>RCAB01000008.1:0-583875 GCA_003640385.1 Setaria digitata | reverse complement strand
AATGGATTTCGCATTGATGGCGAATGAAAGGAATTAAAGTTCACACTATCATCGGTTGTATTTCATTGCTTGTTCACCTGTGCTTTGTTATTATCATTGTTTTAGGAGTGAAATATTAGATGGAAGATGAAAAGCTCAGAGCAAATTATTTATGTTATTCAAAAAAAGGAGGAAAATTGCTAGCTGTGTGCTTGGATCTCACTAGGCTTCACAAGTGAGACTGTAAATCAGAATAATGATGAACTCTCAACTGTCATACAATCAAATGCTTATACCGAACATATTGATTCTTAAGGAGGGATCTGACTGAGAACCTCAATTTCTTTTTAACAAATATGTGTAAAATTCCCTATAACTTAAGGTGATAGTGGGACTGATTGTACTGAAGGATGTACTGCTGGAATGTTGATGACTGGAATTAGTTTCGCCATCCCGATTTTTTACTAGTCGCACACAATTCATTCTTCAAAATCTTCACAACTTCTCGTGGTCCCTTAATCAAAAAAAAACTACTTGTTAATTAATTAAATCATTAGTGTTAGTCAATTTTACGATTGATGTAAATAAACCAATGAGAAGTACTGCTTGCTGTCTTTGTTAATAAAATTTCGACTATTTTAATCACTCATTTTCCTTCACACTGATTAAAAATAATTTTTTTTTTTCAGTCTTTGTTGAACAAAACTAGAAATACCACAATGTCGTAGACGAAAACAGAAACTCAAACTAAGATGCCTTAACAACTATCCTTTTGTGCTTACTGATTTCGAAAAGTCCAAAGCTAATGTTTGCAAGAAAAGGCTTTCGATAGAAGATGTCGGAAATTAATCAAACATCTTTGTAAGCGGAAAGGCCAGAAGAAATTGCTATTTAAAAATAGCTGAAAAAGACTTTTAAAATTTTAGAATTTAAAACTTCTTTTTGTTATTGTTGTTCCCATAGGTGTTCGGCTTAAGTTTTTATGCTATTCAATGTTGCAAAGAGAAAGAAATGTGAACTTCGAAAGGAAGATACTTTAATAAAATGCTAGCTTAAATTATTCAGTTAGACATTATGAAAAATTAGAATCAACTGGATAATCCTTCATAAAGAGACAAGGCATGAACAATAGATGGGTCTGCTTTCGCACCTTCTTTGAATTCTTCCAAAGTTAACTGAGCATCATTGTTCTGCAACAACGCAAAGTCAAACTTCACCAAATTTTCCTAACATAAAGATTCCCAAAAGGTAATCATCTAAGGCTTATAATAAACCAAGTGTAAAAGTGTTTTCTGTTTCCTTAACAAAAAGCATTCTATGAGGATGGAGATTTTTTTTATAAATTTTTATGACAACTTAAAGCTCATTCCAATATGCTTAGAAAATGAAGACTTTTCACGTGGAGACCTAATAAAATTCTATAAAAACTGCAGCAAAAAAAGAATTTGTATAAGAGAATTTCATTTAAATTCATTACAATAAATTAAAACTTACTTTATCCATCATTCTGAAAATTCGATCCACACGTTTCTCAGGAGTGTTTTCTTCTTTCGGTAGCTTGACTGTTGAACCAACCATTTTATAAATACTTCCAACGATTGATAACATTTCACTCCGTGTTATGAAGCCGTCATTGTCCAAATCATACAGTCTGAAGGCCCCTGTGAGCAGAAAATTTATGAAATACTTCATTCTGGTTATAGTAGCAACCAGTGTTTCTTTGAGCATCAAATTCAGTGCTTCTTAATTTCTATTTCCTTGATAGAATCTTTGCGTAATTATTACAACTGATTCTCTTCAGTATATGCTTCAAATAACCAAAATACTGGAAAATTATTTTTTATGATATCTTCAAGAAGTCAGATCAGATAATTTCTTCACTTACAAAAACGACGACTTAAAACAAAGCAAATGTGGTTTGTTGCTTACAGTGTAATTTTTCGTCCAAATTACCCCTAGATGTAATTGATAGAGCTCTGATAAATTCATGAAATTCGATCGCCCCATCCTGCAAAAATGATGTGGGAGTCTATCAAATTCGTATATTAAAATGCGCTCTAGCATGAAACTTTTGAATGAGAAATCTGATTTTTGAAAAAAAATATACATTGCATCATCCCGTATGTTTGTCAAGCTCACATTTCAACTATATCATTTTTGATTTAGCCGGTATTTATAGAATGAAACAGTTGAAAGTATCACAAGTAAGTTATGTTGCACCCATTTTAATTTGAATACCCTAGGATGCTAAAGATAGTTGCTGATAAAAAAAACTGTAGTAGGAACAAGTCTCCCCTCAATTGTGTAACCAAAAAATTGAAAAGTTAGTTAGATCCCTCGTCAACAGATTGACTGATGATGATAGCTTAATATCACAACAGCTTCACTATGATTTCAGGTATAAACTGATTCTCGTTTTTTTTCCATAAATTAACACTGATTACCTTATTTTCATCAAAAACTTTGAAAACGAACGCTGCGAAATCAGATGGATCACCCTGTGGGAAAAATTGCTTATATATTTTCTGGAAACCCTGCAAAAACTATTTATCTAACGTCAGGACCATTTAGGAAAGATGCCATTAAAATGTGCAACAAAATCGTTACTCCTGTTAGCAACTTCGAGGAAATGTGAAACTTGAATTATTACAAAACTTGGATTTTTGCAAAACTATTCCCAATATAATCATTATTTTGCAAGTATGGTATTGGAATATAACATTTAGAGATTTCTAAAACTCATTTCCTTCATACTGATCAATGTCAATTGCTGTAGTTAAAGTGTTCTAATAGTTAAATAAAATTTAATTTCGGTTTCAAAACATATCTTGCTGACCGATTGATAAATCTGTAGGATCTAGCGAATTTAGTTTTCAGCTAAAAGACTTACAGCTTCAGTCAACATGCCGTTGGGACAGTCACGAACAAATCCTTTGTGCCTGGAAAACATAAAAAATTGAAGTGACTGACAAGCCATAATCATAATTTCAATTTTCATTATTTTGCGATTTGAATATTTCATCCTGCTGAGAAAGAAATATTTAATAAAGATGATGAAAGTTTTAAATTGCAAAGCTTTCTTGAAGCATTTTTCTATAGTTGTGATAGCTCCTTCTGGCTACCAAACAACAAATCAAAAAAAGCAATTATATTTAAAAACTTCAGACTTGCCATTGCTTGATTTCCTTCTCGGTAACTGAAAAAGCAAGAATGTTATGTAATGAAGAGAGCTCCATTTCAGCATCTAATGAAAATCAGTCCTCGAAGAAAGTATTGCTATCATCTTTGTTTAAAACGTACATACGTTGAGACTAACTCTCCACCACATTCTGTCTACTTATCTTAGGAAAGAGACACAGAACGAACAGTTCTCTGTGTAGAAACCTATATCGCTGTAAAAATGAGAGCGGTAAATAAGAAAAGAATAAACTAACAATAGGTTTGTTTGGCAAGCGTTTTCACTTGATCCCTCTTGAGCTTACTATTCGGCTTTCCCATTGTTGCTGAGAAGCATTGCATAGAACATGCACATTAAGAAAATATATTAAACAAATCCTTTATTAAACTTTCCGGCTTGCTTTCTTGATAGCACTCAGTCTGGAACTATACCAGGAAAATCTTGGCTCAGTTTTGTTCTCGCACGTTACGGTTAATGTCCTCAAATGATTTCTTTGTTGCTGATTAATCAAGGCTTCGTCATCACTGTATGCCTAATCAGAAGATATAAAGCAAAAGGATGTGAACATAGAAGCGAACTTAGCTGAAAGGATTTAAATAATTCTTTTCCAGGTGGGTTGATGGCAGTAGTAAATAACAGACGGCACTACCAAATGTTACAATCAGAAACAGATTGGAAGTTCTTCAGCAATGATTGAACACTGTTGACATAATGCTTGCAGATGGATTATCGACCGATTACTGAAGCATCAAACATTTTTACTCCCAATTCGAAAAATTTCCTGCAACATGTTTACTTTTTGTAGTAAGATAACACCTGAGAAATTTAGTTCACTAAGCCAGAAATTTGAAGTTTGACATTAATCAATCATTTGAAAGCAATGATTCTGTCAGGATAACAGCGCGAATGAGCAATTTGCACATATTTTATATCGTGAAAGAAAAAACTGAAGCAAAAACCAATAAAATACTTCAATTTACGCTAGGAAGATTGCAAAGTTTATTTTACTAAGTAGAAAGCAAGGAAAGACAAATTGGTCTGAAATTTTTAAAAGAAAACTGGTATCTTGTCACTGGGAAAAATAATGAACGTCTAAAAATAATGAAAGTATCGCATCAATAATTTTGAAGTTTCCTATCCCTCATAAGTTTGAATATAACGAAATTCAATGTCTGAACTTCATTTCATTATTATTCCTTTTCCTTTTCAGATAAACGTCATTCTGCGTTGAATTCCGGCGTATTTCTAAAAATTATTTCGGGAGTATTCGAGGATCTTTCTTTTCCGTTGAAGGAAATTTTTCCATAAGTGAAAAATTTCTTGAAAAATCAAAACTAAAACCGCTGAAGAAATTAATTTTTTGAGCAAACTTACTGACAATTTTGCTGCTTATTTCTATTTGTCTTATTTCTATTTCTTTCAGTAAACTATGACAATATTTAAGATATCTAAAAGAAAACAAAAAATTGTCAAAAAAAAAGTTTAGAATTTAAATAAGGGCCTCATTTTCTCACTGATAAGAAAGTTCGAAAACTGTAGAAAATAATGACAAGCTTGCAAATATGTTTTACTAAGAAGCGTTCTTAACAAAGTCTATATTCTTCAAAAATGAGTTGTGCTTAACTTAACCAAAATAATTCTAACAAATTTTCAATTGTGCATGCATAAATTGATTAAATCCTCATGCATCTGTTAAAGGCTTCAAAAAAAAAAAAAGAAGGGTGAGTATTACTCCATGTCAAACTAATTTCTTAAACTCCATGCTTAATAGCAAAGTTGGCTGAAAGAAAGAGAAAAGAAATCCATGGTTTGTTCTTCTGTGTGCTATTGAAGTCTAGATTCAGTCTCATTCAGTCTAAAACTTAGCTATCGCTAAATCATCTTGGGAGCTTTTTACACTACTTCTAATTCCCGATGTATAAGTGGAATTATGAAAAATATTGTTCTAAGATGCATTACTGTGCATAATTTATTTAATCTTATCCATTCCAGTAAGGCTGTACGATGAGAGAGTTGGAGTGAATTCCAAGTTGCAATCCTGCTCCAACATATAATAACTGCGCATTACACAAACAAAAATGAGTTAAGAGTAGAGAATATTCGACTGAAAAATTTGCTTGATTTTCATGAATTTAATGTCAAGACAGTGGGATTTCAAACTTTGTAATTAACGAATAAAACCTTTTGACTTAAAAAAAAGCCGTTTACAATTCAAATGTTCGGACGACTGTTAGGTGTATCCATTTATGAGAGTCCTCGAGTTATTCACTAAGTGATATTCTGTGAATTACTTGCGCAAATTAGAAGTGGATATTGCCCTTATTATAACACTGCAGTGGCGTCATTAGTAGAAGTAGAAATATCTTACAACTTTTCTCAAACACATTGTTCTCAACGTGGATCACGTTATGCCTTATACTGAGGTGCTACAATAAAAGACTCTAGCAAACTTAGTCTACAATTTCGGGCTTCGATTTCACTTCTCACGATATTGTTCCATAGTGATATTGCAGTTGATAATATGCAATCCATCATGCGAAATCTTTTTCAAAGACCCGACGAAAGGTTTTTGCTAATAGCAAACAGAATAGATTTGTTTTATATAATCCGTTGAATTTCAATTTCAACATAATGGCCGATAATACATAAAAACGACAGCAACCTCAAAATGTCAGGCACGGAAATATCTAAATGAACATTTCTAGCAAAGTCATCAGATGAAAGGAACTATCACTGTTCTGTCGTCTTAAAATATATATATATATATCCACTGCACAGTTCGATTCACTATTTCCATATAAAGAAGTGTACATAATGCCAGAATCCAGTGAATTTCACCTAATCTTCTTTCATGTTAGAATTTAAAGCAAGATAAGGATTTAGAGAATGAATCAATTTTCAAATCGTCACCATTTTTAACGACAGGTAAAGAAATTCATAAAATTCAATTTTTATAAATAATTAAATTTGTAGAAGAAAGCAGTAAGAGCCATTGACTGCAAATGTGAAGTCTTTACTCTTATTGATTTAAAAAAATTGATAGCAGATATTACACTAATCAGAGCCTAGGGCCTAGAGAAGTACTGGCACATTGAAAAGATGACGCATAAATATTATTGAACAAAAGAGGAAGAATTCAGAATGAGATGGATAGAAAGTGCTTAATACATTCCCGTGAGAATATTGCGTTTGGCGCTACTCTTGAGCAGTGGGATGGACAAGACCAAACTGACGAAGTCATTTTAAGTGATATAAAAGTACTGGACTATTCCAAGTGTTAGCTCGGGTCTCTAATGCTTCTCGTTGATTAGGGAAGTTTACATTCCATTCCGATATTTTAGGATCACATATAATATCAATCATTGTATTTTATTGCGTTTGTTTAGCATACAACTGATTTCTGCCAAGCAAATCTCTGTTGCACTGAGAGGATCTTGAAAGTATTCAAAGCTTCCTTCATTGATAAAATGACAATTTCAGGCATGTACAACAAGTTTTTTGGCGGAACGGAGATATTTTTTAAACATTGAAATGAATAAGAAAGCACTTTCGAAATTGGTCAGCTAAGATGAATGGCACGTGACAAACGAGTAGCATCCTATACGAACCAAAAGCTTGATCATTTTGTTCGGAATAAGAAAAAAGTTTTTATCTCAAAAAAGGCAAAAGAAAGAAAAGAAGTTAAAAATTATTATTAGTTTCGTTTTAAGATCATCTGATGCTTTGAAATTTCATTCATCGAGTTTTTAATAAGTTCCAAGCTTGTTTCTGATTATCCGATGAATTGGCTCGTTAATGGATATACTCCCTTCTTTTCATTTTCATTTTTTTCTGCTTATCTTGGAAAGCAAATTAAGGGAAAAGGTTCCCTACGGAGTATCATTTTCGTTTTGCCCTAAGGTTATTCGGTATTTCTTACTATTTTTAAGCGATGAATCACTAAACCACTTAAACTTCAAACTTTATCTTTTCACAGTGTAAAAAGTTATGATTTTCATTAAATTAGCTTTCATAGCTAGAATAAAAAAAAAAAATACAAAAAGAATGGGCCATAAACTGTTGTGAACAGTTCTTGATGATTGCTATGAAATTGGCCTAACGGTGAAGAAAAGGCTTTGTCTTTTTGTTTTAGAAGGCTCTAATAAAAATCTGTCATTTCAATTTTAGTCTAAATAGTAACGCTCAGTTGTTTCAAACACAAAATTAGCACTGAATTTCGGTAAATCTAAAAGCCAAATAAATTAAGTTAAACTGAATTAATGAAGGAAGAAATACTAACTGCAAATGATTTGGCTGTGAAGTAATTCTTTCCAGTCATAAAAGTGTAGAAAGTGCTGAAATCATTCATATTTTAAAAAAAATGTTACCTTTCGATGTTGCCATGAAGACAAATTTTAATGGTAAGCAACGAAATCCTAATAGCATAAGTTCATTTTAGTAACATTTATTACATTTATTATGACATGTAGTTTTCTTTTCATTCTTTTTAAATTATGAATTATTTGCAATTTCAGAATTTGAATTTCATTTTATCCTTCATTGAAATTGAAAATTTAATTGAGGTGATATAAATGAAAGTCAAACGGAATTTCATTGGTAGTAAACCATTCATTATCTCCTAAAGCTAAAAAAAGAGGAAAAAAAAATGAAATTCTCATGAGATTTACATTCAGCAATAAACTTAGTTAAATTTCCTCCATAAGGCTCGTCCTACTAAATACGATGATGTCTTGTACGGATATACAACTACTACAGGTGTCGACGTTAAATACAATTGGTGATTTTTAAAGGTAACAGAGAAAGGGAAGAAGTTTGTTAATGGTCTCGGGAAGATTCAAGGTGCTCATCAGAGTGACAGAAATGATTATAACACCATAACTGACAAACAACTGCTGAAACTCATTAAGAAATTGAAAATGATTGTGAGTGAAATAGTTCATGAAATAATCCTATCCATAAAGTCTTACAGTTCTCAACTCCAGGTCCGAACTCTGAGAACCCTAACATGCTGCTGTGATGGCTAAATGTTATAGCATTTCAGGTCAACCATCCAACAAAGCAATTGCTTTCTGAGCAGCGTCGGCGAAGAATGTCGAAAATGAAGAAGTCACATCTTTTAGGGATGAAATGTCTGAACAATCCGGGAAATCGGAGTTGAGCAGACACTTCTTTCACAAGTAGTGCTCGAATGGTTTTAATTAGTTGCTTGTAGGTGAAGGACCGAAATGAAATAGGGTAGGAGGAATTCCGAAGTGCAACATGATTAGATATTGACTGCTAGAGGGAGAGATGAAGTTGTGGGGATCTAACTGCCTTTCGGATTCACAGGGAGCGAAGTTTACTGCACCTTGATAGTATCTGCCTGTTATCTGAATCTGAAGAGCTGGGCGTAGAGAAGTATACGGGATGCCACTTGAAACATTCATTCGGTTGCCTGGAAACAGGTGAGGAATAAGCGGTATTCCTCTTCATGCAACAGTTAATCCCTTAAATATTTCTAATTCCTTGTGCAAACCAGACAATTTTTTAATTACGAAAGTTAATGAAGTAAATTCAAACACAGACAGGCAGCTAGGTAGTTCTTTTGCTCTTTCGATCAATTTCGCCCTAATCTTCCTTTTTCAACTTTCATTCTATACACATGCACATTTCCTCTTACATTTGCAACTGTTTGCTCTCGGTATCACCGTTAAGGCGGGCTTCGTTATCAGTGCTTATGATGTTATCATTCCACATCTGGACAGGTAAAATCACAATACTTTCAACTTAATTTACTCTCCTGAACTTATTATCCAGTAAAGTAGTGATAATATTGGTGCTAATTTCATTTGTAATGGTAACCCATATTAGTCCTTCTTCCTTTCACCTGCCAACATTCATCTTTCTCCTCTTTTCTTTTCCTTTCAGCTAAAATAAAAATATAATTAACTGCTTTGCTAATTACGACAGCCCAATTCATTGATCTTCTTAGAATAAATCTCTTTACTTTAGTGGTGTTGTGTAAATGGTGAAATAGAGCGCTGAAAAGAGAAACATGAGAAGAAGCGAACTTTAATTTTTAAATTTCCAACAGCTAGCTTATCGATACGAGGTGGGGTGACACTCGTCGATATCTTCCCAAGAAGCAAATTGGTTAACCACCTGTAACTGCTATGTTTTTATCTCAGTTCAGAGTGCAAAAATATTTCTTTCATTATTTTCCCTTGTGTAATTAATTAGTAAAGATGTAATGTTAATACTTAATAAAAGTAAAGACGCAAGTCCTGTTTGAAATTCTATGCAGTCTAATTCAAGCTATCCGTTTCAGACCTTAATGAACCATAAATTTGTGATAAGAAAAAGGCACAAGTAAATATGATTTACCATCCCCATCCATTTTAATTGAACTGGCATAAATTTCACACGAAATCCTACTGATATAAATCATCTAAATGTATAAGAGAATTTGATTGACTAAATTTCAAAAAATCTTCAGTAAGAAATAGTGGTATTTTTTCAATTTCCATTCTCTACCTTTGTCACTTTCAAGTACATTTAATCAGTATATTTATTCTTTTTCCTTAAATTTAGAAGTAGTAGATAACGCAGTTTCGAATTTTTTTTTTTGCTTTTGGAAGCATTTATAGGAGCAGAAATTAGCAGTTTTGCTGATGGAATTGTCTTTCTCTTCAATAAATTATGGAACTATGAAAGCTATAAAGGTTAGAAAATAGGCTTCTGGAAACAACATCAACTGATTAGCAGAGTCACGGGACAAGTGAGCCTGTAACGTTGCATGTAACAGCGAAGCAAAAAGCCTGAATGAATTTCCGTAATTATACAAAAGAAGATGGATATCGATATAAAACAAGAAAGAACTTGGCAGTACTCTGTTTTTAGGAAACTTTCTGTGTAACATTAATTTCCTCCATTCTACTGTAAAAGAGAAGAATGTGGAAGCACATCTGCGTTGGATTTAGAACAATATTTAGAAGGATGTTGAAATTAAATTTAAAAAACGTTCTTAACATTGCGGTATCATATTGCAATACTAGTGTGAAGTCATCGTCTCATCAGAGGTCTGTAGTAACATATGCTGATAGAGTTGTTTACAGCGCAACAAAAAAAGTTGCATGAGCAATTAAAGTGAAATAAAGTGAGTAAAACATATTGTTAAAAAAAAAAGCACTGCATTGTTACTCCAAAGATTTTTTTTCCTTCATTTAATTATTTTTCAATTTCGTTATATATTGGTTATAAATTTGGTCAGATAAAATTGAGGAACAAGCAGTCGTATTGGCAAAATCAAAAAGAAATTAAAAATTACTGCGAGAAATGATAAATGTTATTAATCGCTTTCAAAAGTTTCATCCAGGATCTCAAAAATTAAAATCCAAAAAATTTGGAGAAATCTTGCCAATAAGACTGAAAGTACTAACAACGTAACTCAGAACGCGTGATATCGGTAATAATGGCATAATATTATGTCAACTTGCTACGAAAAGAATAAATGGCATAATCTGAAAAAATATACCATTTGGCAAGGATTTCCTAAACAACAAATGTCAAAACTTTGATGAAATGACTAACACTGTCTTCAAACTTTTATTCAAAATTGTTTGAAGAAAAGCCATATGATACACAGCTATAGAATAGCAAGAAAGCACTATTTTCATCTCAAAAAATTTTCAGTGTATTGTCAAATATTTTATAGAAAATAGAATTCAATCTCAAGTAAAATCTACAAATTCTCAACCAAAATACCCCACCTAACTTTTGCAAATGACAATAATGCCTTAAAGTCTAATTCCCTTTCTTTTTCTTTTTTTTTTTGCTGCTATCTTTATCAGCTTCACCTATGAAAACAGTTTCTATCAAACCAGACCAACATAATTCAACGAGAACAAACTGGTAAATTCATACATGCTTATACTACTTTCATACACTACAAAATTTCTTAATTTTATAATGTATGAAAATATTATAAGGTATCTCGACTAAAGGAATATTGGTCATGCTAGCTAATAATGAGGACAAAAAAATTTAATGTAGCTTTTCTATTATATCAAAAGCAAATTTATAAAAAAAAAAACCGATTTCTATAGAAATAAACATTGTTTGTAAAATAAAATAAAAAAAGTTAAAAATACAAAATCTGGACAAGCAAGAAAAAAGAAATCACTTAAAGGAAAAAGAAGTTCTTGCAAGAATTAAAAAGTTCTTGTGAGCAAAATTAAACATATATATATATGTTCAATTTTTTTTTATATATATATATATGTTCAATTTTGAAATATATATTTCAATTTTTATGTATATGTGCAGCATGGCTATCTAAATTATCGGCCGGATTCCTTACCAAGAATATAAGCAGTGTTTGGAATACATTTCGAGCAATTTTATAGACACCACAATCAATCTTTTTGCATATATATAAAGAGTACTATTTTGAAAATTATCAAACAGAAGCAAAAGAGCAATTTAAATTCAATAAACAATAGTTGATAAATATATGAGAATAGCAAAATCATTTCAACCGCAATATAGCTGTCTAAATTACTGACCGGATTTCTTACCAAGAATTTCATCGAGAACTTTGTCGCAATCATCATTTGTCAGCGGGTTTTCTAAAATTTAGAACAATTTCTAAACTTACTTTTGAGCACCGAAGTCAATACTAGCAGCTTTAAAAATCAACCAAGCATTAATAAATAACAAATTGTAGCTTACTCGCATTTAGCAATTTTAGATCATCCTCATCCAGTAATTCGCTGAAAAGACTTCGTAGAAAGCGATCATCGGCTTGGACACTATGTAATAAATCTGCTACATCAATCCTTTGCTCTGGTTTAGGAAACATTTCTTCATATGTCTCTAGAAAAACAGAAGTCAGATTGGAAGAAAATTAAAATTACGGTGGACATCAAATAAATGAATAACTAGTTTATATCAGATTACGGAAAAAAATCTAAAAAAAAAAAAAAAAAAAGAAAAAAAAATCTAAATATTAACCAGATAATTTTACTCGAAAATTTTAAAAAATTAAATCTCTGCTGAAAGAAGAAACATACATTATTTACCTATATGTTCTTCGAAATTAAACTTTTCGATATTATCATTATCTCCCTGGGTCCGTTCAGGATTTTCAGTTTCTGGAACAGAAACTACATCCCTTTCCTTAAATGCCTTAAATAGACAATCACGTTTAGCACAAACTGTGAAGTCCAGTATCACTTAAAAAAAAAAAGCTAAACATTTCGAGTGCAATTTTTGAATCGGTGAAATTTCCGAACCAATTAGTAAGCAAGTAAACTCCTTATTTCGATTACAGAAAATTGAAAACTACGGTGCTGGAAAAAAAGGAAAAATCTAAATAGAATGTCCTAACAAACTTCTTCACTAATTTCTTTTTCACGATAGACATCGAAAGATAACTGGGACTTCTCTGGAACTTTCCGCTTGACTGCGGTGCTAACCGGTGTTGCGAATACATTTTTTAGATCACCCAGAGCACGGCGCGGTGTTCCGTATCCTTTCACATCTACCATTTTTTTCCCTGCAGATACCGATGTGCTAC
This sequence comes from Setaria digitata, assembly GCA_003640385.1. Classification (NCBI taxonomy): domain Eukaryota; kingdom Metazoa; phylum Nematoda; class Chromadorea; order Rhabditida; family Setariidae; genus Setaria; species Setaria digitata. The sequence continues at coordinate 571,162 of RCAB01000008.1, read as the reverse complement.
CAATGGTAATAGTAATATTCAAAACATGTAAAAGAAAATCCCATCAAACCGTGATTATGTAATTTACCTGCTAAAAAAGCTGCAATCGGCTGGTATGAAATAAATCATTACATAATAACATTAATGTTGGAATAGCTTCAGGTTTTTTTTTTTCTTTTTTTTTAGTTCGATTCCTACTTCCTGCATATGACAAAGTATACAGATAACATATTCTAAAACCTGGAAGTCTCTTGCACAAATCTCTGCATCAGTAGGAAAATGAAATGATCGTCCCAATATAAGCTATTAAGAATAATTTTGGTAAAAATATTTCAATATTAATTTTCAAAATTAAAATCAACCTTTGGCTAGATTCGTACCATTATTTAGCGTCTCATCACCATCTCCGCACGAGATTGTTTCGGACATTTTCTTTTTTACTAGGCTAAAATTAAAATAGAATTACAACAAAATGCACCACGCTTCAAGAAGATCAGTGGTGACGATGGCCCACACACTTTGCAAAATTTAAAAATGACAAAAAAACCATAAACTTCGCCAAAAAATGAAACTACTCATGGTACTATGATACCAAATACTGATTCTATCGAGCTGAACAACTATTTCCCATTATAGTAGATAGACAAAGCAGGAAGCAGTGAACATAGAAATCTCTTGCACATAACCGGCACAAATGAACGATATATATATATTTCTCACGACCGACCACAAATACTCCTTTGATGACAGTATAATTGCAATATCTTTATTTTCAAGATCCTTCATAATATCTTCGCTTACATTCCACTAAATCCAAACTTGTTTTGAGGTAACACTCAAACGACTATTTCACATTCAGTCTTAATTTACGATTGTCCGAACTAAATTAAAATGTCCAATATTAAACAAAGTGAAAAAGTTCAAACTGCATCTAGTCGTAAAATATAATAATTAGAAAGAAATTTATGCAGAAAAATTTACACCTCTGTTTTTAATATAAAAACAAAAACAAAACGCATTACGATTAAGGTTGAAATGATGAACTGAAATGAAAAGGCATTTAAAACAATATAATCAATGCAGTCTTCAGATGAGAAGTATCATCTATTATTCCCTTTTCTGGTTAAGAAGCGCTTATTTCAAAGAGAACAAAAAGAATGAAATGTTCGATCAAAGCTCCCAATACTACATTTGCTATGTCTAACAAAAGTGCATCTAAATTACCTGCGCTAGCTAGATATAACTCAATACCTCAATGAATAGAAAAGTTTGTTTCTTTCTTTTTATCGCTATTTCTTACAGCTGTCCTGTGCGAAATTTTACATACAGTAAAAGAGTACTTACGACCATCTTTCTTTCAAATCTACAAATGTTCCACCATCTAAATCAAGCGATTCATCGTTTTTGGCCGATCGCAAAGATACCAAACGATATAATACAAGAAAAAAACCAAAATTGATAATTTAAATAAAAAGAAAGTAAATGAAGTGGATCTCGAAAAAGGAACAGTATGGAGCTGCACTGTTTGGTCCGCGCTTAGCGAAATTGTAGCAGCTCGAAATTCGGATGCCACTCCTGGATAAAGAGGATTCTTAGATATCAATCCTTGGTGCCGATCGCTTTCACCACTGAGTGGGCCAAAGTCGTACGTCCATTGCGGAAGAAATTCGACAGCTAAACAGAAAAAAGTCAGAAGCATCCACGATGGGAAAAGAATCCGATTAATTTAGAATAATGCATGCTTTGAAAAAGACTTTTAAGTTGCAAAACAATTTCAGTATATGCAATATTCTCGATAAGATGAATGAATCATTTCGCGAAAATCCTCATCTATTCTCATTTCAGGAAGAAAATCGTCTGCTTCGCAAAAATACACAAAATGACCAAATCTAATTTAAAGTTCCCAAACCCACAGAAATAAAGTGACCTGTGACAAATATCCCGTGTGTTTTCCGGGCAAAATGTAGTGCCTTCAGCTCATGTGTGTCATATATACCCACACTTCCATCCATCGTCCCTAGAGCAAAGAAATTTCCGCAGTCGCTAACAGCTAGGACTGATATGGTCTGCAACAGTTTCAGTACAAAACTCACTGAGCACCGGTCTCCTGAACAACTTTTAAACATCTAAATGGGAGTCACTGACATTACAGAAATATTTTGACTTTGCCAACTATTAGCGAGTTCTAAACAACTCGAAGAGATTAATAAAAAGAAACATTCAAATGTCTGAAAAACCAAACATGTTGAAAACTGAAAACTGATAGCAGAAAGGAAATTAGATAATGATCAATAACGAACTGACCTCTCTACATGCTTTGCGAACAAGTATTGGTCGACAGACGTCTCGTTCATGATTGAATGCCCACAACGCAACATACGATACAGCTTTTTTTGAGAGTCGAATTTGATTATAAGCTGCCAAAAATATTGTATTCTTAGAACCAAGAACAGTAAATCGTACTGATCGGACCTATGAAGCGAAGTTCACTGATTTCACAAATCCACGATAATTTGGATTTAAATATTTTAACCTGCAGTTTCAAATAAAACACTTACTCTAAACCCATCACCAACTTCTTCAGGTATTGGTAAATTACAAATTTTTTCTCCATTTGTTGTATTCCAAATGTACACAGCAGCATCGTGTCCCACGCTAATGCATAATTTTCCGTTCGCCGAAATGTCTAGATCGTCCACATCTCCTTGGTGGGCTTTGATTTTCATCGAAGGAGAATGTTTTAAAGTAGAACCCTGTAATATAGAAAAATTAATTAAAATATGATTATTTGTATCAATGAGTAAAAAACCCATACTCTAAAAATTTGATTTAAAACTGCAAATGTTGAGAGACATCCTGCACAAAAAGAAAAAATACCCCAAGTAAAACATCATGGGACTTACTTTTTTCCTTAGTGTTTCTACATTCCAGACACGTATATACCCGTCCGCACCACCTGTATATAACCTCTCAGGTTGTCCTACAACACTTCGATCAAACCGAACAGCCTTCTTCAAAAAGAAAAGAGCAGTTATTTTTTAAAAGCATAGTAAAGCATCAATGCAGTCAATTTTTTTCTAAACTAATTTCTTTCTTTTAAGAAACAAAAAGTCTTTTTCCTCCTAATTTTCATAAAAACATCTTCACCTGATAAGCGTTAGTCGGTTTTTCATCTGACGTTATCCGGGATACTTTCTCAAAACTTAAACCCAATCGCGGCTGATCACCATCGCTTGCTTTTACCAATGAAAATCCTTTAGATTCGTATAAATCACAATACTGGAATCAGAAGAAAGTTTAGACTTTTTCAAAATACCTTATCGCTTCCACATATTAATAAAACTCATCTACATCAGCGCGTCGCTTCCCTTTGATTTTTACTCCCCGCTCATTAAGCAAATCCACTGAATAACTAAAAAAGAAAGACGGAAATAAAATGTTCATATGTCTATCATTTTTACCAAAAATTCTGATCTGTTACTGACCTCATCATGTCCAGCAGCCAAAAGATATTTACCCTGCTCTGCATTCCCCAATAACACACAGTCCATATTCATCGTTGCATAAGGATCGGTTCCCAACGAGTTGGTAACCTCTGTTACCAGCGCTAAACATTCGTTTCCTTTTGCTGAACTCTCTGTTGTGACCGCTGCTGGTTTCTGATTGAATGAAAGTAGTAGGGTCTGCAAGAATAATCGCTTGCGCAATTATTCACTTATTCCAAAAATCACAAGAAAAAAACACGAAGTTCTTAGGTCAAGGATCAAACAGATATGTTCAACAAATCTGATCTTCATTAAGCCATTTTGAGCAGATTATTTCTGATTTCAAGAAAGCTGAACTTTGCTAAATAAAGAATGCTTAAATAATATCTCGTGCTAACCACAACCGTCTCTCTTCACTGAATTCGTGAATGAGAGCTATTGGAAAATCCTTCCTTCTTCTTGACTTTCCCTTCAAAAAATTCAGAGGAAAGGAAGAGAATGAGAGCTACAGCTGTAGTCACTAAATAACTTTAACAGTTCTAACGATGGCGAAGCACAAAGGAAGTGGTGCAAGAAATGTTACCAATGTATTCGCCCTTCTAACAATGAGCGTTACCAATATTGTGCCTCGCACAGTTTACGAAAATACCTTGTTTAGAGAAACAGATCGTGTGCAAGTAACGGGGTGCAACAAACCTGGATGTTGTTAGGTACTCCTGTTTTAGACGCTCCTCCACCACCACCAAGTAGAATGTGCCTACTACCAACAACCCGCACACAATAGCCAGGTGAGGAACAACGGGCGATGACCGGTGGTCCATCTTTCGACTCCGAATTGCCCATCTGACAAATTAAGCCATCAGCTGGGACTTCTAAACAACCTTTGCACTTCTCCATACAGATATCATGCTTTCGTTTCAAGACCTCAAAACAACATTTTATTTCAAAGTTGCTGCAGTAGCGTACCTAAGATGCCCTCATTTCAGGTCTTGTCTTATTCAAGTCATGTTCGTAAAATGTCCTGCCTCTCTTTAAGTCATGCCTTATTTTAGATTACATTTTCATGTTCTAATATCACAATTTAGCTTTGCAATATATACTCCAAAAAACTTTAAAGTTCGATTATTATTCGTCACCCAATCAATACAACTTTTAATACAACCAATTCGAGTAAATTGAAGTACATGCATTTTTTACCTCATAAAAATAATGAAATATTAACAACAATGTCGTCGTTTGAATTAAATGACTGTCTTGGTCTAATTTCAATTTTCAATTTGTTGCTTTCCTTTGAAATGTTGCAGCTTTGAAAGTTGAAAAATTAGTTTAAAAAATCTAGAAGAAAAATTAAGTTTTCTCCAGTGCTCTTGCAATAATAACATCTAATTGGAAATTTCTTTCATTAAAAAATTGACTGAATCTAGAAAATTAGGGCGACAGTAACACAGGAATTATTTGCGAAGATATCACAGCATTCATTAATGAGGATAAAGTCTAAAGTCCACAGTTTGTTACGTTCTCTTTATAAATGTATTGTGTTCGCAATATTGTCAGTGTAACAACGAGAGACTTCGAGAAAGAATATCCCATAAATTGACATGTTTTGAAAATTCATTCTTTTACCTTTTATTTCCCTTTCTTTTTCCACTTCTCGTATTTAAATTATTTAATATATCTCAGGCAAGTATTTAAATTTGTGTTGTGCATTAAATTTAATAGAATTTATTGGCTTTTTTCAATCAAATATTTGATATAATGAAAAGCAACTGAAATGAGAAATTAAAATTCAAAGGTAGATGAAAGGTAAAAGGAGAAATTATTTATTCATTGGGAGAAATTGTTTCACAAATGAAAATTTTCTCTGTGAAGTACATTTCTCTCCATGTTTACTGGTAGGTTCAATTTTTCAACAAGTTGTTTGACTTGTAATTATTTTTCAGGTGGAATTCCTTTCGAGATTTTTTATCAATGCTGGCTCGCAGCATTTCAACCGGCAGCCTGTTATTAAAGTTATTTTATTCTAATCGTTTCACATCCTCAAATTTCAGTTTCGGTTAGTTACAATTTGAAATGGATAATTTTTTTGAACAATCAATGACGTTCATGATGCGCAAGATTTCTAAATTTGTCTGAATCTCATTTTCCCAGATTTTACGAATGGCCAGCAGCAACTTAATGAAGCTGCACGTAAGTTTGTGGCTGATGAAGTGATCCCAGTAGAAGCTAAATACGACAAAAGCGGTCAGTTCCCATGGGATACGATTAAAAAAGCTCATGCTAATGGTTTCTTGAACACAATGATTCCTAACTGTTACGGTAAGTCTTCCAGTTCTCCGTTTTATTCAACTGGTTTAGAGAAATCTATCTGTAATCCATTATTTGGCTTTTGGACTTATTAGCTGTCAGTTTTTCAAAATATCTCTTAGTGAGAAACTGTATTCGAAGTGTCTTTTTTTCAAAATCCACTGAAGGTGGCCTGGAACTTGACATGGTATCAAATGCCTTGATTTATGAACGCTTTGGATATGGCTGTACTGGAATAAGCACAGCAATGCTGACGAACCTCCTTGCTGAGACACCGCTGATTTTGGCTGCCAGCGATGAGGTGAAAAGAAAGTATTTAGGACGAATGGTCGAAGAGCCTTTAATGGCTGTGAGTTGCTTTCCTTCAGTTTTTCTGTCCCATTCTTGAGAATCATGCAGTTTCGGTTGATTTTTGTCGGATGTCAAGAGTTCCCTTATTTTCATTTCAGTCTTCTTTTTTTCAGTAGTCATTTGTTTGTGATCATAAACTTTGCATTGCTATATTGGAAGTGATAAGAAGCCTTCGATAATATGGCTGGTTGCATACTTCTTATCACAACAATATCTAAGTTCTGACTGATTTCACTGTCACTCAGCATTCTTGTGATGATATGCTGTTGCAGTCATATGCAGTAACAGAATCATGTGCCGGTTCAGATGTTGCAGCTGCAAGGACTCGTTGCGAGAAGAAAGGTGATGAGTACGTCATCAACGGTTCAAAAATGTGGATTACTAACAGCGGAGTGGCAAATTGGTTCTTTGTTTTGACGCGAAATAGTAATGATCCGAAAATACCTGCCAGCAAGGCGTTTACGGCATTTGTGGTTGATGCCGATGCTCCGGGAATTACTGTTGGTAAAAAGGTGAGCTCTTCGTTAGCCGTTACTAATTCCCTTGAAATGCTTATGCTCTTTTCAACATTTCTAAGTAGAACACTGGATCAAATGAGCACTCATCATGAATTTGAATTTGAATTTCGTGGAACTTCAGGAAATAAACATGGGGCAACGTGCATCAGACACACGTGGAATAACATTTGAAGATGTTCGAGTGCCACAATCACAAATGATTGGTGGTCCGGGTGAGGGTTTCAGAATTGCTATGAAGACTTTCGATACTACTAGGTAAGTAGCTGTTAAGAATCCAACTTCGAAGACTGTGGACTTGACAAAATTTTAATTTCTCGATAATAATTTATTAGTTAAGGTTAAGAATTGCTTGAAATCTTTTCGTACTGGACTACTGAAATTGAGTGGTACAATTTACCGGAAAGAACTGTTTAGGCCAATGGTAGCAGCTATGGCAACCGGATTAGCGGCTCGCTGTTTGGACGAAGCTACCAGGTATGCACTGGAACGAAAAACATTCGGTACTCAAATTGCTAATAACCAGGTATATTAACTATTATGAGGGCTAAGTAGCACAGTCTACTTTAGTTTCAGGCAAATATAGGTTCTTTTCCAAGAAGGAAGGCGCAAATAATGAGTTGACGCTTTTAACTCCCTTAAATTACGACTACCGTGAAATTTATTAAGACTAATCAACATGCATCCATTGAGCTCATTAATCTCAGGCTATATCATTCATGCTGGCCGATATGGCAATAAACCTGGAGCTTTCACGACTGATGACCTATCGAAGTGCATGGGAAGTGATGCGAAATTCATCTGCCGCGTACTATTCTTCGATTGCTAAATGTTTTGCTGCTGATACTGCTAATATAGCTGCATCTAATGCTGTTCAGATTTTTGGTGGTTAGAAGGCGTTTCTAAATTTTACCTTAAACTTAACGATACATCCAGCAATCATTATTTCACTGCTGTCCATTGAAAATCGTAGTTATTACTTCGTCATATATTTGGTGGTCATATTTAGCAATTTCCACACACTTAGTTGTTGTAGGAAATGGATTCAATACCGAATATCCAGTAGAGAAGTTAATGCGTGATGCAAAAATATTACAAATTTATGAAGGAACAAACCAGATCCAAAGAATCATTATTGCCCGACAGCTAACGAAGAGAGTTCGAGAAACCGGAACTACAACTATACTTTCATGAGGCAGAAATATGTTGGCCAGCTTGAAACCGTTTATTATGTAAATGTTCTGGGCTAAAATAATTTCATAACAACAAATTCTAAAAATAAAGTCACTAAAGGAAGCTTTTCATTTATCGAAACTAACAACATCTGAAATTGAGAAGGCAGAAAACAAGACTCTAAAATACTACTTTATAAAAAAATATTAATGAAAAAAATTCATTTATATCACCACACAAAGATTTGTTACCTCTAAATCTTTTCTAAAATTCTACTAGCTTCAGAAGTAACATATATTGTAACATATATTGTTAATTAGTGTTACTATATAAAATGTCGTTATTCGAGGTGAAATAAAATATTAAAAATACGTAAACAATCTGGTAATTGAATGGTTTAGTAAAAGGTTTCTAATGATTAACTCCTTCGACAACTAAAATTAATTCCAGTTGTTAAATGTATCGCCAGTATACTTTTCATTCTACTTTTAATCATCATATTACAAAGTATATATCCACTTGTCCCATTAATTTTAAGCCCCTTTTTTTTTCCAACAGTACTAGAATAATTGAAGAAGACTGTTTTAAAGAAGAGTTCCAGAGCTCTTAATGATGCTTCCAAGGCATGCATTCCGAAAACTGTTATGCTCCAATAATCAATTACGACGATTTCTTTCATTCGGTTTGTTCTTAATTTAATCTGTTACTAAATATTCAGTCTATCAATTAGCTGTCATAGATAGACATTATAAATAGACAATCATACTTCATATTTTGATAGTGAGAGTAAATTACTGATAATGGAAACACTACGATACTATTTTGTAGCACTGTCGGATACGCAACGCGAATTTCGGAATATTGCGATGAAATTTACTAGAGACAAAATTATGCCTGTTGCCGCTTATTATGATAACAGTGGCGAAGTGAGGAGACGATTTTAAAATTTTTCGTGTTAAATTTATAGAGGTATAAATAGGAACTAAAGTTATAGGTGAATAGCTCAAGCTGAACAGTCACTTCTCTTAACCTTGTCCCATATCTTATTCAATCTTTCATGATCTCAAAAAATCCTCCCAGGACCTATATTCACTTAGTTCAACACTTTATTCCTTTAATGATTTGATTATTTTAAACTAACAGATACAGCTTTTATCTGTTAGTTTAGGAAATTAGTTTATCTAATTTTATTTAATACTTTATCTAATTCTCAGTAGCACTGACACTGACAATAAAAATTTATCTAGCAATTAGTTTATCTAACTTCAATTTCAGTTTCCTTGGGATATTGTGAAAGAAGCTCATCAAATAGGCCTCATGAATCCACAAATTCCAGAAAAATATGGTAGGCAACTAATTTTTTGGTTTTTGAGAGCCATAAAGCATATGGCAGTAAATATGCCAACAAATGAAAATGTCCTCATCTTTTTAGGTGGACCAGGATTAACGTGTCTAGAAACCGTGCTAGTAATTGAAGCTTTGGCCTATGGTTGTTCCGCTATTCAACTTTGCATTATGGGATCGTCGTTAGCTGCGGCACCAGTTAATATTGCTGGAAATGAAGAACAGAAAAGAAAGTATTTAGGGATGCTTGCCAGCGAACCGGTTATTGCAGTAAGACTTCAAAATCAAAAAAAAAAAAAAGACGATAAAATTGTTTTGATATAATTGAAAAGAGCGAAAATATCTGTGCATTTTAAAATAAATCCTTTTTTTGAAATGATGCTATCAGAATCCAGTACTGGCTATCATAGCTTCTGCCTCTCCTAGATTATTCCAATAATCTAAAAATTTCTACAAAAAGTACTCCGTGCTTTTTATTTTAACAAGGTTTGGCTATTAATTTTTAGGCGTATTGTGTAACGGAACCGAGTGCCGGATCCGATGTTTCAGGTGTTAAAATGAGAGCTGAAAAGAAAGGTATGCTATTGATTGTTGAGAATGAGAGTAGCTTAACAATTTCGCAAAAATGAATTAATCTCTACACTGAATTCAAAAATGATTTCCGAATTACTCAGAAATGTTACAAAAGGTCAATGGATTGAATTTTAAGGCAATTCATATGTGTTGAATGGTACTAAAGCCTGGATAACAGGTGGTGGGCCAGCGAAATGGTTCTTCGTATTGGCTCGAACAGATCCCGACCCAAACGTGTCACCAGGCAAAGCATTCACTGCTTTTATTGTTGATGGCGATGCAAAAGGAATAATAAGGGGAAAAAAAGTAAATTACTTATAATACAAGCATCCCGCCGAGAAGGTTAGGTCTTAATTTATTACAGCAGATGGAGTTTGAAGTTTTGGCTGAAATTAATTAAATATACTAATTAAAATATTACTAAACATTAGCCATTCTAGGAACAGAATATGGGACAACGTTGTTCTGATACACGAACAATAATATTTGAAGATGTTGTAGTGCCGATGGAGGTGCAAATATTTTAACTTTATGATTACTATTGAATTAGTTGAGTAAAAATCACTAGAGTTGAAAGAAATGCTTTCCCAGAACGTTCTCGGTACACCTGGTGGCGGCTTCAAAGTAGCAATGAATGCATTCGATACGACCCGTCCTGCCGTTGCAGCTGCAGCTACGGGAATTTCTTGGCGTGCTGTTGACGAAGCAACTAAGTATGCACTAGAGCGGAAAGCATTCGGAGTTCCAATCATTACGGTATTCAACCAACACTTATTCAGAAGTTTTATGATTCAGTTTTAGAGATAGTTTAAAACCAACAATGATCAACCAGGATTTTATCCTCAATAGCACTGCCAATAATGGCACCAGTGATTAGCTTGCGAGGGAAGGAATAAGTGCTACATGGTCTAACCTTTATTTCCATTCTCTATCCAGAATCAAGGAGTGGCATTCATCTTGGCCGACATGGCAGCAAATCTCGAATTGGCTCGATTAATTACATATCGTGCTGCGCTGGCTATCGACAATCACTCGCGCTCTTCATATTATGCTTCAGTTGCGAAATGCTTCGCTGCTGATACTGCGAATATTGCTGCAGCCAATGCTGTACAAGTTTTCGGAGGTTTATTTACGATTAAAATGAACGGAACACATCTTTTTATATAGATACAATGTTTTATCTTTTTTCCAATAAATGAGGAAAAAGTAGAAGAGAAGTGATTTATTCCGCTTAAGGGATATAAAATGTTTTTTATAGGTAATGGATTCAGCAAAGAATATCCGGTAGAGAAATTAATGCGCGATGCAAAAATTTATCAAATATACGAAGGTACAAGTCAGATACAACGAATTATCATTTCACGCCACATTCTACAAAATGTTGCAAGTACAAGAGGAGCTTCTTAAACTTTTAATGTTCTTGGCAGTGTGTGTGAAAGTTCCAAGAGGCGACTTAAGAAAAAACAATCTGAATGATGCATTATGTAGAGACTGCAGAAATTTTGCAGCCGACTTTTTCCCCAAATTCATGCTCAAATTTTATTCACCAATTTTTGTTCCATTTGATTTCTCAATATTTGTTGCAGCTACATTTGACCACTATGTGAATGAAACTACTTTTTACAATTAAAACGTATAAATAGCAGAATTTTGTGAAACAATATAATCACTGGATCAAAAATTAATTGGTTATTATTCTGAGAAAAACAAAGACTGTTGAATTTTTCGAATGTATGGAAATAAAAAAGAAAAAAAAATCAGAGATAATAAAGAGTAGATGATCATTCAATTAAGAAAATGTAATAAAATAAACCAGTTCGTAGATTCACTGTGAAATTTTCCAGTACATCATAATACATATTATCATTACACCTTACACTGATGCATTCTTTGCCGACGAGAATTTTTGGAAAATGATGGCTAAGTAATTGGATGGATAGAAACTGATACCTTAATGAGACTGAAAGTTGATGTAATGCAGTTAGTAGAAGTAATTGTTTTTGAAAAATTTGAAAAATTAAACGCTGCACGAAGCTGAGGAAATAAAGTTGTGTTTCGAAGTAAGTGAATATCTAATGTACAAATTCGTTTGCGGTTTTGACGGGATCTCTCCTCTCGATAGCAAAAAAGTGAAGGTCTTTCGTTTCGAAAAATCATTAAATGGTTAGAGATTTCTGAAACTCGTGGGCTGGTGCTTTGGTTGCAAAATCGCAGAACAAATAATTTTCAGGAATTTTTAGTTGTAACATGGAAAATGTTTACCTTCAGACTAAAATTTTTTCCACTTTCATTCCAGTGCAACTCCAAGAAATAATTCATTATTTTATATGTCTAAACAATTAGATGTTGTTTTCTTAATATATTGAGTAGATGCTTTTACTAGTTTTAGCATTTAGTAATCTTCACCCTTCAAATCTTTTCATACCTCAGGATCATCCCCGTTTTCCAGTTATTCAGATAATGTTTAAAGTTCAGAGAAACCTTTTGAGTTTTGAATTCATTGAATTTTCCATTTAATCTACCAAATGGTTTTAAAAAATACGAAAGATTTGTTTCCATTAATAGCAGTAATAAGCTGAGACTAAACACTTCAAACTAATCTTTCTTGAATGCTAACTGGCATCATAAACTATCTTTCATGATAAAAAAAAAGTCGTTTCGTTAAAGTCAAGTTAATTAGATGAATATTTTTAAGGTGAATAATACAATATAATTCACATTAACTGCTTATATCCAAATGAAAATCTTCATTTCCTTTCCTTTTGAATTTATTTACGTACCAAAATTACTCACATTAAAGTAAATTGGCACCTTCTTAATTCTTAATTTTTGCACCACAGAAATTTTTTTGTTCGTAATTATGATTGATATATGAGAAGTAAAAGAGATGTTGAAATTAATTTTTTTCTTTACATTGGGAATTTAAAAGAATAATTTAAAAGAATAAAGCTGTATTTCAAAAACTAAAGGAACAAGCACAAGAGGAAAAATGGAGTTTGGAAAGTCAGACGAACAATTCCGAAAAGTTTTTGGCGTTTTTTAAAAGAAAGGAAAGTGAAAAGTGCGACTATTGCGACGATTTATAGTTTTGAAATAGGAGATTTTGTTAAAATTTTAAGCCAGGTGTGGAGTGCTCAGCATATTTTAAGCCAGATGAAAATAAAGTGTTCAACATATGAATCCGTTACGGTAGAAAAAAAAATCAAATGGAAACATTTGCAAACGGCTAAGTGAGAGCTAAGAATGACGACTGTCCTGCTACTGAAACACTTGGTAACTTGCAAGTGAATTTGATTCAGTGTAATTAAGAATGGTAAACAAGATTTTCAGTTACTTTTTACTTTGCCGTGAACAATAAATTTTGCTTGACAAGAATATAAAAATTTGCACTTTAACAAAATCTAGCATTTCAGCGTAAGCAAGTAAATTAGAAGTCACAGAAGGGCAGTAGAATTTCCTTAAAAATCATTGGAAAAATTTGCATAGAAATTAAATTCAAATAAGGAACTACTAAAAGAATTTCAAATAACGCATCGGAAAAGAGGTACTTCTGAATAAGGTCAATAGACCATTCCACTTCACCTGTAGTTTCGTATAGTTATGAAGCAGGTTAGAAAACAACATGGAGACAGCACAATTTACTCATCCAAAGAGCTTAGCTAATTTTGTTAGTGATTTAGATAGAGAAGAAACTTTAATTAATTTCAAAATATTTTACTTAACATACCTCAAAAGGAGAGAAAGCTGAACAAAGGAAAAAAGAACAGATATGATAAGTTGTTATTAGAAACGCCGAATAGATAGAGCATATTACGTCTCGAGATACGAGATGAAGATGGCGTAGTTCATGATGCTTGTTGGGTTAAATTCAAAGTTCTGTTCTCGACCAAGCAATTTGTCGTTCCAAATTGTCTTTCTTTACGTAAATGAATCTGAACAAACGTCTATTCTTCACTTGAAATGGCTCGAGAATTTGCGGTAGAAATAGGAGATGGAATGTGAATGCATACAAACAGAGGGAGGATCCATTGAATCTTATGTACCCAAAGCTATAAGGAGGGGAAGGAACAGAAATGATTGGAGACAGGAAACGAGTACAGAGTACAGGGGACATGTGACATGGGACAAGGATGGGGTCAGGGCACTGAAACGGAGGACAGAGGGAGGAGGGACGAGGACGAGGAAGCAACAACAGAGACACATATTGAGGTTTCAGATGGAGACTATCATCACCTGGCTGATTATTCATTTTAGTGCTGTTGATTTGGTTTGAATGATTTTTGCTGCTTGCTGACCACACATTTTTCTCGATTTCTACCAAAAATTTCAGTTATCAGTCACCAGTGCCATTAATTTCTTGCACTAATTGTTTTGCTGATCTATAAGGGCTTTTACACCTGCCGATGTTTATTTCAAAAAAATAACCAAATTTTGTATCAGAAAGATTTATCAGTTTTGCTGTGAAACGTGCTTTGCATTCGCTTCAATAATATATTCCTCCACACTCTTGACACACATGCTAGAATTTTAAAATTCAACTTTGCAAAAATTTAATTTTGTTCTGCATTCTTTTTTTGTACTTCTAGTGAAAGATGGAATATTTTAATTGTTCCTTTTTTATAAAACCTGTAAAATCTAAGGAATTTTTAAACTTTTTAGTGAAAATACCGTTTGCTCAGTTGTATGAAGCTCGAGCATCTTGCACTAACTCCTTAATTAGTCCCAAACTGAACATACTGGAAATGAATCTTGAGATTTATTAAAATTTCTTATTTACTCTCTCTAAAACTAGGCAGCTCCCCTGACGATGATGAACAAGCTGCATCATTTGTTGATAAAGTGAAAGCCTTAGCCCCAGAAATGGCGGAAAAGTGTCTTGGCTCATCCAGCACTGCTGGAATCTTTTAAGAGGAATGGAAAAGATGCTCAAAGCATTGCAGCCACTGCATATGTGATCGGAGCATGTGAACAATTTGCATTTTTGGGCATTGTTGTATGTTCCCTTTCCGCCGCTCCATTGCAGTCGCTTTCCAGTTCCATTTCGATCATCCCTTTTAAATATCCTTTAAAATTCACTCCCATGCATTCTGATTCCTTCCCTTTCCTTCTTTACCTTCACTGTCATTCTGTCACCCTTGGTGTTCTGCGACGTCCTCCTTAGCAGTTCGAAGAAGAGAAACAAAAAAGTAGCATCCTGCAAACTGTTCAATGAAAGTTTTTGTTTTTTGGTTCCATCCACTTCAGAGAGTGCAGTTTAAATAAGTGAAATTTTAGTTAGATGCGAATTTTGTTGTGCACACTGATTCAAAAGTTTTGTTTCTTAAGTTTATACGAAACTTCGAAAATAATCTCAAAAATGCATTCATATGTTGCATCCATTATCAGTTTTATCAATATATCACCATCATTTATGTAGGAATTGATGTCCCGTGCTTTGTTAAGTATATGTGTACACATACATCTGTGCAAGCATAATTGCTGTTCATGAGCATCTGTATTGCATCTGCATGCATAATGTCTTATAGTTAGATCGGTGAAATTGCACTTGGTAGTTTAGAAGTTGAGAAGAGTAGAGTCTAGTCCAGGGAAGGTGTCATTTTTAAGTGAAGCAGTTATGTGAAGAGGATTAAGGATCTTGATTTTGATCGAAAAGGCTGATTAAAGTTTTATTTTCTTTCTTCTTTTTCATTCTCTTATTCTCTGAGCTTTAAAGCCAAACTTCTGTTGAATGCTTGAAATGAAATATTTGAAATTTCGAAATTTGATCTTTATTAGGATAATAAATACCTTCACCATTCTACCATCAATTGCATTTTTTAACGCTAACATGTACATAAAAGGTGTACATTACTTTTCAACTATGCTGAGCTACACGTTGCGATTAATACTCGTATAATTAGTGTTTGGCGAAAGTTAGATCTTACATTTATCAAAAGAAGTTTTTTGGCCAAGTAACAACAAGAAAATGAAAGTGAAAAATTTTTATAGCAACGAATGTTTTCATTTCCATCCAACAGATTTAATATTGCCGGAAAATAAAACTGAAAATAGATTTGAAATGAATATTATGAGATTTCTGGGATTCAACTTCTAATTACACGGACTTTTCATCCATTTTTAACTCTTGTGGTGTATTTTTTTTATTTTGGCTATGATATATTTTCATCCATACATCAGTAATTAGAAACAAATTTGTTATGGAAGTTCAAACACATATTTGGTAGAGGAATTCTCTTAATGCTATTCACGCGTGCAAGACGCACGATTTTGATTTGAATACTGATATCACAAATTTTTTTTTAATAATATTTTACCTGGAATACAATGAAATTCAATGTTGCAGATTTACTGAAAACTTCAACAATGATTAAATTCGCGATTAATTTGTCTTCATTTATTAAATGACAGTAGCTGGATTTTTCAAAAACAAGAATAAGACTCTCTCAATTCAGGTTATCTGGAGAGAGTCTGAATCAGAAGTCTATTTTCAATCTTTTGTCTACGTTCTCCACATATTCCGATGAACACTGACCAGTGATGTCCAGAGTAGCTCTTCTCTACCTTCAACAGTGTTGCTGAAAAGAGATTCAGGAAGTAGGCATAATTATCCTTCTCTTGCTTAACATTCTTTTTTTCAGGGAGCTTTTTCCGCCTAATTGTGCGCCACTTAACTTCACTGATTTGTAAGCTGAATAATAATATTCGTATTCGTTTACTTTATGTAACTTCGTTCGTTACCTCACAAAGAAGTAAAGAGTGAGAAATTGAAAAGATCCACAATGAAAATTTGAATTACACTACCCTGTTCCTCGAGAGAATTAAATGAAATGAAGATTTATGTGTGGATCATTTCTGCATCTATTGCTGCAACTCTCGTTTTATCTCTCCTGATCTTATGCTGTATTCTAATCCTAAAACTACCGAGGAATCGATTACGCACTTCCACACGTTCCATTATTGTTCGGCCAGAAGTCGCTAAACCCATTAATGCATTCGGTCAGTTCTCCTAAAAATGAAGTAAATATAACTTAACAGTTCAGAAGTGTCAATTTGTAATAGGGAACATTTGTTGTTAGACCGAATGACTGATTATTAAGAAGCAAAAATTCCCTCCTAATTACATCAGTTTCAGGATAAGAGATTAGCTGCACAGCACGAAATGCTATGATATAAAAAGTTATGAAACGGGACTCTACTCAGCTTTACTAGTACAACTCTCAGTATGACAATTTATTTAGATCTGAACTACCGCATTTCAAACTAATTTTGGTACTTCAAACTCCTACTCCAAATTTCGAAAATTCTGAATTTTTCTCTTCATATTTTCTGAATCCCCATGAAAACATTTAATCAGTGACTGCTAATTGCGTAGCCATAATTGCCGCCGTATGATTGCGTACAGTGTAATATGTATGGAACAAAATCTTACACAGTGGCGACAAGCAATTCATACAATCGAATTCAATCAGTTTGACCTCTCACTTCTATTTCAGAAGAGAGCAGCAGAGTATACGCTCGGATTTCAAGTGCCTCAATAATCACATTGCCTCAATATCCATTACAGAAAAACGGTATCAGGGGACCAGAGTCGAGACGGCCATCAAACAAAAAATCTAACTGGATATCTGGTGAGTATGTATCATTTCGAGAATGTTCTTTCCTAATTAAGAAACCACAAGAAATGAAATTATGTCAGTACGGTAGAGTTTAGAATTGCTACATTCACAAAAGCGATTAGAAATCAAGTGGATGTTATGTTTTTAGAATTCACATTTCATCTAAAGAAAAAAAAATAGAGAAACAATTAAAACATTCCTGAAACTGAAAATTTCAAGTATTAAAAGTCCTTGCAGACATCTTTTACAAATTTTCAGGTCCTTCGGAACAACGAAATGGACACTTTGTGGACCGAGACCCCCCATCAGACCAGTCAAAGTGTGATTATTTGGATCCATTGGATTTGAATCTCAGTAAGCTTCACGACATCTATATCTCTGGCAACAATTACCACCAATCAAAACAAACCGGTTGGCCAACAAGCAGCAAAACCACAGCTACTACGCACGCATAACTTTCTACTTTAACCTCCTAATCTTTCAAATTCACTTCAATTTTAAATGAAATAAATGCAACACTTTAATCACGGTAAGTAAAAGAACTGAAGCCTTGCAGAAAAGCAGTTCAGTCATTTAACAAGACGAAATATTGCTTATTATGTATTAATGTTGTCCATAACTTCTGGACGCCACACTAGCCACACATAAATAAAGCTGATGCAGTAAACAGTCTCAATACAGAAATGTCAAAGAATATATCAAATAATTAACTGTTACGCATATCTTTGCTATACTTTGTCGAACCTTTTCTGTTTTTATGCTATCCATCCCAGAATAGTCACAATTCGCTCCAAAGCACGTCTTCTGTACTACTCTTCTGTACTGAATGATTATTGCAAAGAATTTAAAACTACTCAAATTTGGTAATAAGCAAACAACGTGTTTAGTGTCTAGAAGAGTTCAAGCAAATAAATTCTTTATAAATGAGAGACGAAAAAAAAAAAGAATAGTCAAACAACCGTTTTGAAATTATTGCAATTTCAAAAAACTGAAAACGATAGAATCAAAACTCATTTTAACATGGATGTTCAACATTTCTATGACGCAAACAAATTAACAGCAGATTAGCAAACTACTATTCCAGAATTCTCCGATATTTTCCTATTCTCAAATTTCCACAGAAATCTCTGATCACATTTTTTATACATTTCCGATTAAAAAGATTCAGTGTTGTTTTATTGATTTCTATTCAATATATAAGCTACGCGATTTCCGATACAAGTTCTAAATATTTTGAATATTCTGGACTCTGTTTAAATATACGAATTTTTCGCTGAATCTGTTTCGATGTATCCTGATAGATATTCTTTGCATCACGGCTCATTTCCTGAAGTATTACAAAATTGACGGTTTAAAAAAAACAAAATTCTAGATCCAAAACAAACATCAGTTTCAAGTAAATACTATCAAAATTAAGAAGCATGGGAAGTTAATGAATCTACCATTCGTAACATCCAGGAAGAACACTGAGAGCCCAAACTAGCATAGTGAAGAAGGAGCTGCAGATCATGACGAAGGTAGTCGCTTACCTCGTAGTCATTACCATGCCTTTCGATCATGTAAAGACAAAATTCAATATCTCGAGCAAGCAAACGATAACGACGTCCCTTTTTCTGCTTTTCTTCTTCTTCCTTAACCTCTTTTTCCAAAGCAGCAATCACTTGTGTAACTTTCGTCTTATTAATATTTTTTTTCTGCAAGTGGTCAAAATTTAGACAACTCATGAAACTTCTAAAGCTGGATAATGCATAAATTTCAGCGGTCAACCAAAGTCTTACTTATAACTCCTACAATTCCTGAGAAATTGTGATATCCATTCTGAACTTTTCTTTTTAACCTGACTAATGTTACATAAGGAATGGAAAAGTCTTATACTTAAGAAATTACAATTTCTCGACTCTTTGTACACTGGGATTCTATAGTGCCACGAAGTTTCACTTTCCCGACTTCCATCTCCTCACAATTTTTGCTCTGTAAAATGACAAAAATGGTAAATAGCGTAAGAAAAAAATTTAAGTACGATCAAGCAACTGCATACGGCAAAATACGACATTTTTGTACCAAATCGCCCATTGGTAGGCATGAATTTGAAAAATGGAAAAACGCACTTAAGCTTTTACAAGCTTTTTCTGATCAAAAAAAAAAGTTACAATAGCTCGACGTAAAGGGAACAATTTGTTCGAGTCATAAGCAAGTCCCATTGATTTCATATTTTGCCTGACTGTAGCGTTTTTATCCCAAGCTGCACACATTTGTTTACTGTAATTGTTTAAAAATGCACAGAAGCAAATTATTTCCAAAGCTTTATACATTTTGATTGTCAGCTGAGGTGTAAATAAGAAATCCAAAATCAACAGGCTTTCTTATAACTTAAAGAAATCAGAAAACTTGAAAACATTGCTTTATACATAATGTACAAATTGCACCGAGAGTGTTTGCGATACCAACAAAAGAAGTGTTGCCAAAAGCTACATTGGGGATAATCAGCAAGGGAGAGAGGTTTATTTCGAAGGTGGAATGTAATTCTCCCAAACTGGGTCCAAAAGGAAATGATAAATATCCTATTTCGTTATGCATTGCACTGTTTTCTCGTTCTTATAGCAAATGAGAATAAAAGCCGGAGGGGTAGAAGTAATTTAATTTCGATAAAATCATTTTAAGTAACCTCACCATGTCATCCCATTTAAGGATTTTCGTCTTTTTAATGCCTTCTTTTTCGCAACAGCCAAATTCTTGTTATAATTAACGGATCGACGGGATCTCTTTCTTCCATGTTTCACCGATCTCATCGTGTCTCTCTTCAGCACAAGTACAAGAGGCCTATAATTAGTTAATTAGTCGCAACAAAACGACCTTTGGCTGCCAACCGACAGTTTTCCTTTATTCTTAACCGAAATCTTGAAAAATCGCACATACAGCTCGGTAGTTTTAGAGTGCTTACTTGAAAATGAAACATTTGCACAGATTCTCACAACACCAACTCAAATAAGGAACCAATCCACCCTTCTGCAACGGTACCACAACTAGACAGGAGGCTTGAAATGCGTTCTGACGGTCTACGGTACTTCCCCGTGGGTCACTATGAAAACATAGTTGCAATCTAGAGCCTGATCAGGATTGAAAGTTATTTGGTTCAATGAAACAAAAGCAGGAGGAGGTTGTCAGCGAGGAGGCGAAGCCTTTGACCAAGGAGCAGCGGTTGCGTAAGGCTGTTTATAGTGCCATTGTTGCTTTATCAGAATGCATCGAGGAGGAAATGCTGCTAAGAATGGTATTTAGTTTAGTCTAGTCTAAGTGACAAAGTTCTTGCCAGAGTGAAGTTCTTTTTTTAGCTGAACAACCTCGATCAAAGCAGCTGGATGGAAGTTGTCGAGGAGCGATACCTTGGACGAATCTGTGGTTTCCCACTTTGCAATAACCAAGTTGAAATGAAGAAATCACAAAAATATCGGATTGATTTAAGGAGTAAAAAGGTGGTAGTTTTTTTGTGCATAAATTAAACTTTTGAACAGCTGGAATATCGTTTAGGGTTTAATCGTTATGTACGCCTTCACTTGTCATTGATCGGATTTTGTTGTGTAGCTGTTTCTTTCTTTTCAGTTATTTCAAACTTGAGTAAGTTGGATGTAAGATATTTTGTCAGGAACTCTGCCCCCGACTCGCATTTTTGCCAAAAATTTCCTTGAATTAGGAAGGGAACTTCTGTACTATACTTTTATTTTTATCTTATCACATCCTTAACATAAAATTATATGGGAAAGTGGGCGGAAAATTACCTATGAGCGACTCTGCGAAAAATTTTAATCCAACATAGGAGTCCACTATTCTTCGTTTTGGTAGAAAAATTAAATGTGAGTCGTCAAAGCTGCATCGATAACACAAAAGAGATAGGAAAAGTACTGAAGAACTACTTTCAAATCTCAATGAACTTTTTGGTTTTCTTATAGGTGTTTGAACGATCCGCTGAAATTGACAAATTTTGTTCCCAAAGTTGTTTCTTACGTTCTGCTGCAATAAAAGCACAGTTAGAAGTGGAACCGTTGTGGATAAGAGGCGATGAACGGAGTAACTTTGTTTTTATGCGCATAGCGTAGGACAACAGTTTTTCTAGCAGTCTATTCAAGATTTCTCAAAAGACATAATTTTCGAACTTTCTTAGCGTGGTGCTTTTATAAACTTCCTTGCAGTAAAAGCATTTGATCTGAACGCTGGAATTATCGAGCAACAGCAGCGAAACTTTTCCGATGTTGAATTCATTGAAGATCAACATTTGATAACATCACTTGGAACTTTAAAAGTAGGGCCGAATATTTTCATCATGATATGAGAATGGTTACAAGTAGTTGTAACTGTGGTTTACATTATTATTATCTTAATCATAAATGCCACTGAATTCCCTTGTACTTTTCACTTTTGTGGATTGAGATGCTTGCAGTTAAACATTCCGGCTGTATCAAAAATGGTTACACATTTAGCGATTGTCGATTGTCCAGACAATGCTATTTTCATGCTTGATAAGTGTTTGCATTTATCATTGGCGTGTGTGTGTCCCATCTATCTTTTGTTCAGATTGGTGACACCGCGGAATCTGAGGATGATGATGATGATGATGGTAAAGATCATACTGATGATGAAATCAAAATTGATGAAGGAAAAAGAAGTGAAATCGATGCAGAGCCATATACTCTCTGTCGATCGAATTTCATATCAAAGCTTTCGGTGGATACCACTAACGAGAATTCAAATGATAGTATATTTAACAAGGATTCGACTGATATCATTGCGAAAATGGATGTGAAAGCAGTTCGTTAATTTCTTTGAGATATATAGGAATATTATTCCAAAGTAGAAAGAAGCTTGATTCTCATTATTCATCATTATTTTACTTTGTTTCATTATATTTCTTATCATTATGTTGCTCTTCTTTTCAGGACAAAAATCACCATCAGAAACTTTCTGAAAATGAAAAGTTAATGCGTATACGGAACAAATACAGTCAGAATAAATTCAAGCGGCCTCCTAAAATAATTGCAGCTAAACCACTTAGTTCACAGTGTGGTGACAAACTTTCGACGAATTTCTATAAAACTTTTGAGGAAACACTGTCGTAAGTTGCTGAATAAAAAAATTAATATTACTGATTGGAGAAGTTCAATCCTGATCTCTTCCGAGTTCCCCAACCACCTGCCTACTTACTTCAGAATCAAAGAAAAATTAGTTAAATTGGACTTTCTTGATAATTGGTAGGGAATGGTGCGGTGCAGAAACGATTCGTTATTTACAATATCACCGAAGTATGAATTTCCCGGATAAGGAAGACAGTATGGTCGTTGAAACAAGATCCGTCATTTCCCAGTTTTATGCTGGTGATCGCTGGACTGAGAAGAATATGGACAATATATTTCTCCCTTCCGTAGACAGTGTTGATCAAGCTAAACAGCGAGTTTCGGTGCTAGTTGAATCACTAAAGCCAAGGTAGAAACGTGCATGAATTTCACATTTACTTTCGATGTTTATTTCAATTTCCCCATTTGTTTATTAACTGTCTTTAAAAAGAAAAAAAAAAGGCAATACTTTTGTAACACTTGTATAAAAATTCCAGACAATATTTTCAAATGAGTTATTATTGAATTCGTTGAATCTTATTTTCTGACTTTTGAAAGGCAACATTTTTGGGGAGCTAATCCATTTAGTCAAGTTTTCATAATCGTGCAGGAACATTAGAGATTGCTTGTCAGCTCCTGTATACCTTTTATATTTTTAATTTGTAGTTGGCGACTTTTGGAAGGAAAGTTGGGTATAAGTGGATGTGGACAGCAAGCGCTAGAGATTATTTCCACATTTCAGCTGTCAGCAACAAATGTTGTTGTCGAAAGAAAGATATGCAATTTTGCAGTTGCAGTCATTTTTTATTTGTAAGTTTAGTTTTTATTTTTTAGGAGTGTTAGGCTATGAATTGGTTCTTTATTTTCTTTCATTCTGTTGGTGTGACATTTTTAGATTAAATGGTGAAAGCAAATTACTTTTGCTAGAAAGTGTTTTCTGTGTGAGAAATGCTATTAATTTCTTTGTTTTCATAAAACAGGAATCGGAGGTTTCAAAAATTAGAAGTTGATCGGAATTATGCTTTTGTAATTAAATTAGTTTCAGAAGTCTGCTTCTAACTAGTCATATTCAATTTTAGGCTTGCTTACTGTAATACCTCTTCATCAGATTTTCATCCTTATGAGGATATTTTGCCATCGGAATTTGGGCAGTATTTGGAGTGCATAGGATGTGATGCGAATTACTATTCTCGAATCCTTTCCAGCATCATGAATAAGTTGGAATGAGCAAAATTTCTCATATATATCTGTATATTAATGAAATATACATACCTGTATTTTGGGAATATTGTGTATTCAGAAATTCTAACCATAAAATTTCCGATCTTCATTCTGCAGTCGTTACAAACGGCATATTTATATGTGCCGTCATTTATCTTTAGAAATGAATTTGATAAATTCAAGAGAATTTTTCATGGTGAAAATTCAGTGGGAAATAGTGAATATAGGTATGGAATTGCTCCGGATTCTGTAAAAATTGTGCGGAATTTTGTATTGATTTTCTAAAAAGAAACTTCCAATGAAACGATTTCGATGAAGACGATCCTAGTCATGGAGCATCTAAGCCTATTTCGTTATATGCATGTTGCTTTTCGAGATTAAATAATTTTAGGGGAAAATTTGTCTGAAAAATTGTAACTTTTAATATTAGAAGAATATTGAATGGAATTTGATCAATATTCAGTTAATTTGGGTGTTTCTCTGCAATTAAAGTGTATTTGCTACAAGAGAAGGAAGATTTTGGTCTTTCATCATTTCATCATTGAAGGATTTTATGTATTGACGCAGGGAAGTTAGATATTTTTAATTTAGGATTGGAATTATTATGATTATTCAGCAATGATCAGATTCCCATGGTTGCCAGGGATCTCTGTGCAGGATATGTTCTACTGGTACTTTCCGTTCTGATTTTTCCATATCTTCTCGTCTGGATATATGTTATGGTTAGTATCGTAAGCAATGAATGATGTATGAGTTGAGCGTTAGGTAACTAGTAATTCTAAGTGTTGAATTATTCAAGACTTTCCCCCTTGTTACTTGGTCTTACTATTAGAAATCATTTCTTCTTGAGTAAATTCTCTCTCTTCTCTCTTCAGTAACATGGTAATGGAATATCTTTTTTACTTTAAAAGATTTATTGGAGATTTATCTCAGTACAGTGTTTTTGGCACAGTGATGGTTTATGAAAATCTGTACAACAAAAGGTATGATATACTGACCAGGGCTTACTGATTCACATTTTCAGCCTTTCACATCTCAGGATTTTATTGTCAGATCCATATTTCCGTCCCAGTTCTTGGCTGTTCTTTTCCCAGTCACGTGCTTTATTTTTGTGCTTCTTTGCGTTGGTTAGTTACTGCTTAGTTTGTTTCTAATTATATTATATTATGCTTTAAAATCCGGAAGGGATAATCCTATGTAGTGTTTCAATTCATCTTCTCAAAGGTCATTCCACTTCATTTCAGGTATTTCTTTTTTGGTGCTTTTCATGGACCGATCCCGAAAGTGAGCGATGATTATTCTATGACGACACACACATATGTGGACACACGTAGTTTTACGCGGTTCATTTCAGTAATATACATTTAAAGAATTTGAAGATAGTTACCAAGAATTCTAGTCCCTTCAACACGACTCACCAGAGCCCAGTCCCTCCCACCAATCACTCTACTTTTGTCCTACACAAGCCGAGATGTGATGGGAAGTGTATGTTGCATTCGCTGCGACGAAACCAATCACTGTGTGGGTTGTACAAGGCCGCATGGGCTTTGTTAGTAGTATGTGGACCTGGATTGTTTGGTTTTAGGTTCCTTGTGGAAGTTCCTTACTATTCTTTTGTTTCCCCGCAGATGACAGTACAGTTTCTCTATAACCTCTAAAGAAGTCGGATATTTATTCTATTGATCGGTCACTAATTGATTAAAGAATCTTGGGGAATACAGCTGATATAATGAAAATCCCAGTTGATGTTTATCTGACGGAAGTGCAAATATATACCTTGTAGTTTACTGGTTGTGAAAGATTTATATTCAGCGCAATTTCGTAAAAGGAGATGACATTTCCTATTAAGGAAATCCACCTGAAAGATATCATGGTCCTTAGCTGTAGTGATTGATCCCGTTTGGATGATGAGATGTATTTCTCTTAAAATGTCTAATAAAACTTTGACAGCGTTACTAAGAAGTGCTGTGAATTCTCATGTACGGTCACTCATGTATGTTCAGCCTGATGTGCTTTGATGAATTTGCTCACCACTCTGTTTTAGTTTATAACTGGGTGCACTGACAATGCATTGAATAACAAAATAAACATAGTTGCAGATTTACAGCTATGCTGTTTTCCATTATTTGTGATTGGATACTCCACATAAAACAATTCCTCCATTGCTGTAATTGTTTCATTTATTCTTTTTTTGTGGACTAAGAGATGCGAAGTTGTTTCCAGGATTCGTTTATTCTTCTTATAATTGGGACGTCGCAGAAAAAATGGCAGAACAAACAGAAAGAGCATTTCAAAAACAGCCCACTGTATTTCTGAATAATAAACTACGAACTTTGGGAATAGGTAAAAAAGCGAAGAAGGATATACGCTACGTTCGAAATGTAGGGTTGGGTTTCAAAACACCACGTGAGGTGAGTGTCACGCTGTTTAATATTTCAGTCGTAATCAGTGTTTTTTATGTCTAGTCTGTTAGTGCCTTGGAAAGAATGTTAATATTAATCATAGTCTTTGAATTACAATAGAATCATTAGCTGGGATGAACTGATTATTGAACAAAATCTGACCTCCTATTTTCAAGTCCCATAAGGGACTTTTCTTTAGAGATCCCATTATCTTTCTGTTGAGGGAGTATTAGATTAAGAGGCCTAGTGTTCATAACACATAGACAGCATAATCTTTGTAAATTTTCATTTGAATTCGATTATAGGCCATAACTGGGACATATATCGATAAGAAGTGTCCATTTACTGGGAATGTTTCGATTCGAGGACGCATACTGACTGGTGTTGTTGTGAAAATGAAAATGCAAAGGACAATAGTAATTCGACGAGATTATTTACATTTCATCAAAAAGTACCGTCGTTATGAGAAACGCCATCGTAATATGTCCGTCCATTGCTCACCTGCTTTCAGGTAATAACTTCATTGTTCTCTGTGCCACATGTGAAAATTTAGATCCCCACATAGTTTGCATACGTCCTCACCGTCCTCTTTCCCTGTTCTACAACTAGTACGGCGTGCGATGTAAACCGAGCATTCAATCCCTACTTGCATAATAATATTAAAAAATAAATAAATAAAAATCCGATTTCATAGAATAAATTCTAGTTCAATCCTTGTCTAAAAACTTCGTCGTTATAGCATTATAGCTTTGTATAGTTCACCTGTCCATATTTGTATACCTACTATTTAATAGATTTTCAAGGTCTAATACTGATAGTAGCTTCTTCAGGGACGTAGCAGTAGGAGATATCGTAACAGTCGGTGAATGTCGCCCATTATCGAAGACCGTCCGTTATAATGTACTGAAAGTGTTGAAGGCATCTGGAGCTAAAAAATCTTTCGATAAGTTTTGATAAAATTGTGTTTATTCTTTGTTGTTAACTTTGTAACATTAAATTGTTGTTATTGATATATGTAAATTAACTATTAATCTTTGTTTGGAATACATGGAAGGATTCATTTTTCTCGACAAAGCAACTTCTAAAAAAAGTTTAAATAGGCCTCGGAATTATGCTGTTATAGTCGGAGGGTATCTACTCCTTTACTAAAAAAGATTTAGATGGCTTGACTTTGGAAGGCTAATGTGAATTTGTCTGGGTTTTGTAGTTCGGAGGTGCACAGTTTGCATATTAAGTTGGAGCTCGCCGTGGTCGTGAAGTTTATAGAATATAAATTTCATTCTTTTCTCTGTATCGTTTTGGGAAGAGTTGTAATTTCCATTTTATGACAAAGATTCACTATGTGCAGCGAATATACCATCTGTTAGTATCAGAAGTTTCTTCGAGAAAAAGACTTGTTGAAGTCATCCTGCCACCACTGAGAATGAAATTAAGTGCGAATCAGACCAAACTTCACATAAGCCGAGTCAGATCGGTAGTGGTTTTGTTTGCTGTTGATGGTGTCACACGCAGCACGAATTTGTTATCGCCATTGTCGCTGGAGTCAGTCGTGCAGCTCGCCCATATGGTATCTCTTACTGCTCAGGTTTTTCTCGAAGAGAATATATAGGAAGTTGGTCGGAATAAATGAATTCTTACTAAATTTCATCATTTATTAGTGGAGCTGTAATCAAAGGTACGTTTAAGATGGTATCATTCAGATCTGACGAGGTCGATGTAGCAGAGTGAAGCACGTATAGTGCGCTTTCGCACAGTCATTACGGATTCAGTGGAATCTTGATATTCTCATTAAGTGAAATATCTATCGAAAATTGTCGTGATTCAGCTAATGCAATTTATTTATACAGCTCGTATACTGAAATCTAGGTTCCTCAATGAAGCGATATGTGGGACTTCAGCAGCTCATGCGTAGTCTTACTTATTCTCAGGATGACGGGAAGATTGTATCTTTTCCAAATGTTCTACTTCCTGGTGCAGATTCCTGGAATTACTGGCGCTGCTGGTGGCAATCAAAAAGGAAATGAGAGAGAACAACTTTTCTAGTAAAAGGCCGTCTTTCTGCTTGTTAGACAGTCAAAAAAAATCAAGTATTCCTTCCAATGAACATTGTTGTGTTGTCTTCTCACGTGAGACACGACGTCCCTCTCACGTAATACCCCAGAGTGTACTGCGGAGCACACGTTAACAACACAGTCCCGTCCCTCTCTGTATAATTTTAACCGCTGGAAAGTTGACTCTTGGAAGCAGCAAGGGTGCTGTTTCATCTACCAATTAGGAAACAGCGTTATAATCAGGGAAGCTTCAGACATAAAGGAATGCGGAAATGAAATATTGTTAGAATTTAAGAGAACCTGAAGAGAATAATTGCTTGCTGCAACAGGACGATATAGAAAACTGAAAAAACATTACAAAATGAGAGACGATAAAGATTGATGTGACTTAAAGTATATGAGGTGGTTGTGGAGATGGGTGGTTCAATTTGGCAACAGTGAATGCATTGGTTAATAGGGGAGGTGTTAGAGGTGGCCCCGGGAGTTCCTAATGCCATTCTCGGGAGTCATTTAGTTCATCAGTCAGCGGTCAAGGTAACTCTCTGCTGACTATTATATCTGTTAGGCGATTTGTTCCTCACCTTCTTTCTAGGGATACTTAATTTAATTTTTATTTTCAGATGGCTAGTCGTCGCATTGCTCAACGACAAGCTGAGTAGTAGTGGATGAGAGCAAGGTACAGACATACCTGTGAATTCTCTATCTTTTAATGCTCTCCAGGGATCTCTTGTTGAGTACTTGTACAATAGTTTTCAATTTAGGAATCACTTTGATCGGTGCTTGAACGAATGAAATGACTGCTGCGAAATATTTTGGCGAGGAGAAATTAGAGGACGCAACTTACGCGATATATCTACGTAAAGTCCGCTATGTATCACCACCAAGCATCGATTCTTCGGTACTTCGATTTTTTGATGGCTGGTTAAAAATTGGCGGTTAGAAGGAATGAAATACAGAAGAAGTCCCTGAAACTGTAATTTTCTTTTCGTCACACTTCTTTTCTTGCAGTATCATGAATGTTTTCAGGATGACCACACACCAGACGTGAAGCGAAATGGTTTTTCAATAGACAGTGCATCGGATCGCTTACACTGGGAAACCATTCGAGAGCGAGTTATTCGTGCTGGGACACTGGAGAAACTTGTTGTAGGTTTTTTGCAAAGTGGATCAGAATGAAGGAGCGAAGAATATTTGGCACTTAAGTAGTTGAGACAGCACTCTGTTTTGATTTCTTCCATTAGATTTGCTATTCCTGAAATCATTCGCTTGCGAATAAGTCACTCAAAAAATGTATGAAAAGGGATCGTGATTGGATTTGACTTTCTCTTTCCAAAATAAAATTTAAAAGGGAATAATATTTCTAGTCTTTGAAAGTTTGCCGAATGAAGAAGACAGAATAGCCGTAGTTTGGTGAGACATTTTGAAATGCAAACATAAAATATGTGCTGATGCTTTTTTTTCTATTCGGCATTTGAATAATTATGATTTTTAGGAGTGCCTTGTTAGCGATGATATGTTGATGGATTCAAGACATTTCAATGTATTCTTTGCCACTTATCGTTCTTTCGCCACTTGTTCAAATGTACTCGAACTTCTGCTTCAACGTTATGTATCGCTTGAGATGAATTCGTTGGTAGTTGGAAAGGCGAAAACCATTACCTTGCAATGGTCAACTTTCCCTTTGTCACTTTATAATAGAACACCTGTAGTTGTATTTTGTAAATGCTTCGAGAGCATTTTGCTTCGCTCTGCGACTAGTTAAAAATAGTGGTTAAGATTAATTCATTATTAATCATTCTTATTTAGGAGCCACTCACAGTAGTTTATGTTGTTGTAGTCTAAAAAGTATAAAGATAACTATGTAAAATGAAATAAAACTCGCAGTGGCTATGAGTGCTTTCAGTATGCTTTCATATACAGTAATTTATCATGAGATTGCAAATATCAGATCGAGAATGAACAGGATAGGAAAATATTGTAGTTTTAAAACATATTTAGTGAGGTATTTTAGCTCTGTGCGTTCTATAATAATGTGTTGGTTGGAAATGTATCCTGAAGATTTCAATGAGCCAAGTGCCGACTTTGCGACACTAATGCGATTGATGGAATTCGGTAGAATTCATAAAATTAGCGATGTTAGGACGAAAGCTCGACAGTTACGAGAAACTTATAAGCGTCAGGTTATGGATGGGCGTTATTTAGGTATATATATTTTTTGGTTAAAATCTGCAAATAGTAAGCTTATTTCACATTTCCGTGTCTCATTCAACCCGTCCGTTATAAATTAATAATTAAAGTCATAACACTGCATTCACTTTTTCTCACACAAAACTTACACCTGAAACCTTTTCTGCTATCAGAAGATTCACAAAAACTTATTGGAGTAGATTTTTTGTCTATCATCATGAAATTTTTGATGTTCAATTTATAGCGCAGATACCTTCAATGGAGCAGTATGTCTTTAGCACAGGTTATGATGCACCAGATTTCGATACATGTGTACAAAGGGCAAATATGTTTGATATTGGGAAGGAGAATTGTGTACAGATTGCTGAACAGCTCACATTTTGGGATGCTGTAAGTCTTTTGTGATACCAGTTTGTCGAAAAAGACGTTTGCTTTATAAATTATTTATTTCTGTTAACAATTCCAAAAAGAATTGGATCTATGAAAAAAGAAGATTGTGTAGTGATATTCTTCACACAATATCTTTTTACAGGAATTGTTTAAAGAGTTGTTACCGCAGCAGTGCCAAGGTTGTGTATGGAACAAGAGACATAAACGCGGACCAGAAACAGTGTGCACTGTAAAGGCAACAATTGATCAGGTGCTTTAAATTTATACCTGGAAATATCGCATAGTGATTTTGAATTAAATTGGATGGACTAAAACAGAATAAGCACTGCTATGAAAGTTTTTAATGCTCTTAGTGTGGGTGACTTATCGTTTTAAACTGGATGCGAAATCTCGAAAAATGAATATACTCATATGAATTCCCATTGCCACATTTTCTGGAAAAATTAGTAGCATCGCATGATGGTGCTAGCTATTGAGTCCAATCAACTTTCCTGTTAATATCATATCCAGAATGAAGTCGTTCATTTTCAGTTCAATGCAGTTGTTCAGAAAGTGATGACAAGTATAGTTCTTCCAGACTGTCGGCCTGATTTTCGAGCAAAAATAGTCTCGAAATGGATCGATGTCGCAAGGGTTTTTTGAACATTAATATTGATTTGGTTGATCAACTCACTAATTTAACATTGTTGTTTCTAAACCTAAACTGCCGTGTCTTGGCTCACGTTTCTTTATTTTACAACAAAGATTTTCTTTTTCTTTCAGGAACTGAGAGCTTTAAAAAATTTTTCTTCACTAAAAGCAATTATATCGACGCTTCAGTCAGAGCCGGTGTATAGGCTGAAATCCACATGGGCACAAGTTTCTAGGTTCTAAATCACTTCGTCTGAAAGCTTACGTTTCTTGGGTGCTGAGAAATTAACACATTTTTGTTTGCTAGAAGAAAAGTTAAACAGAAACATTGGCCAGAAATCATACCTTCAAGAGTTGATTTAATTGAAAATATGCTGTTTTTCAGTGCGTCTTTGGCTCAGTTTCGTGATTTAGCATCAATATTTGATGCAGATGATGATGGCGAAGAACGCCGCGCTAGACAAATTCTCGAAGAAGTTTGATTTATGTGTTTGTTTTTTTTTTCCTAAATATTTGATCAGTCTTGATTTATGAATGTATTCATACCAGTGATTTCAAAAATTTTCGGCATGTATTTTAGTTACCTCTATTTTCAGGAAGGTACGGCAAAAAAGTCACCGTTAAGACGGCCACAGCTTATTCAGAATTGCCGAAGAACAAAAAGTGATGTCAATTTAGCTGAATCGCAAGGGACAGTGCCCTATTTGGGTACTTTTCTCACCGATCTTTCCATGATTGATCAAGCCAATCCTGATTTCACTGAGGGTAAGCTCTTTTCCTAGTGCTCTATTAATATTCAATAAATAAATTATAGTTCTGGATACTACTTTTTACTCTTTTTTTTTCAGAAGGCTTGATAAACTTCGAAAAGCGACGAAAGGAATTCGAAGTCATTGCCAAAATTCGCCTTTTCCAATCTGCCTGTCGAGCCTATAAAATTCCTATGGATATGGCATTCTGTTCATGGTTCTGCTTCCTTCCAGCACTGGACGAAAATCAATGGTTATTTGTTTCATTTATTTGATTTTGAGTTTTATTATAACTGTTAAAGACTAAATTCGATATTCAGTTATCTTGCTTAAGGTAATAATGAATTCTCAGTTATCTTATTTCCCGTTGGTTTAAATGTTAGCTTTTGTCTTTCGTGGTCATTCATTTCATAGAGGAAGATAAAATTTTTACCATATCTTGCAGCCTAGCCAAAAGATATGAGTTTTCTATCATCATCATATACTGCATGTCGTTAAGTGGTTCTACGTGTGATTATCATTAGTATCCAAATTTATTGCAGTAATTCTTATTGGATATTTCGTGTTTTTTCGATTTTATTTCATGTAATTGGTTCGTACTAACATATGATGTCAAAGTCCAGAGCGCATAGATTTTAGTTTTATAGTGTCTGGTATATGTAACCAAGGTCAAAAGCTGTTATTTTTCTATTATTAGGAATTGAGAATGCAGGGAATCTTTCTAAAATATTCAAGAAAAAAACATTTTCAGCCTTGAATTTTACATTTTCCGTTATTTTTCATTCATATAACTTTACGGAATGCCAAGATTCATAGAAATTGCATGCATTAGTGGTCGGTTTTTGAGAGGTAATCGAATAAGCAGAATTATCCCTTGAAAAATGAAGTCATCCGGCACTGTTGATTGCCATGAGACTGCGTGACTGTAGCTGTTTTGCCTTTTAAACGTTTAAATCAAACCATTTCCAGTTTTGTAAGGTCGTTAGAAGTGGAGTTACCAACTAATCAACCGGATTCATCGAAAGGACTTCGACCAAGGCAAGTGTCAAAAATGTGAGGCTTTCGTTGGTTCTGTACAACGGTACTGAAAAGAAATGCTTCATTTTAGGTTTTTTTTTTTTTTGAAACATCTTTGAGAAACCCATTTCCTCGTCAAGAGGCTCTGTAATTAAAAGGAAGCCATAGAGCTAATGATGATATTTGACTGTATAATCTGGGAGTCTGGGGAAGTCACTAATTACAAACTTAAGTCTCCGGTTTTTTTTTCTTTTTTTTTTCCTGCTAAAGCAAAACAAAAGACTTGTTCGCTTTTATCTTTTATCTTTTTTTTTTTTTATCTATTATGGTAGCAGTGATATTAATTTGAAATATTCAAGCTTTGGAGTAACAGAGCAAAGAACGACTTAATCCTCACCCTCGAAAATAAAATATAGCATAATATAGTCCATGTTGATTGGTTATGAATTTAATAATGAATTCCAACAATACTAATACTTTTTACAATAAAATTCTTTTAATTTTTTCTCCACCACCCAGAAAAATTCTTTTAGCCATCTCTTCCTCACTCATCATTTCTCTTTCTCTTTTTCTCGATTTCTTGTCCCTGCTTATTTGAATTTTTGGATAACATGGATAATGACTGCCTCTTTCCTGTTTAAGGAAAACTATAGCATATTTATACAACATTATAAGAAGTTATTTATAATTGATGAAAGAAGATTTAAAAGAAAAAAAAAAGAAGAACAAAAATAACACTAAAGATGAAACCAATCTCTATTTGTTTTGGAGACACTGGACTTACCATCTCTATAGTGTCGTAGCTTCCCCGTTCATTTAGTAGTAAACATAACTACGGTATTAGAGTAGTACTCCAGATTATTGGATGATACATGACGACTTTGATCTTTCCATACTTGTAGTTCATTTTTATTTTATGTTAATAAGCTTTTGGTGTCCTGAGAATTAAATATACTGAACTAAATTTTGTATATTAGTTTCTTTTTATACTAAAGTTATTGCTTTTAAAGAAAAATGTGGTTCTAGATTTTTATTTCTTTGAATTCCAGTAAATCCTAATTAACAGTGCAGTCTTTGTTGTTCCGGAAGAATAAAGATCTGCCGATTTTTAGTTTTAATTGCTTGCTTGATTTTCTAAGATATTTTTTTCCTTTTCCGGAATCTTTTCATTGTTTATTCTCCTTGGATCTATTTTCATCCCTTATCGTTTCATACTTGTTGTCAATGAGAATCTATTTATAAAGCAAAAGTCCCAAAGCATCCGATAAATTTTCATCCTCTCCCTTACCAACTTTTTTTGCGCAGAAGCCACAAGAAATTGCGTATTTTTTGAACGCACATTCAAATAAAGTCAATAAATTCCAGATTTAAATTTTTTAAAATTG
This sequence comes from Setaria digitata, assembly GCA_003640385.1. Taxonomy (NCBI): domain Eukaryota; kingdom Metazoa; phylum Nematoda; class Chromadorea; order Rhabditida; family Setariidae; genus Setaria; species Setaria digitata. Next base: position 536,685 of record RCAB01000008.1, on the reverse strand, counting down.
TTTACCTTTGCTTTTTCTTTCATTATTGTAAAAAGCCTTTCAGTCCCAGTCGATATTCCTACGCAAGGCACTTTATGCCTCGGCAAAAACATTGGCACCAATTTAACATAACGATCCACCACCAGTAACGGATCTTATGTTCAGACCTTGGACTTCACTTACATCACCATTTCTCTTCTATACTTTCTTGGAAGAGTCTGAAGCTTAGATCAAGTTTAACTTTGAAGATCTGAGTGTTCATCCATTGAAAATGCAAAGATTTGTTATGAAAGAAAAGTGGCAAATACTGTTGTTTACTTCATTGAACATCACCTTTATATCTAATTTCCATAATAAATACTTTTTAAAGAAATCACTCAATAGCAAGGAGCTATGATATAAACTGACTAGCCATAGATATAACTTGCTTTCAGGCATACACTGTCACGTCTAATATCTGGCATGAGTACAGATGAAAATCCAAACGACAGCGGCCAAATATCTAATGATTCGGGCATTGCAGCTGAAGATTTATGGTTTCAGACTGTTACTAAACCGTTTGCCGAAAAGACATTGATAACCGCATGTAGTCCTTTTGGTATCGTTTCTTCACGCTCATTTACTGCTCCTTCGACGCCAGCCAGTGCAGTTTTCTGGAAAGGTAGGTTGCCTTACTTCAGTCCGACTAAATTATTAAGGAAAGTGAAACTCAAAGAATTAACTTTGAAAATAAATGAAAAAAAATTAGAGACGAGTCTTTTCAATGATTTTCAGGTAGTGAATTCAGCCCTAGTACGGCTTTTTCGCATCGACGGTCAACAAGTGGTTGTTGGGACAGGAAGCATCAATCGAGTGATGCCTCTGCTCATACTTCGTTGAATTCTAATGGGAATGTAGTTAGTCCTGATCTCTTTTCGCGTAGGACTGAGTTTGGATAGTACTGGTCAAACATATATGAAGTATTTTCGTAGAAGGTAGAGTCTACATTTGTATGGCAGTAGCTGTATTTTAACTTCTTTCAGAAAAATTCACTTCCGAGAAGCAGAACACCAGTCAGTAATGACATTACGTCTTGCTCAGAGCGTTCAGGCATTTTTTCCAAGAAGATTAATGACACTGCAAGGGTGAGCTGTTGAAACGCAGTTTTTTTTTAACTCTTGCATAATAAGGCTGTGCATGCATAGATTGTGCTATTTTTATCGTTGCAGACTACGGAAACATCATCAAATGCATATATTTTGAGAAGTTCATTACATCAAACAACACCATTTCATCTTGCCCGTATTGCTTTAGATGAGACACTGAAGAATGATGTAGGAACTGCTAATTACAAGTGCATTAAGGTATGGTTTAATAAATTGGTCTAATTTATGAGGAGATGTAATTTAAAGTAAGGTTTGTGGAATCATTACAAGTGTAGCAATAATTCTGTGTGAATTGTATGGATTCTCGGGTACTAGTCAGTAAATCATATTTTCAGATCGAAAATGGTGATAGGATGGCGCAATTAATCGAAAGAATTTTGGAAAAACATCTTATTTGTGGTGATCATTCGGAATACTGTCTTGTTCAGCTTCTACCTGATGGATGTATGCTTTGTTATATGTGCTTCAGAATTCGGATTAGAGACTTCAGAGATTCTAAATTTTTTATATTTGCAATATTCATCTAGCCTTAGTTGCCTCATACCTCTTTTTAAATCACTTAAATAACAATGGGAGGTCATGAAGATCTCAAATATTCTGTTTGTACAAAACTGACACTCACTTGAATTAGATTTCAGTCACAGATAAGTAGTAACTTTGCAACAGGTACCACTGATATTTAATAGACGCTTTTAATTTGGCTTTAATTTGTGAAAGATTTTTACATTTTTCTCTATAACTTTTCATTCCTCTTCCGTGATTTTTAGAATCACTTTTACTTGACTGTTTAGATATGAGATTTCAATTTTCCTGAAATCCAAATCTGTTTCATTTAGGTGAATTTTGTTTGCCAGAGAAATGCAATCCATATTATGCTGTTGCACCAGATCCGACATCAACAATGTTGAATTTTGTGTTACGACGAAAAAGTGACGCAGAGCGCGAGGCAGTGTCAGGTGGCATTGCACCATCAACTAAAAAATTGAACAGAATGAAGCGGTGCAATTTACTGCGATGGAGTAGCGGTTATTTATAAATTTGTAGGTCTTCCAAAGTGGGCATCTGTTCTTCTAATGAAAAATATTAGACTATTAGAAATATTGGATTAGTAACATTTTTCTTCTAAATATGAGAAAAATTTTGTCAGTCTTAAAGTTTCCCAATTCTTATCTGTAGTATCTAATGCGTGTAATATTTCTGTAGATTCTGTTGATTTCTCCAAGAAAAAAAAAAATTCTGAAAATGTGTGCCTGCAGATTTTTCGAGGGAATTTAGCTTTAAACGGCATTTTTTTAAGACTGTAAACGAGCGTTTAGCTAAGGATATACGCTAGTCTTACGCTTCTCTTCCGTATCTTCACTGTTTTTTTGTTGATAAGAATCAGTGGATTTTTTTGTGCTAGAAATTAGGAAAGTGATCTGGTCTTTTTATTTTCCGGGTACAGTAATTATAGTTAATTCTGTCATTTTTAGCATAAAAGAGTACTGAAAAAAAAAGAATGCTCTCAAAAATTTTAAAACAGAAGGTTTGCCTTAAAACAGATGAATGCATTTCATAATTCATAAATCGCATATAAAGTAACTTTAACTCACTAACAGTAGTTCTGAAGAATGGAAATTCTTGGTACGTGAATTTAGATTAATGTTTCGTTACATTATGGTGTATATTCCAGACACTGTGAAGTTTTTTTTCGTCGAGAAAAGTGGACATTTAGCAAAGAAGTTGCTAACACAACCATAAACTGAGCATGTTTGAGGCTTTTGATAAGCACATCACTATGAAACAATTACTTATTGAACATTGTAGAACATTGTCATTGCTGCTTTCATTTTTTTTTCCAGTGAAGCAGTGGAACGATTCATCTGACGCTGATATCCGTTTTTATCAATATCTGCTAGCCTTCTTCGTAACACTGGTACACTGCTTAATTTCTTAAAATTACAAAAAATTTTAAAGTCATTTCACTTGTACTTTTTGGATCAAACCTACTTATATATCGAGTTCAGATTTTAGTGTTCCTACATAAAATAAAATAGTCTCACCATTTCGATCAAATTAACAAGGATTTGAAAAGTTTGCCCTAAATATTTTCTTCAAAGTTATATATATATATATAATTTTGAAATATAAAAATATATATATATATATATATATATATACATTTTAATATTCCTAGAAACGGCATTACTTTGTTTTCGTATCTGTTAAGTTATTTACCTCTACGATTCATTTTATATGTCCGAAATTTTCCCTTGTCTTTATAAATTCACTGGAACAAGGGTCCTCTATTTTTAAAAGATTTTTATAAATTTTCATGCGGGAAATGTGACCGCCAAAGTGCACTTTGTCATTTTATTTGTTGTATTAGATATCATTGCTGACGATAAGGTAATGATAATTGTATTAGTGATAATAGTGATTGCCTAATTTGTTACAATGTCTGAAATCTTGTTTTGGTGCTATTTTACTTCATATTGCCTGGAAATTTTAAATTTATTTCCTGAATTTTTAAGGATTTCTTGTTACGTTGAACATGAGGAGGAACGTAAAAGAAATAATTTATGATTAACTGCGTCAAATTATTTGTTGGTATCATCAATCTTTATTGAGTTTGATTTCTTCCTAATAGTTATTTTGTTTTTACTTCTTACTAAATTTTTAAAATTATGATCCCTGCCATCGATTTGTTCAACTTGTTTATTTGAGGGTAGCAATTACTACATATTTATGATTATAATATGCATGATTAAAGCAACCAGAGGTTTCCAAGCTTTATTTTTACGTTCATATATAACCAGAACATAGATCCTATTTATTTTCCCATCTTGACTAGCTGCAAAAATTCCCCAAAATCATTTTCAGATTTATCTCATCGATTGTTCAAATTTTTGCCCTAGTTTCACAGAATACTGGTTATTGATTTACATATCCATTTTCTTGTTTTCTTGAAATTAAAACTAAAGCTGATTGGCAATTAAGATAGGTTAGATGAATTTTATTAACCAAGAAAAACTAGTGAAAGAGAATTATATTCTGATCTAGTGCGTGCCATAATGTAAAGTCACGTCATATATATGATTATTTTGATAGGATTCGTGATAGTTCATGAACATATTGGTAAGGTAAAGTTTGAATCGGAAATTGAAGGTAGAGTTTGTATGAAGAAAAATTGATATTGGAAACTGTCTCGCCTCTCATTATTATAATGTTCTGGTGATTGATGCTTCATTTAGCGATTTTACTAAAAGTAGATGGGAGTTGTTTATTCCTTGCTCCGCCAAGATTTTTTGTGTTTTCAGAATTTTCATGTTTGGATTTCTTACTGGTGCGTATGAGCTGGGCATGTGAAAGCGGAGGCAAATGTTGAGCTGTTGTAGTATTACTGAAAAAATCGTATTTCAGAGAACTTATGTTAGGCATCTGTCACCAACAGAGTGATATAATCAACTGGGCTTACTTAATCACTGAACAAATGATGCTCTGAATAATGTGATCGTTCTGGAAAAGAAGTAAAGCATCCTGTTTTTCATGTATGATAGTGTGATTTGAGAATACGTTAATGTGCAGAAAGTTTCCGATAAGGGTTACAGCAAATTTGTGCGTAATTAAAAATTAGTTTGGGGGAACAAGAAAAGTTCTGTAGAAAAGCCTACGGTAATCTGATTGTATAGTTTTCCAGTGTACTGGTTTTGTCCATGTGATCCCGCTATGTTTGGCATCGAAAGCATGCGTGTTTCAAATATTTTAATTGGAGAAAAGGTCCCGGATCTATCATTTTAAAAGATTTTTATCAGTTTTTACTTATCTGTTCGTTCAATTTTTCCGGTGCTTTTAATCTATGTGACTATCTAATTTAATTTGGGGTAAGAATTTGCCAGTTTAACACGGAATGAAAATAAAGTAAGATAGGATAGGCATGTCAAATAGGTGTAACCTGTCGAATACTGAACTTGACAAATTTCGGTGAACCGTGACACTGATTTATTGAATCAGTTCGTCGTGGACAAAAAAATTCGTCAGTGAAAGATGTGTGTTTAGAGGATGCTGCTGGCTTTGAAGCTTTATTCCTATATAAAACATTTCCATGTCATACGTCGCACAATTGTGAACTGCACTTGTGAAAATAGACAAGGGTAGCACTTGTTCACAGTTCGAGTCTGAATTTTGTTTTTTCTGCTACTTTTCTCTTCAGTTTATTTGGTTTAATTTTTGAGCAACTTTACCAGCTATCCACTTATTGTTTTCAATTTCGCTAGCAAGAGTGAACTTTCCATCTGAAATGTTAGACATCTTGCTTAAATGTTATATATTTCATCAAGTAAAATATGCTAAATTCTTTGAAGTATGGTCTGCAGATGCAAATTTTTTTAATATCTGTCGATCGCTAAAATGGACAAATAAATTTCTGAGTGCTTATCATTTCTTAGTTAGATCTGCTAAAAGGTTGTTCGTGTAGTGAGGTTCGACTGTATATTTCTTTATTATTTGAAGACGGTGGCTGTCTCTTTATGAAGTGGTATTTTTTAAATCTTGTAAAACTTTAAATATATGATTGGGTAAATGATTTTCATAACTCTCAACTGGAAGGGAATACTTTCAAGTTGATGTCTATTGCAAGCATAGTGAAAATTTCTGATATAGCTGTTATCGCAGTGACTGAAATATCGCGGTTTTTTGGAATAAGGGGAAATTATAAAAAATATCGATACTATCAGTTACGCATTTTCGTTTTCGTATTAGGCAATGTGTAATACGGGAGAATACTTTCTGGCTGAAGGTGACACTTTTCTACTTCCATCAAATGCCATTTATCGTATCAACGATAAGTTGGATGATGTATCAGATCTTTCGTCAGTGTACTCAAATGAACCTGAATCTGCAATTGGTGATGGACAAGACGCAGATGAACTTCACATGGATGATGCCGAATTTGCCCAAAGGCTTTTTAAGTTTGAGTTTGTCAAAATGTGATTGAATGTTGACTGCTGATTTCTAAGTATCTTTCAGTAGTGCTGGGAATTTTAATGAGCAAACACTCTAAATGTCAAAAGAGAAAAGGTAGCATATTTAACAAGATCATATTGTGTTTTCGTTCCTATTTAATAAAGGCAAATAGTTATTCTGAGTTCGGTGGAACGAAGTCGTGGAAGAACTTTAAATCTACCAGAATGCAATGCTTTTGGCGCTGGACTTAATCATAAAATGTAGTTTTGGCTTGGACATAAATGGTCTTCCGTTACGAGGCGATCTGCTTTTCTCAACATTTGACAAAGCTTCAAATTTTACTTTAAAACTGCAAGAACTCTCATGGTGGCAGAAATTCAAAGGGATCAAACCAAAACCAATTGAGGCAAATATTTTTTTATGTAACCTTGCAAATGCAACACTTCTAATTTGAGCTGTGAGTAGTTTTTCGGAGCAAAGAATTCGCAGCTGATGAATTCAATTACGATAACCACGAAATGTAATCTCGAGTGTGGTTCAGACCATGTTAGGTTTGAAGCGTGGACAGATTACCTTCTGAGCAGCGCACTTTCTTTACCTCGAGTATTTTAGGTACCGCACATCGTACTTTGGGATTATTTCGGTGGCACATCCTGTCTGGATATCAATTGCATCGCGGGTGACCAAATAAACGTACTCTCCGAGGAGTTTCAGTAATTTCTGATTTTCTTACACCCATGCTTCCACAGAAGTGCTGAAGAGAGCTAATTTTCACAAAAAATATTTCAAGAGAGTTTAACTTTCGAGAGAGTAACAACCGCATGGATTCACATTCATTGAAGCTTCGATCACAACTTGACTATTGTATGGAAATGAGAAATAGTGATCTACAGAAAGGTTCAAGTGACAGGATGACCTTCAGGGTACGTGAAGTTGATAGTATAATATCGGATGGTCGAACTTTTTTGCGGCTTCCGATGCAATGGTCGTTGGGTCGATGGATTAGAAATCGATCATTTCAGCCAAATTTTGGACTGATACCATCTTGTTGGCTCATCAAAAAAAGTTTTTACGATGGTTAGACATACTCCTTTCTTTTCACCAGGACATCATGCAATGGTGCTTCCAATTCAGCAGCATAATCTGCAGGATATTTAAAGTTATTTCAGAAAATAAAAAATTGTTTATTAATCCAACGTGGTTTTTGGGTATCGCTGATGTTAGCACTGCTTATGAATATCTGTTGGAAGATCGCAGTTCTTATAAGCCTGGTATAAAAAGATTTTTTTTAAAATGGTTATCATTGAAAGCTCTGATGGTGATTGAAACAGCCACCAAATTTCCGACAATCAGTTGAAGATAAATTACTATTTTCAAACTAATTTCAATTTACTTCGAAGTTTAATAAGACTAATACGCAAAATCAGTGAAGTTTCAAGGATTATTTGTGATATTCTCACCAATTTGGCTCAATATTGATCCGCGCGATCACCGTCCTTATATCATTCTTATTATGTGCTGCAAAAGCAATATCATGTTGAATGAGATGATCAAAGCTTACTCGGACCACATTACCAGTAAATAACTTTTGCAAAATTTAGATGTCTGCTTAAAGAGTTAAACTATGGCCCTAATAAGCTATTGTATTGAAAAAGCATAGTAGGTTAGAATCGAAGGATTGTAAGGGAAGTTAGGACTACAAGTAGTTGTTTAAACTGGTTAAGAATTATTTCAGAGGCAAAGGGAGTTTTGGATGACTTGAGTTCACGATTGAGTTCGATTCTCCACTCGCCTGTCGATCACCAGGCTCAAGTTGAATTAACTTCTTCAAAGGTCTGTTATCATACTGTTGTAAGCAGTGGTCCTCAATAGCCTAACTTCGGAAAGAAAAAAAGCTGATGATGCTTTAGCGTACGTTAAGTTTCTTCTTGGCCCGCTTATGAGCATTATGAATGTCAACAATTTTCCCAACTATTTCTTACTGATGATCAAGATTGAAGAGTAGAATGAACACATAAAAACTTCTTGCCGACTACAGTACTTCATTTCATACATCGTGAAGATTTCACCAACAACCCAATCACCGGCTGGCCTGCCTCATTCGCAACTCTTCCTTCATAGCATACATCTTTTTGCCCCTCGACCTAGAGCAACTGTATCAATACTTGTATTTTTCTGCAACTCTGTTGAATACATCAGTTGTAGTTGCTGTGCCTTAATACATCTTCTTTATTGAAAAAATGATAAATGTCTAAATGCAATGGAAAGAACTAAATTTATTTAAGAAAATTACTCCATTCCTTCATCTGATAGCACCTGACGGATTGACCGTATTCTTTTTCGAAGGCTAACGGCTGTATTAGATAATCTACATTTAACTATTTTTCAGTCTTTTAAGCAAAACTCAATTTTTTCCAATCATCAACAAAGGTTGCAGAAATTGGAGCGGCAGTATAAAGATGCGAATGAGATCTGCTCCGAGAAGAATGATATCGATCCAGAACACTTTGAACATGCCTCACTACCATTTTACATCAAGGTATATTCCATTCAAAATTAGACCACCAGCCGAATAAAGGGCCGCTTAGGCATGTATTAGAATAAATCAGTTAAATTGATATAATTTAGACCTACACCATTCGTCGCAGTCAAATTGGACGTTATTTGTTGTTTAATCGACAGTTCGCAACCCTGTACGATCTGGTTTATTACTACACAAATTACCAATCAGCAATTCCACATAAACTTAATTATGGACCGACAAAGAAGGTTAGTATGTTGAACAAAGTGAGTGACCACTACATAATTATGAATGTCGAGATTGTGTATCAGAAAGAGATTGTATTAAAACCTTGGTTGTCGCGTATTTGATGATGATTCCACCGGCTAGGAACTGGATTATGCTTGTGAGTGAATTTAGGCATGGGTTCCTTTTAATTTTTCGAGCCAACAATAACTCAATGTTTACTTTAGCCTCAAAGTGCCTGGTCTTATTTCAGCAACAAGCTGTTTACTTTCACAGTGTTCCAGCACCATTTGCTTCCCCAACTCGAGACATTTACGCGTTAACGATGAAAAGTGAGCAGTGGGCAGCGCGGCTTTATGATCAGGTATTACTCTCAGATAATGATCCACAGTTTCAGAAGGTTCCAATGAATATTTCTGAAGTTATTGGTCACTGCTAGATCTTCATAATGAAAGGCATGAAGTGTACATACAGTGCGGTTAAATTGTTTCTTGACGTGTCAAATTTTACCTGAGGATTTAATTTTAGATAACAGAACCAGAACTTCTATCGCAGTCATTCTCTCTTATTTCCCGTTCTATTTTTGACCCCACTAAAAAATCACATATGGAATTTGCTCGCTCTGTACAACTTAATAATAATGAAATCGAGGAAGCTCGAAGTTACATCAAGCATTTTCCGTCAAAGAGGTGTTTAAACTCTTCCCATAAGGTCCCTTACGTCTTTCGATAATGTAATTTTTAAAATAAGAAGAATACGCTTTTTAGTTTTTGCTAATAATTTCCTTCTGGAAATAATTTAGGGCGAAGGAGTTCCAAAAAAACCATAAATGGTGCTAATGTTTTTTAATTTTAATAACTTTTTAATTTTATTTTAATTTAATTTAATAATTTAATAATTTTTTTATTTTTAATNGAAATAATTTAGGGCGAAGGAGTTCCAAAAAAACCATAAATGGTGCTAATGTTTATGATTTACACTTCGATTTTTTTCAATGCAATTTCAAGTCTTTTAGCGTCTTTCAATCAATGTGAGGAAGAACTTGTCGATAAATCTCTTAATTGATCATATCTTCGAAGTTTCAATTTTTTCACACTATAACCTTTCTCTGTTATCATCAGAAAAGGTTCTTTTGCAGATTCCAACTGCTGATATCGTAACAACTGATGAACCGGTAGTGAAGACAGATGCTGCTATCGGAATTGACCTTTCCAATTTGGTTTGCAATTAATGAAGTCATTTCTTCGCTATTTAAATAGTTTTTAAATGTCTCGAATGAAACTGAACAATATTTTTATATTTTGACTTATAGGAATACTCTGCGGAAGATATGCTTGGGTCTGGTGCATTCGGTGCAGTATATCGTGGAAAGCTTAAAACAGTTGATGGCCAAAAAGTAATGGATCATTCTTTAATTTCAGAGGAATTAATGACATGCTAAAGTGAGGAAGACAATGTTTCAATGTTGCAGTATTTAAATTGAAACAGTGGAAAAAAATTTGTCCATGCTTCAATAAAACTTTGTTTGTCGATATTTTTAGTTTATTTTTTGATACCCTACAGGTGATGAGAAATATATTTGCGATGTATTTCATACTTTTTTAAAAACTTTCAGGTGAATGTTGCTATTAAAAAATTAAAGATGATTGCGGAGGGGCAGTACCGACAAACATGGATTTCTGAAATGGAAATTTTGCAGGCAATTTGCTAGATTTGGAAAACCGGATTAGATTCAGCACTGGCCACATATACGCATCTTGACTTGAAGACTAGATGTAATAGGAAGAGAAACTGTTAGAACAGAGCAGTATTTCCGAAAGACATTTGAAAATATCCAACTATCGGCTTTCCTAGTTGCGGATTTTAGGTAGTAAGTCATCCAAACGTGACGAGATTCTACGGCTTCTGCTACGACGAAACAAAAGAATATGCACTGCTGACATTTGAACTCATGGACATTGGATCGCTAGCTGAATTCATGAAGGTTTTACTTCCAGATCTTGCTGAGTCAAAAAAAAAAAAGTGAATTTCACGAACATTGGACATTTCCATCTGAAAACTGATTATGGCATAAATATTCAAGGCACATGAATATAGCATATCGGCAAATGAATGCATAGATTTCTTGATCCAAATAGCCCGTGGTATGGCACACCTTCATTCATTAGACCCACCAATTGTGCATGGTGATCTGGCTGCGCGCAATGTTCTAATTTCTCATCATCCGAGAGATGAGACAAGGTGACGGCTGTTCCTTTCAATTTTACATATAGCTTATAGTAAGATTTTAACTTTAGAAGTTGAGGGACTAAAGGTCCAGTGAAGTATTCAATCAGTTATAGATATATATTGAAAATTAGCGACTTTGGTCTATCGAAAACGACTCGTCACGAAGTGCACTTTCTCCCTGATGATCCGCAAAAGATGCCGTAAGTTGTGAAGTGAATTTACAAAATTCCTCTTTCTCAACGACTGACTGTTTATCGATGAACATAAATACAATCACTTCAAAATAGAGGCAGTTCTATTGTTGTAGTTTCAAGTGGCTACCACCGGAAGTGCTACACCGCCGGGAGCTAAGTACTAAATCAGATGTTTGGGCATATGCAATACTTGCCACCGAAATTTATGGTGTCATCGATCCATATGGAATGCTACCGAATGAAAAAGTGTTACCATTTCTGAAAGGTGTGCACTTCAGGACCAATTACTGAAAATAATATATTCGATTGAAATCGGAACTGGAAAGAGTTTCAGCTCCAAAACTGGCGTATAATTTCGGCTATGCTTTTTTACCAACAAAGTTCTGACCTTCATTATTTTCCAGTCCATTTCAGATGGCCATCGGATGGAGAAACCATCTGCAATGCCTCACTATATCTACAACATTGTCTTGCAGTGCTGGCGAAAACAACCTGTAGACCGACCAACTTTTAACGAAATCATTCACAACTTAAGACCATATTATATCGAATATGAAAGCAGTCACATTATCATGCTAACATCTAGGATAGTTGCCGATTCCATAGTGAATAAAAAAACTGTGGAATAGGATTGCCATTTTTATTCCAATGCTATGTTTACATGTGTTGACGATACGTATAAAACAAATTTTTCTTTAAAACATTTACAGCAGAACCAATTTCATATAAAAATTGCTCAAAGAGTTTAATTTGACAAAGTAACTCCTCAATCATGAATAATAAAGGGAAATAAATTGAAGCACGTCCCATAAAAATGAAAAATCAGAATCAACAAAAATTGTCGAAGTCAGACTGAAAACACAGCACACATCATCAAAATATTCACATGAAATCATCAGAATCGTTACCACCATCAAGATTCGAATGCATCTTATCCTCGCTGAAAACACCATCATAGGAACGCATTTTACGCTCCTTTTCTCTTCTTTCCATTTCTGATTTTTCTGCCTCTTTCAAGGCGCGCTGCTTTTCCTTCTGCAAAGAATCTATCAATTTCAACAATGAAAATGACAACGAAAATGATTAAATCATCCACAGCAGGAATAATATTTAAAATTACCCTTCTTCAAATCTTGTAAAACAACCAATTAATGCATTTCCAATACCAGAGATCTATCTGAGGAGTTGAAAGACGCCCCTATGATGATAACATACTTCTTTATTCACAGAATAAGCAGTAAAACTCAAAATTAAAAAAAAAAAAAAAAGTTTCTGAGATGATCTGTTCATTTTTTTTTTTTTTTTTTGATTTTATACCGTATGGAAATTAATCAAAAGAAATAGAGACTTCGGGTGACTAGTTTTAAATATTTCACAGTATACCCGACTGTGGTTTTTAACCAACCACAACTGCAAATTCAGTACTGATGATCACTTACTAAATTACATGCAAATGTTTGAGATTTCTCGCAATGATCAAGAAAGTCTACGAAACGCTCATATTTTCATCGAAAATAAGTGTATTACCTCGATTTGGCGCTCCTTTATATCTCTTTCTTCTTTTTCAACTTGATAATCAATATTCACGCGTACTTCAGTCTTGTTTAACCTGTTCACAATATCATTGATACGCTTCACAACATGTACCTAAAAATTATTGAATATTTAACATAAATTTTAGAAAATAACTTCTACTTTTTGAATAACTTACAATAATTTGCTCAAAAATAAATTCAAATGAAGTCTGGTTGAGAGAAAAGCCAAATAATAAGTCAAATTTAAAAGAAATCAATGCGTAATTTGTCTTCCTTATTTGGCCTCTTCAATGATCTAACTAGTATAAGGGATAAATTAAGACACAAGTACCCAACATTTTTTTTTTTTTTTTTTTTGGAAGATTCTGGGCCAATTCAACTCAGTACCATCACAAAAAGGAGACATGTGGAATATTGCAAGAAAACCGGCATTTTACTTTCTTTAGAAAAACTCACTTTCTTCACTTTTTTATCATCCTTGAAACCGATTTGTCCAATATCCATATTACCTGTTTTCTTCAAATTATCCCAAGGAGTATATACTATATCGACATTATTCATTTTGTTCCCCTGAAAAGAAGTACAGCTTCCTCGATATTTAAACAACTCCCCTAAACACTAATATAAAATTTGCAACACTTCGAAGCCAATATCCATCTCACCAAACTGTTTCTAAAGAATGGATTTCAAAGGCAATCATTTGCTCAAATTTTATGTAAAACCTGAATGCTATTCGCTTTCACCAGTTGAGCGCAATCTTCAATCAAAGCTTCCGGCATATCGTCGATTGTTTGTCCGGAAGGCAGACGTGCATACACATGTGCTGATGATACTTTGTCAACGTGAAACCAAACATCTTCAGGCCAACCCCACCTGTAAGTTGCTACACGTATTTTCTGTGTACTCCTATTCAAAGCTTTTAATAAAAAACTTTAGGATTAATAAATTTCTTCACAAGGCTTCAAAGATAAAAAGGGAACCTACTGGAATTACCGTATATATTTTTCCTAGCTTCATTTTTCAAAAAGATATTATCCATAATCGCAACATCTGAACTCAATATTACAAGAAATAAGTTATACAAGGCTTATATTTAAGGGCCCCCTACCTTATCAAATTTTCATTTTCAAACTTGTCAACACCCATATATAACATCACTGGTGGGTCAGTTACATTTGATGTAAATCTGATCACCATAACCTGCAATGTTTGCAATAATGACCAGAACTGTCACTGAAAAAATCGTCGCACCAGCAAGTTAACTAAACCGTTACTATTTCTAGCACCGCACATTTCCATGCCTTCATTTCAAATGACCTTACATAAATATGATCGTATGTATAAATCAACAGAAATATAAACATATACATGTTAAGTGTGCACGCAACAACAGATAAAGTAAAAGTAAACAGCATTTCATAAATATACATGCATTTTGCATTCCCGTCCAAATAAAAACTTGAAATAAATTTTCAGCATCCTATCATCAACATCAAAATTAAACCAGCGAAATACACATTGGAAAAATCTACCTAAAATTTTCTATTAAATTAGTTAGGTATCTACGATTGAAAGTCATACAAATCATTACTTTAGAAAAAAAGAAAAAATACTAGTTAAAAATAATTAATGAAACAAATATAATAAAACCCATCCAGCTGATCTATTTGCCAATAAGGATTAAAATCTCGGAAATTTCACGAAAGAAATTCCACAGAAAAAATAGGGTTATATAATTCTTATTTCTAAGCTTCTCTAAGATGCAATCAGCAGTAAACATCCCGCAAAGGAGGCCAAATGATGCTTCAGATTTTTCACGAAAAAGGTACATAAAAACTCATTTATTTGTCTGAAAAGAAACAATGTAGGACACTACAACGGATCAAAAGACTTGAATAACATTAAATAACATTGGAAAAAAAAAAAAAACGGTAGATGAAGCGATCGAAAGAATGCAACCACAGAAATTCGGTGAAACCAAAAATGAAGGCTCTTAAATTAAGAAGTTTTTCTTCTCTCATTGATGCACAGCAAATCCTTTTCAATTAATAAATTCAAATATTGTCAGAGAGGTAACGATAAACAGTTCTCTTTAATATTTGAGAAAGAATTTTGAAACATCTGATTTTCCATTAACGAAAAGAATCTTCGGCATTGGGAAAAAATCAGCGGAATGTAAAGGAAATTATGTACACGAATATTCAAAAAAAAAGTCAAAACAAATTGCACACGCAAAGTAACTGGTTGAAAAATGTTTCCCATTTATCACTTTCTTTTTTTTTCCTTTTTTTTAATTTAAATTAACCATTTATGAAAAATTTAAAGATATTTCTTCTGAAGCAGACAACTACTGCTAGTATTTCAAAAGGCAATTTAAAATGAAAAGAATAGAGAACACGAAAAAAGGAATCTGGAGCACAACTACAAATACAATAAGTGAGAAAAAAAAAAAACATAAGGCAAAAAGCAAAGTGGAACGGCCATCAATTCCTATCAGAGAGTTCGAATCTAAAAAAAAGCTGATTTCAAAAATCCAAAAGTGGTATATTCACGTATTCAATTCATTTAAATGAAATTAAGCAGAAAACACCACGCAATATCGCAAAGTAAACCTATTCCTAAAGCAACTATCCAGAGTAATATATCTTAATTGGGGCGACTACAATTTCACATATGCAAAGCAGTAAATAATTATAGTAAAGCAAAATTTCCTATATAAACACATGCAAATCAGACCGTTCAGTAACTTTCAGGTTGCATAAATGCAAATTAGCTACTAACTACTCTTAACTACAACAGATCACTAAGATTCTGGAAAAAAATAAAAAAATAGGTTTATACAGAATCAAATACTCTCCATATTATACCGTCACTCGAGAATGATCAGAAACTTGAAATGGGTAATCATCATGAACATTCTAAGACTATCTTTAAGATCGGTATGGGATATGTGTCGCTTTCTAAGAGTCACGAATATTCAAAATTAAATCGTGATACTAAAAATTCAGCCATATTCCTACAAATCTCGACTGAAAAAATTTTGACATGGACAGAAAGAAACAATAAATTGTTTAGTAAATAAAGAATGAAGGATACTTATCAAATGGTTCAAATCATAAATAACAGTGTGAATAAAATAATTTTTAAAGTCTCTACACGAATAAATAACTGATAAATGACAAGAAATGTAAAAAGAAAACTTCCCTTCAAAGTGTCAATTTTGTTTACATCGTTTTCAAAAAACAACTCATCGAAATTTAGATTTCTGAAGATGTAGAATAATTCAATCAAAAGTTATCAGATTGGACGGTGCACGAGGTAATGCATTTTGAATAGCTGCGCGGATGCGCACATACCATTCAGCAGCATTTGCACTGCTTTTGCAGATGTAACGGTATATTCTGCCTGGAAGATAACCTACCTTAATAATAAGTAATTCAAATAAAAAAAAAGGAAGAAAACAGAGAATAAAGTGCCAGAACCATTGTAAAATAGTCTTGAGGATCAAGAAACCTGATGGTGGGTGATGCATTTCGAACGAAGGCTCCGACGAGCTGACACAATGTATAATACACCACCCTCCTTCTCCTAGCTTCAGTATCTTACTTGCTTTCTTGTAATAAGCGTTTCGATTACTTTTGCATCGAATGCTAACAGTTCGGCGACAGAACTGTTGCAAATTTGCGCTGCGTAATTCCAAGTAGCATTTTCGACTACATTTCATCTGAATGAATATGGATGTCGGGGGAAATGAAATTCAGCAACAAGTCATTCAATCCAGCTTTGATTCTAAAAAAGTCAGCCAATATTATAATATGGGAATCCTTTATAAAATCAAATTAATAGAGACAAGAGATACCATGGTTGGCCTACTGCCCCATTTGCGAACAACAACTACAGTAACTTCGCCTTCAAAATCGGGAATTTTGTAATCCTCATCAACATCACTGTCGATAAGAAATAATCGATCCGCATCATTTTTACGACCGAATGAACTAAAAAGATGTCGCAGTATGAGTTTGATTTGCGAGAAACGAAAGTACAAAATGATTTCTGATAATACAACCTAAACGGAGCTTTAGGCGACAGCTTTGTTGTAAGTCGCAAAGGAGTAGACGTTTCCAGAGGAGGAAAAGATGACCACTGATTAACGTGATGCGTCGAATTTTCAATGTTTGAAAAAGAAATCGATGGCACTTTTGCTTCTGTAAAACTTATTGCGCAATCAATTTCGTGTGAAAAACTTTTTTTGGCTATACATTATTTCCAGTAACAAATGCATGAAATCTTTTATAGAAAAATAAATTTATAAAATCAGTGATTATGAGAAAACCAAAAAAAAATTACTTGCGACGACATCTAAATCAACCAAGTCTGCGTCGAAAGGAAATGACAGATTTACTGCCCTGAAAACAAATAATATTTCAACAAAATAAATTGGATGAAACTAGTTATCTTGAAAAAAACACTAAATATTTCATGATTTAATATAATATCTCTCTCGTCGAGTTTAATATATAAAATCTATCTGAAAATTTCATTATATTTTAATATTCCATAAAACTGTATAAAGCGATTTTCCGAAAATATCTGCAGCTTTTTAAAGAGTTGTTTCGGGAAAACTTACCCGCTATTCACATCAGCGCCGAGACTACGAGCTCGCCGATGATCAGAAACAATAACACGACGATTACGTCTTTCTGATGAAAGGTGAGGAGTCAATGACTGTGCACTCTTTTCAAAAGCTGAAAGATTTGAACGTAGTCGACTGAATGCTAGCAGTGTCCGTGATAGTGATGGATAGCGTAGGAAGCCAGCCACTGGCGATGATGACGCAGGACAATGTACATCGCTTTCGCGCACTAGTGACAGTCTGAAAACGCAAGAACAGTTAAAAAGAATTCACCCACTGCTAAAAAATCTAGTAGCTCTGAAATAAATAACTGAAAAAAAAAAACCATTCTCTACTTCAAAAACATTATAATTATCCCTCACCATTATCAATTATCCTTTTCCTCCTTGCTGAACAGCATTTAAATTACACATCTTTTCTTTTAATCATCTGCACAACCATTATTGCCTACTAAAATCTAAACTGTGAGTACCGCTATTTTATTACGGTTATACGAAAAGTATTTTCAATAATTAAATCTTTGGAAGGAATTAGATGAAACGGACACCTTATACTTTAAATAAAAATTTTATTGCATTTTTGTGCGACAGCTGTGAAAAAATGAAAGAGTAATAAATTATTCTAACTAAGAAAAGGATGTGAACGAAAAAGGATATCAAGATGAGCAATATAATAAGCCAATACCGATAAAGTATAAAACTTATATGAAATTCCTTTTGGAAAAAATGCTTAAGCAATAACAAAAACTCACTTGAATAAATCTTCCTCTGCAAACTTTGTTAATTCTTCATGAAATTTAAATGATTGTAGATATTTCTGCAAGCATTCCATATATTTCAAATTACCTGAAAAGATAAAACTTATTAAGAGAAACAACTGTATTCGGTGACAAGATCTACTGATATGCTCTAAGCAGGAACTAACCGTAAGAAGATTTTTGAAAATATGAAATGCGATATAAAATGTCGTCCTTCTTTCGGTCGATCTTTTCAGATTCGGTATAATCTTTCTTTGCAGTACCATGTGCGGCAACAATAAAATTGAGATCAGTAAGATATAAACCTGGAACTAATGCCATAAATGCTTAACTTCGAATTCTGCAAAATAATTCTAATAAAATAAAAGTATTACTGCCACCCCCGCAGGTTAAGCACACTCATTTTTAAGACCGTCCTGCTTTGTGCAAGACCAATTCATTATTTTTGCAATAAAAACATTTCGATCGCAAAATTAATGTTCACTTAGAGTTGGAAAGAATACCAACTCAAAATTTGGTCATGGAATTTATTTCACCGATGGTGCAAATTATTCAGAACTGATTTAAATTAACGAAGGAATATCAAGGAGTACTACTGCGAAAGAATTTAAAGCTCTCAGGAAAGAATAGTAGAGAGAGAGCACCAACACTCTCAAAGATGCTGATAAAGAACGGCCAATGGTCAAGTTTAGCGGAATAACCAATGGCAAATGCAGGTTTCGATATTGGAAAATAAAGAAAATAGTAACTTATACGTCACCTAAATAAGGTATGCATGGTAATGTAAGTGAATTTAGATGTTGCCGTAAATGTCCCCAATTAGATTCGCTGTCAAACAACAACTGCAACTTGGCGAAAACTCCGCGTTCTGTTCGACCAATAAGCTAAGAATTTCAACTTGTAAATGAGTTCAAATGTAAAAATGGGAAGTTTCTTTGCAAATCACAGCTGGAAGCTGACATAATCAAAAGAAAAAAAAAAAAAAAAGAAAAAAAAAAAAAAAAAAAACCTACTCTCCATGTTTTGGTCAAACGATAAATGGACAGGCTCTGAAGAGCACTCACAATTGCAAATGTTGAGTTAAGATTATTCAAACCGTATAAATGCTGAAAAAAGCCATTCGAACAAGGTGTTCAAATTAAAATCATGATTAACAGCAGTGAAAGGATCATTGATACACGTTCACAGAAAAATACCTTTGCAATTTTGATGAAATGTTCAAGAACTTCAGCACGTTTAGTAACTTTTTCATGTGACAAAATTTCCTGCTGACACCATAAACAAACGGAATTGAAACGATCAGTAAATGCAACTATATTCGAAGCATCTACATGCTTATTCCTTTTTGTCCATCCTCCCGTTAGCAGTTCCTTGAAAATCGAGCATTGGAACCTTTTTTTTTAAAATCCTGGATTGTAAAGTTAGAAATCTTCCAACAGAACAACTCCCAATATTACAATATACATATTTAAAAGAATTACATAGAGAAACGGATCTCAATGAAGGATTTAATATACCTGTGAAGTGACTGCTTTGAAGAGTGGAACATCGATAAGAGTAATTTGACTAGCGATATTCTCAGGTCGAACTTTAAGAAGATCAAACGTCACTGGATCATATTCCTTTTGATACAACCACTAAAACTTTGTGATGGTACTTTTCCATTTTCATAATTTCCACTTTATGCCACCGAAGCTCCATAATCAACTTGTAACGAAAATTAGCACTGGCAAGCTTTCACTTCTTTGCCTTCAGGCAAATTCAACGAAAGCTCTGGAGACTGTTACGAGATGAGCGGGAAAATAATAGCACTAACCTTTTGTTCCTCACCAAAATCGGTTTCCATCGCGTTTTTTGTTCAGGAGCATTCTTACTGCACTGTACCCAAAAGATCCAATACGCTGCAGTAAACGTCTAAAAAACCTCTCACCCAATTTGCTCAAACCCTCTCCAGAAGTCCAAACTATACATATTTAACTTATCACCATATCACAAGCTTATCACGTCTTAACTACTAATTACTACCTGTCCAACTTCTAGTTCTCGTTTGCCTTCTGCGCGACAACCTCCTACATTCAATCGACTCATCACACTATTTTTCTCCCCTCGTCCCTCCTTCTGTCTCTACTCTTGTCACTTTCCTCCATTCCTTGGGAAGTTCCCTGTGCATGACTGAGGCGACTCTAGACTCGATGCAAAGTTCACCAAGCGACAGTCGTTTAGGAGAAGCAGGATTTCTCGGGTTTTCTTCCTGCCAGGACCCATGGAAGAGAGAGGCAGTATCGTTCTTGAAGCAGGAAGAGAAACAATTAGCTGAAGGGAACAAAAGAGTGAGATCATCAGGGCAGTTTGTCGGAAGGTAGTGATATCTGGCTGTTAATGTCGTTGCGAGTTCCAGTCGAATTGTTTTATTTTAGAATGTAATAGATATGATTGTTTTCACGTACACGATAAGTCCTTCCTCACGTGGAGCTCGAGAGATTTCAAGAAGAATGAGATATTGACGGACGGATTAGCGAGCGGAACCTGTCTCCATGTTGAATGGAACCAAAAATACACCTGGCATTTGTTACTTCTCAAAGACATCGTTACCCACACCCGCAAGCGTCTGATAATTCGGGTCATATGTTCCTGTTACGAAACTGGCGTAAGTCAAAGGAGTTTGTTGGTCGGATATTAGGAAGAGGACACGTCAGAATAATGAGGACTGAAGTTAAAGGAGATCCCTTCCAGTAACTCACGAAGAAAGCTGTGCTAGAAAAAACAGTGATTTTTCTGGTATGAGGAGTCAACTCAACTCCCTTCAAGTGTTCGAGATTTTGTGATGGAGTATGCTTACCAGCAATACCGCCTTGAGTTGGAGCTCGAGGCTGCGGCATTGCATTTGCTGCAGCCACAGGTGTACCGCCACCACCTTTGTCGCCTCCAAAGACTTCATTGCCCAGACCAGCCATTGTTTGGTAATTTGGATCATAGGTTCCTGTAATAATTAATAATTTGATCAGATGAGTGAAGCAGATACATTACCCTCGTGTAACCGTTTTTTGTGAATATTTTAGTAGTAGATTTCAAACGAACACTTTTAGTTCTCAGTAGTAATTACAAATTTCGTTTTAATTATCAGCTGTTACAAAGATTACGGAGATGATGTTATGAGCATATTATATCTCTTTGTCACACTTCATCCCTTCTAAATACAATTATTAAGAAAGTTCGAAAACCAGGTTTCATTTTCTAATTAACAAATGATTTTAAAGTATATAGTATANTTATGAGCATATTATATCTCTTTGTCACACTTCATCCCTTCTAAATACAATTATTAAGAAAGTTCGAAAACCAGGTTTCATTTTCTAATTAACAAATGATTTTAAAGCAGTGTAATAGTATATCAGACCTGCAATGCCACCTTGAGTCGGTGCCTTTGGTACATTGGCAACCGCCGCACCACCACCAGTTCCACCTACACCTTCTTTATCAGCTCCAAAAACATCATTTCCTAATCCGGCCATAGTCTGTAATATTTTTTGTTCATGTTTGCTGATTATTCACGGACTTCATTTGGCCGAGAATTCAGCCATCTTCCAGAGCAGTTTTCCGGAATGTTTTGCAATATCTAAAAATGTCCTACGAATATTTCTAAAAAACTCTGGAGTAACACTGTCATTAAATCAGCAGCCCTGGTATGTTGTCAACGGATGTTCCAAACAAGTTACTCAACAGTGAGCTGAAACATATACCTGGTAGTTTGGATCAAAAGTCCCAGCTATTCCGCCCTGAGCTGGTACCCTGGCAAGACCTTTCCCATCATCCGTCCTTCCAACATCTAAATAGTTTTCCACTGTTTAAAAAAGGTATTGACTGCAAGTGATTAGGGATAACCAAAAACAAAAGAATTATCACAGTGGCAGCTGGCTTTGTAAATGTTTTGGTTAGTTTAGTTTATACATAGGGCAGGTGACAATTATCATGTGATAATAGCATTGCACAAAAGTTCCTTCTATGTGACTAATTAGCTCTTTTCTCTTGTACTGAAGGCAACGAAATCACTTCAGAAATATCTTCGGAAGTGTTTAGTCAAACTTAGGTATCCTCATGTAGGGTTTTCGGTTGAAATGTGCTGCAGTATTCATTGTCCATCTAAATATGACTTTCCTGCTTCGAGCAGTTCAGAAATGTGGATATTTCATACTTGAAGTTTTTCTAATAACCCCAGACAGTAATCTGAGGTTACTAGGTCATGATTCAATTCCAATTCCGTGTCTGCTTTCCACCATGATCTAATGTCGATTCTTGCGCAAGTGGAATGTATTTAGAAGCCTAAGTAAACTGATTCCTTCTTCCGCACTCTCATAACTTCGATTTTTGTGCTCAACGGGAAAAGAAATACAGTGTATAAGTTGATAACTTACCTTTAATGTTCTTTTTATCTTCTTTCTTTTTCTAGAACTTGTTTTATTCTTTCATTGTTTTAGTGTCATTATTATTTATCACGTGTATAATAGCATAGATATGATAAGCTCACTTCATTTTCCCTTGGAATTTTTTTGATCTGTCCAAGAAATATGAACTCTTGAAGGGCCATGAACCCTTGATAAAATTCTGGGATTTCATACTGATTGTCAAAAACAAAAAAATCGGAACTTTCGAACCTTTTTAGAGGAGCAACAGCCAGGTACAGAGTTAAGACTGACAAACAATGCGATAAACACTAAAGTCGTCCACAGAAACGAAAAAATGTTTTCATTCATTATTGCCCCTTCCTTCTTTACCTTAAATGATAAAAAAAAAGAAAAGAATAGCTTTGTCTCAAATTTTATCCTGATTATTCTTAGAAATTCAAGTTTAAAATGTTGGATCTGAAATCACTTGCTGATTTTCAAACCACTTTTAAAGCCAGACTGAGCTTAAGAATACCATCTTTGAAATTGCAGTCGTGTGGATGTTGGTGACTAGACAAAGCGATTAGCAAGGTTTCTGCGGGGAACCACTTAACAAAAATGTGAATTAGCAAATACATATCAGTGACTGATCTATATAACTAGAATTTGTTCCATTAAAATTTGAATATTAGTCTAATTTAAATACACCATCAAAATTATAGATGCTAGATGTAACATGCTTAATATGAAGGTTATCGGCTTCTTTTTTAAACAAGTAGTTAAGAGATGTTGCAACGTAAACTGTTTCATCTTGAAATTTTTGAGGATTTGATCGAATCTGTCCTAAAAGTCTGGCTCGTTATCCGAAAGTATATCAGGACAAAAACACAAGCCTCATTTTTTTAATCTCTTTCGGTCCTTTTTATTTTTGAGTCAGTGGGACCCATTACCAGAAATCTAGGACTTCAGTGAGATATTTGATTTGTCATTATTAGCAAAGTTCTACTTAATAAATAAAGCCATAAAATCTTTCACTTCTTCCAGCGGAAAGACTTCTTTAATGAATATAACTTAATTGGTTTGAAAACTGCGTAAAATATTTAGCTCAGACTAACAAATTGAATTCCGTAGCTCTTTCAAATTACTTTTCATTTTCTTCTATAAAAAACAGCCGTTTACAAATTCGTCCAGAAAGCTTATCCTTCCAATATTGATCTTTCGGGGATTTATTTGTTACAAAGAAGGCAGTACATTATGAAGAACCTTTCACGGAAATATTTATATAAAGCAGAAATGAGAGTGAACAGCAAAACTTCTAATTAACGTGGTCCTTTCTTCACTTTCTATCCATCTATCAACAAGTATAAAACTCCATCAGTTGAGCCAGGAACTGATTGCTTTAATATTTCGATTTGATTAGTTTTTTAGGAATACCAGCGACGATTCCTGATTCAATCCCGCACTCATCAACACCGCGCAGAATGCGGAAATAACCTGAAACTAATACTTTTATATTTGGAAAGTTTTTCATATTATTCACTGCAAAGAATAAATAACGTAATGTCTTATGGTCATTAGATTTAATTGATTTAATCGAAGTTTTTGTGTCGGCAATCAAATTAAAAAGAGTGTAAAGTTCGTTATGGGTTTAAATTCAATAACCTTATTTTTCAAATTCGAGTATCATAAATGAGGAAAATAGAAGCACAGTTAAGGTTATTTTAATTCCCCGTCCTGAAGGAAAGAAACAGGAATAACTGACCGCCTTCACCCCAATCAGTGTTCCATGAATTAGCCATTAGCCAGTATGGTACTCCTTGCTGAACACCCCAGCCAAGCATCTTCACTGCATGCATACCACTCATTGCTCCTGCCGTGTGCTGAAGACTTGAATAATTCTAATTTATCATTTAAACCCAGCCTATGATTGGCCACCGATTTAGAAATAAGTTTAGACAAAGCCCTATTCAGAATTAAAATTATGTTTTGATTGTAGTAGAAAATTTTACAACTGGGAAGCTAATGCTACGCAAGGAAGTACTGTGAGTTTCTGTATGAAAATTCATAAAGGATTTTAAAAATATACAAATGCCTTAAATTTTTTGAAGGAAATTATGATCTAACTTTAAAATTGTATAAAAATATAAAAAAAATCTATTGCGGATATAAATTAAAGCGTGCTTTTAATTAAGGCATAAAATAAGTATGCTTTTTGTCCTTTGAATTGATTTCTTCACTCTTTTTTTATTCTTTACGTTAAGCAGCTGATCAAATGCGATGTTAATGATAATATGAAGGCAAAAAAGTTTGGCAATTTGAGCATTATTTTCTAAAATATGCTTATTCTGCTTAGGGATTAGGAAAACACTTATTTTTTGTTGGTTCAAAAAACGGAAAATTTTGAATAAAATTTGAATATAAATATTTCTCTTCAAATTGAATATTCTTAGGTCTTGAAGCTATTTGAGGCATCCTACGAAGCTAGGAAATCTATATTTTCAAAAGGTAATGTTGAAATATCAGTCCGAAATCCCGAAGAAATATTAACCAGAGTTATTCTGTGCAAAAATAAGCAAAGGTTAGTATCATAATGAAAAAAGAAAACGTTTTAACTAAACGAGAGGTCATTTTATGCGCAAAAGCTTTTAAAATTTCATAATTTCATAGAAACCTTATAAATTCCACCAGCATAATTTAGGAAATCAGTGTATACTTCGAAAGAAGCTTCAACTGGGCCCATCATCAAAATTTCTTTCTGAATCGAACGCATATTGCTCTCAACAACATAAGCACTTCTCCCTGCAAATTTTAACTTAAAATTGAAAAATATATGAATTAAGTAATCCGGTAATCAGGTCTTTATACTACCAGCTTACTATTTGGTCATTATTCTTTTCATTTTTACTCATGATATTTTAGTTAAGAAAAATTGTATTAAAATTATGTAAGCATACGAAGGATTAATATGAGAAGCCCCCGAATGAGATGTCATCCTTTGTCACTGCTTATTTTCATTCCTTACGTAATCCCGAAAATCTCTAGTTATTTTCTTCTGAAATAAATACACTTCAAAGTTAACTGTGAACTCACTGCTTTAGCTTCCGAGAAAACTCTGAGAATAACGCTACTCTATAAAATTCTCTGCAAATCTATAAGAACTCACCGTAATATTTGTCTTCTTTGTACGATTTACCATAATCTTCACTACATTTCTTCTCACACTTCGGTGTTGGATAAAGGTCATGCTTACACGGCTCATAGTGAGTCTTATTGTTGTGATGTTCGCATGGAGGGAATGGATAAGGTTGACAACCGCTATGCGTCGTGTAGTTACTTCCCGTGACAATGCCATTCGATACCCAGTATTTCCAGGCCGCTAACGGATTACCGCCATAACAACTTAAAATGCAGTACCACATCGAAGGAATACAGGCCAAAAATTAAATTCATGAAAATTCAGATATGTTAGACGTGCTCACTGGAGCTACGAGTAATAAAGAATGGCTACAACGATGAGGTGGACTGAATGAAGCCGAACTGAGAAAACGGATGAAGTGGATTCCGAATTTGGAATAAAACATAAAGTCTACCCGAAGCCACAGCTCTTACAGCAGCTTAGGAGATCTTCTGCTGAAAGAGTTACTTGCGCCTTCCCATTCGACATGATACAAATTCGGTCTGACATTGCTTCCACAGCAGCAATTGCCCAACAAGAACCTAAATTACTTTTATTGCTATTAACCACTTGAATGCCAAATACTCGAAGTGTCACTTCCCATGGAAACAGAAACTAGACCGAGTCATGGAAGTCTTACCGCAAGAAGACTGATCCCGAATATTCCTAAGTGATGCGCATTCCGGCCACTTTTCACGAGCATCAAATGATTCCGGAATGTTCATGCGAAAATATCGTGAGGGCGACAGGTTCTTCTTGTCTTTCACAGACAATTTCACTTGATTTACGCCAAGTAAACCATATTTCACGTCATTGCTATACAAATCAAATTTATTCCTTTCCGCCTAGAAATATATTTCGTAATAAATTTTACGACGAACTTCCAATTGGTCTTTTTTTTACTTTAATCTTCTCATCTACCTAACATCAATTCTCGGCAATAACTAACTTTCCACAATGTCTGGTGTGAGTTGACGTAATCGATGAGTTCTTGGCCCGTCAAACTTTCTGCTTCTGAAGCTATTTTACTGTCCTTATATTCGTCAATCACAAACCTGCAAAAATATCTGACATGAGTTTGTTTCTAGTGTCCACCCCAAGTTTTCTGTTCGTGTTTGTTTTTACAATTCTATATTATCCGGAATCCTGATATTGCTGGAATTTGTTTAAATTACAGTGTATTTACTTCTTTTCTGCTTTTGAAGCCTGCCAAAGAGTCTTTACAGGATTCTTCAAGCCACCGGCTGATATTGCAGCTGTGGAATAATGCAACGAAAGCAGAAGAACCAAAACTGTTGGTGCGAAAGGTTTTAACATTTCTGGATAAAAGAATTCCTGAAATTTTATCATGATTTCAATAACGTGACGTCAAAAAAACACGGAAACGAATTTAGAAGAATGGTTGGTGTNACTGTTGG
Source organism: Setaria digitata (assembly GCA_003640385.1). NCBI lineage: Eukaryota > Metazoa > Nematoda > Chromadorea > Rhabditida > Setariidae > Setaria > Setaria digitata. Next base: position 509,548 of record RCAB01000008.1, on the reverse strand, counting down.
TGCGAAAGGTTTTAACATTTCTGGATAAAAGAATTCCTGAAATTTTATCATGATTTCAATAACGTGACGTCAAAAAAACACGACATCAATCCCAGAACACTTTCCGCAATTATTCGAAGCGCCGAACAGGGCATCAAATTAAGCATTGTGGAATTTATGCTTGAATGAAAGAGAACACCTTTATGTATCAGATTAATAATATATCAAATAAAATAAAGTACACAGTCGTTTGCATTCTGTTAATAAAAAGGAAAATTTTCCATAATCTGGAATTTCAGAATGCTGTTATCTTTCCTCTGTTAAACACTGTAATCAGTTAAGAGCGGAAACTATTATTAAATAAACAGTTCTCTTAAAAGGAAAAGACATTATCAGCAAGGATTAAAATTTAGTTTTTTACATTTAAGAATCGTTAATATAGAATGATGCAAATGGAGGAAACTATAGGAAAACATGGTTTGGACAACGTATCATTTGTCGTAATCACCACTGAAGTCTCTACATAACTCAGCTCGAATATTCGTTTCCAATCCATGAAACATACATTGCGTATTTGAGCACGAACATAGCATGGAAGTTCTTTCAGCAGATTTGAAAGGAATTTCAGGGCCGAAGTAGACACTATGACTTGTAAATTCCTCACTTCAGGCTGTTGGCCAAACGAGAAGCAGTGGTATCTTCACAAGAGAAAAAAATATTTATCTTTCTTCTCATTTCGATGATGGGAAACGATTCATGCCGTCCCAATCTTAATTAATTCACTGTGAAAAATTCGAGTTTTACCAAACAAGCTCAAAATGGTTTCCTTTGTTGCTCTGTTTGAGGCTACAACATGTGGACATAGGAAGAGTAAACGTAAGAGCTTTTCACGACTATGAACTGTGACGTATAAACGTAGAACCTAATAGATTGTTCCTGTCACTGAGTAGTACTTCGTACTGAAAAAAGTAGAAATAGACAAGCTCAAACTGCACACAAAAGGTACAAAAGGTAAAACTTGGGATTGGACCTTAAAACAGAATTTAAAAAAATTAACTGAGAAGAGAAGTATAGCACAGTGAGATTGGATCAACAGGTAGGTTCGAGAGATCTGCCAAGTTTCACATTTAAACGATACAAATCGATTGATAGCTTTATAGGAGAGGGCGAGAGTGAGTACTAACCTCTGAATGTCAGACATCAGGTGTAACATAAATGTCTACGAATTTCTCGAGTATTATTGATTGCTTCGGCTTCCGTTCTAGAATTAATGAAATTCTTTACTACTTTCTCCAAATAAAACACACAATTCAATTCCATACTCCCTATATATTTCAATTTCATCAGCTCATCAGACGCAGCCACCTTCCTGGGAAATGATTTCTTGGGGCGAAATAGACAACCCAACAGTTTTCAGTTTCAAAATTAAGCTGATTTTTAAAGGACTAATCATTTTGCATTTTCCTTACACGAATCTATAATGTCGATGAAAACTGAAAAAATATTATCCAGCCTTAAAAGAAAAGATTTAATATACGAATTTAATTTGAGAAATCAACCACATATCTAACTGTTCGCCCTACATTTCAATGAGAATTTTTAAAAATATGCAGAATCAACAATTTCAAAAAGCAGTGTATACCGTATTTCTTGAATTACTTTTTCTGTTTGCCGCATCATTTTTCAAACATATCAATTAGCTGTGTACCAGAAAATTGATCAAAGTTCTAATAATCAGTGGCGTAATAATCTAGAAGTAAAATCAGCTATCGTCCAATCTTCTTAAACAAGAGCAGATAGATTTTTTTTTTTTTTTTTAATATTGAATATATTATAATCTAAAAAAAAAAAAATTGCCAAACAGAACTTGTCACGAATCATTTTTTTAACTGAACAGAATTCATTATCAGCAGTCAAATTCGTTCTTCTTTCCCGATAATTGCGCTCTAGTGCTCGCTGTTTCTTGCAAAAAATTTGATTCAGTCATTTCACCATTGTGTGGAATTAGCCACAGAACAAGATAAAGCATTTTTGGAATGTTCCAAGCAAACCATTTGAATTTGCTGTGTCACACCTGAATCAGTCTGTTTGTGTGGTTATTTCACTTTTTGAAATTTGCTTGGGTGAAAAAATTTTTTGAAAGTTCGAATATATAAAACTGGAAAAACTTTTTGTAGAGAATGAAAGTATAAAATTGAATCTGCTAAAAACTAGTTAAAATTAAATTAGTTTAATTTGCAACCGCCAATTGAAAATTAAATTTGGGAAAGAAATCGTTAGAAGAAAAGATGAATGTTGACCCGTAGGAAGTATCTTCAAAACATTTTAGATAAAATTATTAACGGCTGTCATGAATATACTATATTATACTCGCAGCTAAATTAGAAATATTTTATAAACTTCAAAATACAGGCCAGGTTCCTAAAAGTCTCCTCAATAAGCTGTATGAAAGAAAATATATGACATCTGACATAATTGTCGCTTTTTTCATCTTTATTAAAAGCGCACTTTACAGTTTATCAGTGAATTCAGTTTCATACTTCCACTATTTTCAAATATTTGAAATTTACAAGTTCAGATTTTGAAATTCACTTCTTATAATAATATGACAACAATACAATAAGCATTCCATCTTGAAAATTTGGTCCAAAAACCAAAGGAATCCGAGGGGAAAAATTCCCGAGAATCCTTCCTAACAAATACTGATTGGGCAAAATTTTTAACTGTATCGGACAATTAACATGAAATCTAACTATAACTAAAGTATTATTAGGTTCACTTAAAAAAAAAAATGAAGTTGAACGAATGAAAATAAATGATTTAAATTGCTTTTTGTAACAATCAACAACAGAATATAGAAAGATTTCGAAAACTCTTTAAGTGTAGGAAAAATGAAGCCGATAGAAAAGCAGCAAAAACCTGTTAGATGCTGCTAGTAGCTGCTTCGTTGATATTCATGAAATGAAACAACTTAGATGAATCCTGATGGAAATGGGGCATTACCAAGAGCCAACCACCAAGGCTCAAGAAAAATAATTTTGCTTTTTTGAATAATATCGAGAAAGAAAATTTTAATAGAGCAACTGCTAATGCTTAATAAATCCTAAATAGAAGTTTCACAGAAGATGGTATCAGTTTTTTGCATTGACTCGATTAACCTATTAATTGTGCTAATGGGAAAACCAGGAAATTTGTTTAGCAGAAAAAGAAAAAAAATTTTTAAAGAGAAGTTTCAAAACTAATAATCAACTGATTTTAAAAACAATTCTGAAATAGATAATTTTAATTTAAAATGGATCATAATACTATCAGATTCTTAATTATATTCTACATTTTTTGAAATATATAGAAAAATTTTCTTAATTACATTTTGCTTCTGTTGTTAGTTAATGCAAGGAAATAAAATGGTTAATAGGAGGAACTTTCGAAATGCTTTTGTTATTTAATTTAAAGCTTATAAATTTAAAGTCAAGAAGCAGTACTTTCAAACAAATCCTCTAAATTTGAAATTAAGAGTAGTACTGGACCGTTTCGATCCAGAATTAGTACCAGAGAAACTGAGACTACCAAGATTCTGTTTAAACATACAGCTAACTATTTATTGCCTTTATACGTGTAATGGAATGCTATTGTATAAAAACTTCTTCCTCGAGAACGGCTGCTCGATGCGTTGATTCAAGAGGTGCCTTATTGCAACACCTTTCAAACCGAAGTAGAAATCGAAAGCACCGGAGAATATTGGAGATAGGGTTCAGCGAAGAGTATGAAGTAGTAATTGGCATGATGGAGTTTTGATTTGTTTCTTCAAACGAAATTTTTAATTGTGCAAATTTTCATTTGGTTTAAAAAGTTTGTTTGAGGCAGAAAATGACGACATCATTATTATGGGTCAATCAAGCAGTCCTCATTTTCTTTTCTACGGTTTCCTATCAATTATTAGTAAGCGATTTAAATTTCAACAAAATTTGCATGAGACTGAGTCATCGATTCTTTTCTTTCACTACGTTTTTAATATTTACGCATTTAATTATCTGATTATCAATAAACACTTTCCTAAACGAGTATTGTAATTGTAAGCCAAGAATAATCAACAGTTTATGCGGATCATTGTCTACTTCAAGCGAACAACCTGAAAAAAGTCTCTGTAATGGTGTCTAGTAGTAGTAAGCTTATGGAACAAATATGCATCGATAAAGTTATCTTATTCCAGTTAAGCGCTATAATTGTCATTTCATTGCTGCAGTGCTCAAGCAAAAGGCCTCAAGTTGAAAACAAGGACAAAGATGAGGTAATGTGATGCCTCCACAACTTAGCGATCAAACAGATTTTGGAATCATTACTGATATGAAGTTCTGCTAGTGGCATCTTTTTCTACGCTATTTTAAGCGTACCAGCAATTTATCTGAATGAAATTTATGAGTGACCGAAATTTTGCAAAAAAAAAAGTACTTTTAAAAAATGTTGATTTGCATGGGTATGAGTTTACTTAAAAGGGTTGCTGCCATAAAATTAAAAATATAAAATTAATTAATTAGACGTTTAATTATAGCTAAAACATCTAGAAGATGAATCTTCTTCCATTTGCATTAGAAATTTCCAACGATTTGCTTTGTCAATAATTTTAATTTACTAGAAAAGTATTAAAGAAACTATACCAGCAAGTTTAATGGCATTTCTTAAGCATTCATTCTACTGCTCAGGTATAGTAAAGGAAGGAAAACGGAAAAAGTTGCTGCGGTCTGTTCCGTAAAACTAATCTCTCATCCATCCCTGCTGATTTTAATAACCTGTCAGTGTTTGCAACCTTTTTAGAAAAAGGAAACAGCAAAAAATACACATCCTGCTGTAGTAGCTGAGGAGCAGGCACGAGATAAACACGATAAAAGCAGCAGTCCAGATGAAAAAAACGTGGCAGTGCCGGAACAACATAATTCACCTGCTGAAGCTGGTACTTGAACCTTGAATTGCTGAAATTGAAATTCGATGACTCCATCTTCAGAGCACTGTTGAAGAACTGTGGTTACAAACTGATAGATGGTCCAGTTTAGCGCTATTCAAAGAACCATTCACCACTTTTCTGAAAGGCCAAACAAAGTTCATGCAAGAATTCAATTTTTGATACTGAAAATCCAGCTTACAGATAAAGAAAAGGTACGATTGAAGGAAATGGAGGAAAAGCGGATTGAGGAAATAAAACCTAAAATCATGAAACGAAATGCCAAAGAGGTATGACATCTTTCGAAAGATAAACATGAAATGAAGAATTTTTAACTGATATCTACGTCTTGAGGAGTTTATTGTGAATTTTGTCACTAGAGTGATGCAGAAGATTGCTGATCAAATTTTGAATTTAGCAAAGCTTCCAATATTTCAACAAATTTTTAACGAAAAACAGAGACTGCTTCGTTTGTTGTTGAAAAAGTTGAGAAGAACTGAACAAACAAGATATCTAGTAAGAGAGGAAGGTTTTTGTTTAGCATGCCAAAAGAAACTGAAGATACAGCAACGAGCTTCTTACTCTCGATAAGTTCTTTATTGAATCTCTCACTGAGGGAACGGTTGAAGGGTCCACTGAGGAAGACATTGATGAATTTGTTAAAATTCACCGAAGCTCTAACTGTTGTTATAGATGAATGAGTCGAAAACGACCTATTTGGAAATATTCCACTGACTTGGAAATGAAATGTTGCAGGAGCGAATAGCGAAAGGAAAGGAAACACGCGGTAAAGGTGATTATCCCACTATGGATGATGTACTGAGTGATTGGGATTCTGAAAAGGATGGCAAGAAGAAAGATAAAGAGGTGGAATTTGCTTCTTGCATTAAGTTTACAGGATAATTCAAGTTTATAAGATAATCAAAGTTATGCAATCTTCTACGGTCTGATGATTTCTACTGAACATGCTCCAGTCTTTTCTTACTAATCCTCAACGCAGCACTCTTGGATTTGCACACTATTCGATCTCCCAGATAACACTGAAATGGAAAGAGCATTTTCCAGTCTTGAAAATTGTTACGGGGTCAGCAGAACTAGAACATCAAAACTTTTAGACTGATGATAAGGAGTACATATAATAAAGTGGTTAAAAAACGTTTTAATTTATTTGAAAGGAAGCAGGATGAATCGACGTGCTTATAGGATGGTGATCAAAAATCGAGACTGAACACAAATCTTGAAGATGTAGAAGAAGTTAAAAAGGTTTTGAGTGATATTTTTCAAACATTAGGCATAAATTAGCTGATAATCCCGACTTATCTAAAGTAGTTCAGTATCCTTCTTTGATCAAGGATTTTCTGAAGAACAACTTGAAAAATTAAAATATGAAAATTGTTAATCTGAATGCAGGATCGAAACAACAATAAACATATGTACTCTTTCTCGCGAATTTTTAATGTTAATTCAATTCATATTCACAGTAGCAATAAATGCAACTTCAGAATGAAGATCAGAAAGCAGAAAGTGGCGACGGTGAGAAGAAAGGAGAGAAAAAAGGTAAGAGGTTGTCGTTTTTGTTTCTATCGCTGCAGGAAGCCTAGTGATCAGAAATGCTTTGTTACCAATTTTTTGATAACCGAAATCGACAAACGAGGCGCCAGGCTACCGTCTCCTTCCGACTGGGGTTGTTAAATGACCGTTTCCAAGTGCTTTTGAAAGGAAAGCTCCTGAAGAGATTGAATCTAAACAAGTATTTTCTAGAAGGTGAAAAGAAAGAAGTGGAAAGCAAAGACAAAGATGATGATGGAGGGAAGTCTTCTGTAAAAGGCAGTAAAAGAGACAGCAAAAGGGGATCTGCTAAAGTGGACAAAACAGCTGGCAGTCAGGTACCACCTCTTAACCCCTGTTCGAATTTCTTGCAACCTTTACAAGATACACCGGTACCAGAAAAAATGCTTCTTCAGCTTTTTCGGGAAGCAAGCTCTTGCAGTGTAGGGGAGGGTGACATGTTATTATCAGTTCACCATGTAGTGATAGGTTCTTATCAATAATAACAGCAGGAGAAATGATAATGGTTCTCTATTTATTGGACATACTCCATCTCATACTTCCAAGTTCAACTATTCATTGGCGAAGGACGTATGACAGCATCAACTGATCCAATTTAATATTATTGCATATTCTCTTATACAACTGTGAAATATATATATATCAACACGGAATAGTATATTCTGAAACATCTTTGAAATGTGTCTTCAACGGTCACGTCAGTTGAGATGATTATGAATTGAAGGACTTAATTAACCCTTCCCTTAAGGACCCATCTAATTGATTTCGTTATTTCGTAACAGTGTGCAAGTGTAACAAAACGAATCATCTGGTTTCCATTGCACTTTCTGGTGTTAACAGACCTTTTCTAATCTTTACTTTCATCAGTTTTAAAACGCCGAAACCAACAGCATGAGAAATAAAAGTCTGAAAGCTGCAAAATTCAGTTGATCGTTGTCGCTGATCAATCAATGATAAGTATGTAAGCATACGGCATCAAAGTACAGCAGTCATAAAAATTGATAATGAATCTTGAGGTTTAAGGAAGAAATTATTACTATTTCAAACTCCTTTTAAAAAACTCGAAAATCATAGTGAAATTTATCCTTAATAAGTAAGTGTTATTTAATATGTCGGAAAGGAGTTGCATTTATGTATAATATATATCCATAGATGTGAAGCTTTGTGTATGCTTACATAGTGCAATAAGGCCACTTCAGGGGAAGGAAGACGTCTGCATCTAGACACTGGATTCCATTCTACTGAGAGTCTGCAGAGTCTAACCTAGGTTATAGAGCGGTAATGGCAAGACTTTCTAAAGTTAAGCCGTAGTTTCGCACTTACGAGCTTCTCAACTCTTGGAAGTTGGCATATTTTAAGAAATCGTGAAGTCTCTGAGAAAAAATGGAAAATTGAACATGAACAAACATAAATATATCACAATAAGAAACTGACCAAAGCACATCGACACCAAGAACAAACCAGTTTTTAAAAAATCGGGAAAAAGATTCGAGCCTCCCGCAGTCTTTCAGTCTTATTACTACCTTTTCTAATTATAATCTGCGTTGATTAAAGGGAATTGAATGACAGTAAGAAAAATCTACAGTAAATTGAAAGAACGAAAAGACATTGCATGAGACCAATCATCTCTAGTGGGAACTCAGCGCTCGAAGAAATAACGAAATCGACGGATAATTGATATAGTTATTCTTGATGCTCCAACGGTAAGTCTCGCTGCTGCAAAATCAAGGAGCTCTAGTGACGGCCAATAGACATTAGGACGGAATCAGTAGACCCAAGAAACTGGGACCCACTGCGGACATGCGTTAAGTTTCTCCACAACAAGCTCCAACTGCCGAATTGTCTCGTCTATATCGTTATTCAGTATTATGTAATCAAAGAGATGCCCAAATGCTTGTCGCAGTATCTCACTTTCACGTAGCAAACGTTCCAAACTACCGTCTGGCTGCAATGCTTTATTACCAATTACTAATTTATTACTAGAGATCAGCGTTCGGGAATAAGCGTACTATAAGTATGGAAACTAAAATTCGCCGTCTGAAATCAAAAACCTACATCTTGCAAACCCTGCAGATTTGGCGCAGCGATAAAAACCACAAATGGAGCATACTCGGCCGTCCTGAGAACTTTTAATGCCTGAAATTTCCACAAATCAGTGGGGTGAAAAGAATAGGTTGGTAGCATAGCATAGGAAGAAATTTAATCCGAATTACTTGAGGTTCGACATCCAAGATGGCCATTTTCCCTGTCCTATGAATATTACGAATGGTTTCCAGCTTAGTACCATACATGCACTCTTCGTGAGTTCCATATTCCAAGTATTCATTCGTCTGAATATCACTAAGCATACAATCGTTGGACACGAAGTAGTAATGCTTCCCATCAATTTCATCCTTTCTTGGTTGCCTTGTTGTATCTGTAATTAAAATATCACGTAAATTGAAAAGTATTGGAAAGTCACAGAAGTGCTCTGGAAAAAGAAGCTATCTTAAAAAAAACTACTTTATAACACTATTATTCCAGGCTTTCAGATTTATAGAAAGATCAACTTGCTTACGTGGAATAGGATAAGCAAATCTTTGTGGATGCCTATGAATAAGTGTATTTTTGATATGTCTCCGACCAACACCATGAGCACCCAGAAGAACTAACGTTTTCCGTCTGTAAGTTGCTAATCGTATTACCTGAAAAAAAAATCATTTAAACATTAAATATTTGCAACAAAATGTTTTTGGACTTGGGGACTTCACAAATATTAAATTAAAAGAGGGATTTAAATTTTCTTTTTAACAGTGAAGTGAATGACCTCTTCATAAGTGACGAGATCGAGTTGATCGAATAAAGCGGAATGTTTTTGAAGATACTTTGTTGTGTAATATTTTTTCTTCTTGTTGAACCACATACAATGTGCTAAATGAACATTAGTGTTTAAATTTGGTTTGCAGCTTGGAATTATGAAATTATGACAATTTATAAAAGTCCATTTTTTGGGCTTTGAATAACAAAAAAAAATGGAAGGCCGGGAAGTGTTCTTGACTGAAAAGTAATGAATATTCGGCAGTCCGGTTCGTCATCGGCTATGGCAGTACTAGACAAATAAAATTGTAAAGGAGAGGTGAAATGATTTCTACTTGAATATTTTATGTTGAAGATCTTTAGGATAATTGATGATCCACCCGTGTGATATATTATTTCTTAGCTTCCCTTCAAGAATAACCACTGGATTTCTTTCGTTTATAAAAACCTCAGCCTGGCATTAAACTAACTATTATCTTTAGCTCGTTCCATCGCTAGGCAAGCAGTTCTCCATTCCTGCAACTCTGGTGAGGGTATTAACCCAGCAACCGAAGTACCTGGTGTGTAGGTACCACTGGGACCACTATTGCCAAGAGCTGGGAACTGACAGATATATCGCGCTTGCCACCAGTTATGGTCATCCTTTGATATAACCTGCTCAAAGATTGAGTTGTTTGATTGCTTTTTAATTTCAAATCAAAATAAAAAACAATTTGCAGTCGCTAACGAGAACAGAATTTATTTTCTTCAGACTAGACGGCTGCTTGTCTCGACTGAAATCTCAGAATCATTCACTTATTCACAACTAGCCCAACAATCGAATGTATTCATTAGTATAACAAGAAAAATCAGCGACATGCCTGCAGAATATCACCAGTCTTGAATGGAACGCCAGCCTGTGGACACGGAATCAAGTCATCCTGTCCCGGGTCGTAGTCAAACTGCGCCCGAACAAATATCTCGCAGGCCGGTGGAGCGCTACGGTACGATGGTACTATCTTGAACGTTACTGCGCCACGTGCATCACGGAGCAACCGCTGCAACATTTCTACGCTTTGGTTCAGGACACTAACCCCATTGATTTCGCGAATTTCATCGCCAACATGAAGAGTTGCTGCAATTCATTGGTACTTTCAATTTATTTGCAACAATTTCTATAACTATCACATAAGCTCCAATTACAGGAGATATTTCAAAAACATTTGAAAATTCACCCCTCGACATTGTACTATTAAAAAGCTATGACACGCGCAATTGTTTCTCATCGGGGAGGAGAAGTATTCCAAAATATCCAAAGCACACAAACCTCTTTTTTAAAATATCTTCGAGGCATAAATCACAACCTAGACAGTCATATAAATAATTCAAGCAGTTTTAAACATCATTAGCAAATTTAAAAGAGAAAGGAAACCTAAGCACCTTGTCTGTGTATCAATCCTCCATGCATAATTCTGGCCACTTGACAGCGACCATCTTCTGTCACCTAAACATTATTGCTCAAAATCATCATAAAAGAAATCGAATGCATTCAAAAAGACTCGCATGATAAAAGGCAAATGCTATGAAATTTGTATGTGAAAAGCACACCTTCAGAGTAATCCCCATTGGTTCTTCAGTATCCTTCTGGAACTGAACCAGACGTACTCGGCTGACGGAATCCATCATCAAGTCATCGTCATCATCGAAAAGCGGTAGCACGAAAGACTGTGGTTGTTCGTGTGTTGCTGGTGTAGACGAAGAAGTAACTGCGTGAGAGGTCTGTGATCGTAGCACTCCACCATTTAGGTATGAAAATGGTAATTGCGACGATGTAGATGCCTACAAAATTGTTTTTCGACTAGAGTTTCAGCTTTGTGAAACTGACGAGACTAAAACTTCAAACAACATCGAGGAAAGAAGCGAACTTTGGTTCAACCTCGAAAATAGATGTCTAAACTTAGCAATGAAGTTGAATCGGTATATATGTCATTTATAAATTAATGAACCTCAAGTTCAATGCGCAGAGTAGTACTGCCATGAGCAAAACGCTGTCCTGTTCGGAAGGACATGAAGTTTGCTTTAAATTTATCCGTGCTTGCAAGAAGTACCTGAACAGATATCTGCGGAAGCATACTGTGCTGATGCACCGTATTCGTTTCGTTGGAACCCATTTCCGCTAGCGTAGAATTCCCTCGAGCACTACCCTCATAAATTTCATAGATTATTACATCGTGTGCTTGCAGTACTGCCTAAATATGCTTCTCATACAGTGATGGACTAAAAACGACTTTCGCAGTTCTCTTCTCATTGTTTCGATCTGAAGCCCAACAGATCAATGAGAAGGTATTGCAGAAGATTGAAGACCTTCTGATTCGCAAACAGCAAAATGCTGAGTTGCCCTTATCAAGAACGAAAAAAAAATAGAATTTATAAGTCATGCAGGCTTTGAACCTGAATTTCTTGCGATGTAAGTAATTGGCACAACTCCACTGCTTCAGCTGAAGGATGTAAGGATTCATCGATTTGCGAGCACAACTGAAAATTTAGCTCCAATCATCTAAAATATTAACAGCAAATCCCAAAAGACTGAAGAAATTCAAACGAATAAATGGAAAAGATGGTCTCGAGACCAAATAAGTATCAAAAAAAGAAATAATCTTATGTATGAGCAATCAGACCTCTTTAACATATCGAGTGGAATCATGTTCTAGTATTAATGGCTGAACCGGTAGATTCGATATCCGATCATACAGCTATAAATTTAATTTAAGTAGGATTTTAAAAGATTGGAGCTGAAATTAGATTCTCATGATTTCGGACAGTATTCATTTAGAATTAAAATTTGCACTGAGTAATCATTAATATGTGAAAAGTGATTAGTAGGCAATTAACCATTTCTGCTTCATGTTCTGTCTGTTTGCCACTTAAAAATCTTTCCATAAGCCAATTCAGTATTTCAAATCAACATTGTTTAACACAGAAGTGGCAATTCGGAAAAGAATTCATTTCGTTTATATTTCATTATTGCTAACTCTTCCATCGAGACAATTATTACTTACTATATAACAAGGCAACTTATCAGATGCTCCAACACGCCGGATGCTTAAGGATTAGATAGAGCCACGATGAATATCTCACCGGAAGGATGCCAATTTCCACAGATTAATTTGCCAAAAGAAACTCAAGATATAGCAGTTTTCCTCAGTTCAACAGGGAACTTGAAGGGATCGATGGAGAAAAGCATTAATGAATATATAGAAATTCACACAAATCCTTTTTAATGTTATAGCTGAATGAGCCCAACTTAGTGGTATAAGGAAATCCATTTGCTCCTTTTTAATCAACTTCATCGAAAAAGAAAGAACATAACACCATCCAAAAGCATGTGATTCTGATCAGAACTGAGTCCAACTACAGTATCAAACTTCACAAATTACTCAGAACAGATAATACACATTTGTTAAATGCTTGGTAAAAAACAAAATCCAGATGTTGCAGTCAAATTTTATGAATTCACCAATCTTGTCAACATTTATTCCCATGATCGGTTCTTAAGGTAACTGAGAAGATTTATAGTTGCAAAAACATACAACAGAGATAAGATATCAAATTAGTTCATTTCCAGCACCAGGACATTCAGTCCCGGCATCTTTCCGGATGCGTCCATTCCTTTCACATTTCGATTTCCTTCTCCTTCTGCTTAATCTTCCAGTTCATTTACTTGGAAGCGATAAAACATCTGTGACTGAATCAGTAGTTCAGATATCTCTCAAGGCAATCTTTCAACTGGAGCCAATCTAAGAGAGTCACAGTGAAAAAGGCCATTTAAGTTTTCATCCTTTTTGCAATAAAACTCTCGATTCCCAATGGCTGAGATAAAAAAGATATAGTGAAAAAATTGCATGAACGACCCAATTAGAAGTAGCAAAGACAGAACTTGAAATAAATTCATTTTGATTCATATTATTTTGTGAAGAACTCTGAGAAATATGTGCTAAAATGAGGAAAGGCTAGAGATAATCCGAAAGGAACGTTATTTAACGTCCGTTCTCTCTCAGTAACATTGACAAGTGAGAATTTTCATGAAAAGTCATTCAAAAGAGCTGGTAAGGAAAAGAGGAAGAAGGAATGTTTATATTCAATTTGATGGACAATCATCAACAATCAAACAAAAAAGGAATAATGAACAGGAGCAAGACGATCTCAAGCAGGAAACAATGGAAATGTTACATTCAGCCTTTACTCGATTGCTCCTGTATCAGCTACTACTGTACGCTTACGAGAAAAGATAATATTAACATTATTGTCTTCTTATTCAGAAGGATTTTCAAATTATCTTCGAATGGAAAATAATTATGATGGCTTTATCTACAACTATTCCTATTCGATTGATCAAGCTCTAGGGCATTTATTTTTCTTCGATCGCTAGAAAAAGTTGTCATTTGAAAGGTCATACCCCAAATGCTACCTAAATCTAGCAACTTAATCAATCCAATAACAACTATGGTAATTATAATCACTACGAAGTTTGGGATCACTGACGGGGCCGAGACACTACGACAATATGGTAAAAGATTGGAAGGTAAACAGTGAAGTGCAATTCACTTTTTAATTAAATTTTTTCTTGTAGAGTGTACGGTGGTAAGTTCATTATTGTTATTCAAATATTCACAAAAATTACTATTCACAGCAATGATCTGGAATATCTCTCTTTCTTATGTTATTTGAAATAACTTCGAGTTATTTCAAATGGTTCAACTTCAGGTTTTCTGTCCCACCCATTAAATGGCTATAAGAAATTTATGTACAACAATTTTCGGCATCTATCACTACAAATCTTTAACTACTCTTCGGCTTGAAGAAAATGTTGACTGTGCTACCTTGGACAATACATGAAACTGTTTGTTCAATAAAATGGGATTATTTCGGGAGACTAAAATCTAGTTAATGAAAGCGATCCAAAATTTTCGCTTGTTCGATGAGACATATTTCAAAGTAATATGATATCAAGAAAATGATCAGCCGCAAGCAGAAGTCAAGATCATGTCAAGTTTGCAAATGATATAACTCGAAGTTGACCTCTGTAAAAAATATTATAGAGTTGTTTCATCGAGAAAAATGGAAAAGTATACTGCGTAAATTCTTCTCGAAGAAACCAATCAATCATATTTGAAGTAATAAAAACTGGGATTTGAAATGTAAGTAATGTTAATATTTGTCCAGAAAGTTCACGAAAACAGTGTACTTGTGGCCCTTATTAGTAAAGGGACAGAATTTGAACCTTTTTCAGATCAGAGTTATCTTATTTTGTCCTATAGCTTTCCAGTCTCAGATGAGCCTGCATCTATTACTTGCTGGAATTAGTTTGCTCAGGTTTCAGGAAGTGTGGGTGATAATCCATCTTAAGAATTCAGCGAGGCGAAATTTTTGAGATAGTTACAGGGATAAAAAATAAGACTATTAGAGTATGCTTAAAGTGCAAACGAATAGAAAGCGTTGGATACAAAGACATTTCATTGTTTTCACCATTAAATGCATAGCATCTGAACTGAAATATTTACTTTCCTTCTACTTCCCGCAAATATTAGCAATTTCGAGAAGGAACAGAAATTGGTAATTCCCATTACCAGTGAGTTGGCATGATTTATTCATTCGTAAATTACGATATACTTAAGGATATTGGAATTAATTTTTCTTTAGAGAACTTGTTTCTTGCGAAAAAAGGAGTTATATAAATGAGTAAGCAAAAACTTTTTCTGAAATTCTTTTCAAATCTTTCTTTCTACTTTAAAAAATAAACTGACAGTAATTAGCACCCCATCTCTTTTGTCCACCTCCTCCTCCCAATCTTCACCACAGTATAAAATAAAATTAGGGGATTTCGTGGTTTATTTGCTTCAGATGAAAAATAATTCTTGAAACTTTCAGCAAAAAAATCTTTACCTTCTGATTAAGGGTAATAGTAGTGAGCTCTTCCGAACAGCTGTCCTCATTCATTCTTATTCATCATCATTCGTCTGTAATGTTCGAAAAAAATATTTCAAAAAAAGAACCAGACAATCTTCAACACCGCATTCTGGGTATGGCTTGAATGCAGATTATAAAAGGTTTCAAAATAAGGTAAATCAAAAAAAATGGATCAACAGTAACTGTTGTTGTGTACGAGGATAAGAAAACATTGCATTAAAAACAAATATAAAATGCAGAACTTCAAAGAACCAGAAGAGAAAATGAGAAAACAAATGAAGTGAGCTTGGAGGAGAAGTAAATGTGGAAGAAATTAAATTCATATTTGTTTAAATACCATTTCACTCGTAGCGTAGATCTCAAATAAGTTAAAGAATCTAAGCCTATCAACTAAGAATGACAGTTAGGGGAACAACAAATTCGTCTGGCACTTTCGTTAGAAAGTCTGAAGCCGGCCGAAAGAAACTGAGAAGTTATGAATTTATTGTCTAAAGATGGCAGAATTTGCAGAGTAGAGAACGGCTGGACGAATGGAGAAAAGTCTACTTTAACATTAACATTGAGTATCATAAATTCCTGAGAGAATCAAGCTTTAATAAAAGTGGGAAATTTAAGGGACCGAAGAAAAATTGAAGATGAGATTAAGACACAGCTGTGCAGGCTCCATTAACTTCAGTTTTCAAATACACAGATGTATATGAAATGTTGCCAGACTGTGAAACTTATTTTTATTTGCAAATGAAGGAAAAGAAATGATAGAGAAATTAGATAAATCGTTTCCGATGTTTGTTTGAACTGTTACTTAACACTAAGCTCGACCAATCAGCTGATTAGCGCTACTGGGCGGCACTTGAATTCATCAACTTTAATAAACGTTGCTAGATCGATGCTTTCATTTCATTGGGATGAAATATTGTCTGTTGGGGTCGTCGGTGGCTATCGGATCCTTTGTTTTGATTTAAATTGCGAAATCTTTTTCTCTCCATCTCAATTCAATACCAGTTTTAGAATCTCGATCCGTATTGGATCCAGATAAGGCTCAGCTCGCTTACTGAGAACTGGTGAAATCAGTGAGAGTGATTGTCGTTCACTTATACTTCTAACTCAGCATACTTTGGACTAGGGCACTGTGACAAATTTGGCAGTTTTGGATAAAGTATGCCTGAACTAAATGAAGAATTTAGAGGAAAATATAGCAAAATAGAAAATGAGATATGAAGAAAGGTTACTCTAGTGAGAGCGATGTTCTTTTCATTACTTGCAAAAGCAGCAAATATGAATTGATTTTCAGAGCAGTCCAGATGCTATACTAAGTCTGAAGTAGGTAATGAATGGCCTTGTTTAGTCAATAAACTAACGATGTGCATTGGGAGTAAGTTCTCATCCATTTGCCTCATTTCTCTTGGATTGTTTAATTAACTGAATCGGCTAATGCTCATAAGAATATCCCGATGAGGGCTCTAAGTTAGTCCGTAAGGCCTAGTTAATCGGAAGAGAAAACTTTAATTTATGACCAATCTTAGCGAAGTAATTGCTAAAAACTTAGCTACTTGCTTAGCAAAAGCGAGAAGCGAAAGTGGATTGCGCGATATTACGAAAAATATGACGGATTTTATAAAAGGATGGGGATGAAAGAAGAAACCGATACCTATTCAACTGGCTTTACCAGATCTCCGAGAGAATCAGCAAACTGCTTTCATCTGGGCAGGAATTTCGAGTAGATTCCTTCAAATTTTTGAAACGAAAAGAATTTAAGATAATTACTTCTACTGCTATCGCACTCATTTTCTAAACCAGAATCTAGTTTAAATAAAGCGAAGTTGAAAAAGATAGAAGAAAACAGGTATGAAAAAAATTTTCTGCATAATCTAAAAATTAATTATGTTTTACTGCGTTGATTCTCAAAGATAGCCAATGAGTGAGAGAAAAAAACTGCACGGTAATTCGTAAATTAGAGAAAATATTTTAAGAAGGAATGGTCATCAAATTTGTGGTACTTTGGTCCTAGCTGGACATCAGTTGCGTACTGCACAATCAATTTTGATTAGTTAAACGTATTTCGTTATTTGAATACGGCCAACAGTGACGATAACGACAGCCAAGTCTAACCCGCTTACTCAAAGAAACAGACATTCACAGATGTGGCCAATTGCAGTAAGGACCTCAGCTAAGACAAGTCAAGTGGACGCCATCAAATGCATCCAAGCATCACTCATTTTGTCCTAGGAAGCAGCTGATTACTGCAACGAATGATGATCCATAATTAAAATGAATACCTACCTTCTCAATTATCATTTCCTTTCTTTCCTAAAAAATTCATCCTTCACTAGGCCCTAGGCCTTTGTTTTGCCTTTTTCAGAGAAAATAAAAAATTTTATTACATAAAAGTGTTAATCGAGGATTCAGGATTCAGTGTGCTTCGTCTAACGAGCAGTAGCTCCTTTATATAAATGGATGAATTATGCAGTTATCAGTAAATTATTTAAATCCCTGATATAAATTTTTCAATTTTCAAATAAATCAAAACTTTGAGCAACTATCATTCTAATTCCTTTTCCAGTTAGTAATTAATAACTCGAATATGAGATTCAATCCTTCAGAATGTAGATATTATCATATTCATTTAGTTTTTGATGCTTCAAGGTCTTCACAATTGCATGACATTTGACCATCTATAAATCATTTAAAACTATCAATGTATTCTTCCCGCGAATGCCATTTCTTCGCTTCTTTTTTTCTTTAAATTTTAAAATTTTTTATGCTATCATAAAAACAGATTACAGAAATAAAACGTAAACATTATCCCAGGTCTTCTCATGACAGTTCTTAAATTGTATACTGCTGAAGTATACCAGACAAGTGAAACGTGAAGCTTTTTGCAGTTGTTTTTATGCAAATGAATAGCTTAAGCTTGGAAGAATTATATCTATCAGTAATAGCTTTCTACCAGTTATCCTCATTTTAGACGAAGTGCTCAAGTCTGAAATCCTGAAAAATGTTAAAAACAATTTAACTCACCATTAACAATGTTTTTAGATCAGCATTTTCCAGCGATGAATTTAGCCATGACGGATCCATGGTTTCGGCAGTGAAAGGTGCATCTGCAAGGGCAGCAATCTGATCGAGTGACGTCAAAACCTGCAAATTACTATCGCAATTAAAATCAAAATCTGTAAATTACTATCGCATTAGTAAGTTTTAGCTACAGAATAATGCATTTGGAAACGACTTCAAAAATTAAATGATCAATGAGAGTTTTATTAATCAATTAAATTTTTTAAAACCTGCTTAATTGAAAAAAAAAATGAATTGCAAATAGAAAAGCAAGAGGGAAGGAACTGAAGACTGGGAAAGAGAAGAGCAGCGAACCGCAACTCGGAATTACTTCATTCATTATAACAGCTTAGTTGCTGTTGCCCACCCAACCTCCCAAGATAAACTTTTCTACCCAAAAATCTTTCACATAATTTCCCTCCTGGGAGTCGCTTGGAAGTTGACATCAATTTTCATTCATTCATCCTTATGCAAGAGTGAGATATCCGAATTTGCTTCCAAGCATTTAACCAAACAAGTCAAAAGCAGAGATCTTTCGGCAAAAACTTATGAATTCTGAAAACACCTCCCTCCCCTTGTTTGTTGTTAAGTACATAGCTTGCTCCGTCCCTGTTACGACTTGTTCCCCAGCTATCCACCTCTATCACTGGTCCAGGAATGCAATACGTCTATCATCAACAGTGGCTCAGATCTGTTTGGGATATACTTTCAAAGCTCCACTTCCTCTTCATTCTCTAAAAGGAAATACCTTTTCAACACCACACAAATCCTCAGGTATTACATGCTCTGGACCACGTCTTGTACAGCCATCTGCATCGCATGTGTCACCTCCAGGTAGCAAGTCGCCACTGACCACGGCATCTGATGATGCAGCAGCTCCGACAACAGCGCTACCTGTCGGACAATCACATCCTTCGGCCCACTTCTTGTTGTTTACAGCCGACAATATATTGCTCTGTAATAAGCTTACTTAGCAATATACAAGTTATTCTTTCTCTATGGATCGATTACAAGCCTGAATAAATTTAAATCCTTTCTTCAGAATTCTTCTCAAACAAAAGTCAAGTAATCCGGAAAACTTCAGCATTCCAACTAAGCCTCAAACACATTGTCCTTGCCGAAGAGTTGGGCCCAACAATCAACAGGCTAACAGACTAAAGACAATCTTCTCTTACAACAGTCTCCAAACGTGAATTGCAGAAAAATGAAAGAATTGAATTGAAACTAGTAACTAAACATCCCCATAATTATAATTTTCTGACCACAAGAGTTTTATATATTATTTCCGCGCATATTGCATATCTTTTTACTAATACCTAAGAGTTAATGAAACGCCTCGTTTTATTTTTGTGTCGAACCACTTTATGATGAGCTTGGAAAGTTCTTTTGGTGATGAAAGTAACTTACTTTTAGTTTCCGACGTGCGTTATACCTTCGAATCTGTTCCACGGTACTCTGCAAATGTTTACGAGGGGCAAAGCGACTACGTTCACGTAGCCACTCATGATTTAAGGCACCTTCTGCAGATATCCTATTGTTTGGATTCACGGTGAGCAATCTAATAAGTAAATCCTTTGCCGAATCGCTAATTTGCTGCCATGTCCCGCCGTGATGCTTGAAATTTAATATACAAGAGAGAATTATACCTTTAATTTAGTAATTTTGTGATAAATAAGTGAAAATTTATTAGGGAAAGGATAATTATAATTAAGAAGTGTAATAATTGAAGATTTGTTAGCTCATAGTTCACAAAAATTACAAATAAAACTTTGAGGTTTCGATTAATTTTAATTAAAACCTCAAAGTTCAATAAGTTCAGTGAATGGTAATGATAAATAATAGAAATTCAGCGAATTCAGTTGCGTTTTTCCCATTATTTTCCCATTTTTCCCAATTAAGAGTTCGGTAATTCACAGTACAGTGACACGAAATTTCAGCTTCTAAGACTCTGAAAAGAAGCTTACTGAATATCTTCCTTCGGTGATACCTTCGTATATACCTTGTCGAGTACCAACAAACGGCAAACGTCCACAAAGAAGTATGTAGAGTAATACACCAGCACTCCACATGTCAGCTTTTGTACCATATTCCGCATTGCTTACCACTTCAGGAGCCATAAAATGAGATACTCCAACACGGCCTAAAATTCATAATCGGAACAATTCCCCAAAGAACAGAACAGGGAATGAAGCAATTTATGAAGAAACTTACCGGCTCGAACAGTTGCAGCTGGGGCAGGCAACTTCATAGAAACACCAAAACCAGTGAGTTTCAGAGGTGCTGAATTATCTTTACTGCAAAGAAGCATTAATTAGAAGTCGAAAATTAAAAGTACCAAAGAGACAGCAGTGCACTGGAAGAATAAAAGGAGTAAAATGTATTGCCTTGCCTTGCAAGAACAACGTTGTGTGGTCGGATATCGCGGTGAATGATCCCCTGGCCATGCATGTATTCCAGGGCTTGCATCAACTGTCTCATGTAATGACTGTAAATTTTCAGGTAAATCTTCTTAAAAAAACCGATGTTGAAACAGCAGTGGTTATCACCATCACCTAACTCGTGGGTTACCAAAGACTGATTAGTTGTGATAGTGACAGTGATCGATTATCGGTACCTTGATGCTCAGCCGTAACGGTTTAATTTAGTGAAAGTAAATTTAACAAATTTGTGCTCAATCGAAAATCCCTCCTCTCCTTGCTCACCTTGCAACTGCTTCACTATAAACAAAGCCGGCACTTGCTCGTTTCACAATTTCAAAACATATGTCGTCACCATCGAGGAATTCGAAGACCATATGAACAGCTTTCTCACCTGCTATCACATCTTTCAACTCACACAAGAACGGGTGCTTCAGCACTGCACATATTTCAATTTCAGTGTCCACATCTGCTAATTTACAACTGTCAATCCTGTCAATTACTGGAAAATCGAGGCAGTTAATCCAGACCTCTATTTGCAGCTTCTTCCTCATTAAAATATACCAATCGTGAGCGATAAGTAAACAAATTATTTCAAAAGATGAAGGGAGCTGACAAGAGCAAGGCCTGTGAAACGTAAACTATCGAAATCTCGAGCCAAATAAACAGCGTGTTCACCTGTTCTGGTCAGTCCCGGACCGATGGAATATTTCTGCAAGTCGATACTTTTTACCGAATAAAGTTTTGAAGTGATGCGATGTACAGCACGATAAACTGTGCTTAACGGACCTCTGGAAACGAGATGTTACAGTGATATATAATATATAATGAATTGCTCTCTGTGCTTCTCTCAAAACATGCTGATTTCACACTTTAATTTATCAACATTAACTGAAAATGATATCAATAGACGTAAGTTGAAACTGTTCATCCCCCACGCTCCGTTTCCTATTTCGACTTGGTTCCGGCACTTTCCAAGTGACATCACTTATAGACAACCGGACGGTTTGATAAAGTTGAGAAGCACGAGAAGATTTAGGAGTAATTATTTGAGTTGTAAAGGAACAAAATAACCGTTCGATAACGTCTCCAAGTTGGTAATGATGATTGAGCAGCACGGTTTCTTCGCTCAAAGTCCATGGTTTCCCCGCATACATTACTTAAAACGGCCATTCAGCGGTCCTGTTCTTGAGGAAAATCGAACTTTGTGTATGTCAACACCGGACACCCAATACAAGCATGTGCATATTAATTCTGAAGTCGAAGCTATCTTTGAAGTAGATTTCTGGAAATTTAACCCGAAACTATTCACCAAATGGACAAAAGACAAACGTAATCCGCGTAAAACAAAGACAAGCGCAAAACAAGTATGATCATATGGTGGACATAACATTGAATCATTAAAAAAGGTTCCTAATACAATTATAAATACTTTAAATTACCATCGACTATTCACAGCTTGACAAACTCTCTTAATCTGAAGGAAACACAAGCACTGCTTCAACCAAATTAATCATTAATCGTGAAAAAAGAGTGAAAGACATTACTTCAGATCTGCCCTACCACTGAGTTAAAAGGTACTCTTAAAACCAATTAAAGCGCTGTTTTAAAAAGGATATGAAAATTAAGATTAAAGAATTAATCGACATATGCTTGAAATTTACAAAACTTCGTTACTTGTGTAACTAAAAGACAAATCAGTGAACTCATTTCTTGAAAGCGAACTGTTTTGAAAGACTCAAGTGGCTAGCTAGATCTCCCACTTACAGTCGAGGATATACTTGCTCGCCTACTATCTGTTACTTGTTACACTTCTGGGTCAAGCAGTTCGCCATTCCCCAAAAGCAATTAACTGAACGAATGACAGGCGGTAATCATATGCATAAATGTTGCATATAATTGACATCTGATTGGAGTGTCGCCTCATTTCCCTCATCCTTTCTTTTCTCCCGTTGCTATTTCATTAAGAAAGCCAACTTTTGCTTCAAATAACAGTTCTCAATCTTGTGAGTTAAATTCCTAAAATGAATCTAATGTGGTAAGACTAATTGGCTTTTGCTATTTCTGGGATAATACAAATAGTCGAAGCAAGATTTTAAAAGCGTTTCTGCTTTTAAAATGGATTGCTTCTTCGAATTGATCGTGTCACCACAATTTTACGTTTATTACTTTCTACGCACTGCGACAATTAATTAACGATTTTTAAGAGAATTCCAATTGCGAAAGTATAAATATATCTTAAAGTCTTGAAATGACAATTTCGAATTAAAGTAAATGACTAGTATCATATTGAAATCAAATATAAACAGCAAATAAATTTTCATCCAGCTTTGATTTTTTTCAGAGCAGAAAAGTCTAATATTCCGTCCTTTCTGAATTCATTTCTTTTACTATACTAAAGTATAGGTTTTACTGTCATTGAATAAGTTTTTTCACTCACCTAGTAGGGCAAAAGCTTTATTAACTGATTTAATGGTGGAAAAATAATTGTCCTCCGGCAAAACTCTAGCTGATCAAAAGCATTTCAACTTTGTAATTCGAAACATCACTTCAACAATTTCAAAATCTCTGTCAGCTTAAACATTATTTATGCCGATTTGTCTAGGGTTTTCTCTTCAGTAACTTCCGGCAAAATTCCGAAGGCATCTTCGAATACTTAATTGAATAGGTTCATCAAGTTTTACACTCCGCATGTTGCAACATTCCAGCCAACATATTGACACGTTCACTAGAAAAAAAACACTCTCTCATGAAAAGGTGAAATTTGCAAAACAGTCAACCCAAATAACTTATATTACATACAGTATTTTCACCATAAACAACTGTCCAGTGCAAGGAATACGTCCAAGCATTACACGTCATTAAATTAAACCTCCCATCAGTCTGAAAAAAACATGTTAATTAGTGTGGCTACTGTGAGGAGGAATATCTGTACCAATCGTCATATGTGACGGGTCTTTAACATTCATTTGAAAAATTCTGATTCTTTAATATCTTAACTGATTTCGACACTTTAGATTTCTCAACACTAGTAATGCCAATGTCACCGCATGGCAACATGTCATAGCAAACGAACTATTTCCTGCAAATATACACAGAAATAATGATTGAATGAGATGCACCGCCGAATGTTAATACAATCTCAAATTTTAACAATGTTGAAATTATTCTTTTAGAGGAATTATGGAGAGAAAGAAAGGAGAGGACAGTGAAGAGGGGGAATTTGGAACCGATTTAAAAATTTAGCAAAGGTAGTGGAAGAGGTAGCAGGGGTCACGTTCACGGCAGCTTGAATTCCTGAACTAATCATTCAAATAAATCTATGCTAAGAAATCAAAAAGCGAAAGCACTGACATCAATATACAAATTCGGAATAATATTACAGTCTGTAACAAGTACATTGAAAGCAAATTAAAGGCGGATTACTTAAATTAGCTTCCCAAAAAATATATTGCATTTTAAAGTTGCAACTGGAAAGTTTAACAAATGAATAAAGGGAGGATGAAACATTCGGAATAATATTACAGTCTGTAGCAAGTAATGTTAGACGAATCAAGCTTGAATATTTGTCAGAAAGTGTAGCTAATGTTCATGAAGTTTCATTTTCGAGATTCTAAATCTGAGGGAAACTGAAATGTTTGCAGCAGTTTAATAAAGTTTACTTTTTTGTCGAATTCATTAGCGCGAAAAAGAAATTTGTATTGAGGCAGGTTTTTTGAAGTCTCATTGTCTATTTACCTAAGAAAAGTTTTCACTTTCTATTTGTTTCTTCCTCACTTCTTTGTTCATCTGAAAAAATAAGCTTTCTTCATTAGCTCATGTTAATACAGTGCATCTGAAAAAATCAAATAACAAAAGTTCTCGAACAAGCTTTAAGATTCCTTATCTTTTATATTCTCCTTCATTTTCTTCCTCTCAATTGCTTTTCTTCCCCAGTTACATTTTTCCTTGACTGATGAACTAATTGCAACCAATGAAATTGAACTTTTAATTTTCCTCAAGTAACCAAAAATTCAAATTTCTCATTTAGAATGTTCTTGATTAGATCGATCGAATTGGGTCTACTGGTGATCAGATCGATCTTTTGCAACTGGATGTTTTATTTCACACAAACAATAACTTTATTTCAGATATTTCTGTGTGCGGAAACAGTAGCACTGCACCTAGGAACGTTGAAGGATAAAAGTAGTAAAAATGCAGAAAATGAATGAAAATCAAAAAAATTCGGAGTATTCAAATGAACGCATCAAAGCTGTACATATTGGAACCACTAAATTGGTGCAGTATTAAAGGATTTAAAGAGGAGGATTGGGCATGAAGAGAAAGAGAAAGAAGAATCGGTGGGCATCAAACCATAATCAAATTGGTCTTTTTCGGAAGCACTGGAGAATAAAGTTTTAGAAGTATGTCCAGTTTTTCCTTTTCAAATTGAATCCTCTTAACATTGTAGATGCAAAGATCACTTTAATTCTAGGCATAATAAGTGGCAAGTTGAAGTTGTCCAGCATTTTCAATCGTTTCCGCAAAGTCACTCATATTGATTTGTTGATAGGCAGTGGGTTCTGGCTTTCAATTCTCCTTTCACCACTTGTGCTCTAACAAGTCTGACAACAGGAAATCTCCAAATCAACAAAATTGTAAATTTAGTGCTAAAATCTAATTCAAGATATCTTCGTTGTTTCCTTCTGTCGGGATAAGAAAAATTTCCTCTGACCTGAGCAGAACGATCGAGGACAAGAGCAAATCTTACGTACTACCCCCCCTCATGCTTGCATTCTAGGTACTCAGAATTAGTTTACATGAATAAAGTTACCTCGAAAGAATACATCTGAGTGGAATCACAGAGTGCAATGCAGACTGTCTTAATGTCAGCTGTTATTTTTACAGGAGGGAATTTGTGAAAAATTCTCTCCCCTTCAATCCTCAGTCTTTGAAAATTGCTGGAAGGAGTATCTTTCACATATCACAAGCAGCACTACGTTTCACAAGGATAAAAAGAACTGGAGAGTTCCATTTTTAAGCTCTTACTCCAAGCTTTCAATTCAACATGGGTCTCAAACCTGCAATTGCTCTATTATTTGGCATACCTTATACTTAAAGTGGATGATGTAACCTGCTGTGATGATATACTATGCAATAGCGGACTGGTATCATACCAGACAATATAAGGAATCGAACTGCACTCAGGTGATCTCGCAGCATTTAAGAGTATCATTAAAAGCCTATGAATTATACTTATGTTGGTATGGTTGGCATAGGTACTGCACAAAAAGGATTGTTTCCTGCCTTTTCCATGACGACGGAAACGACCTTTGGATGAGAGTAATGACATAAAAGGTTGGCATCAAGAAAATAAGAAAGATTCGCACCCAGCTAGATACTTTAAAGACAAACAAAGTAAAATCAGTTTCATCGATGCACAAACAAATACGAATGTTAAAGTGATGTGAAGGAATGTTCAGCGATGAAGTGGAACGAACTTGTTCAGCTTTCGTTAGTAACATAGTGACGATTCAAGTTTTTTTTCTTTCTTTCTTTCTTCTTTTTTTGCGAGAAGGAAAAAAAGTAAATTGATCAAATTATAGGAAAAATTTTTTCCTATCTATTATAATTTCAAATCGGAGTTAATTTATAATTACAAAAAAATCTGGAAAGTCAAAAAATGCTGCATGAAACAGCAGCTCCCATCGGGTACGAGAAACCTTAAAATGTATTTCTGATGGCATGGCGTAAAAATTCAACTTGGAAAATTATCTCTCTATCTTAGACTGCAAAATGACTGAAAAAAATCCTGGAGCGATTAGAAAAGTTAGTGGGATAATTACAATAAATATGATATTTTCAGCTGACTAAAAAAAAATGAGCCAAAAAGAGGAAGTAAGAGGCAATATGAATGGGTTTAGTGTTGAATTTGGCACCTTTTAAGAGTAGCGTATGGGAAATAGCAGGCCTAAGAGCTTTGAGGGGTGAAAGAGGGGGAAAGGAAACGAAATCAATAGGTCTAAGCCTAGGGGTCGTAATGCTTCATACGGTAAGGGACTGAAGAACGGATAGGCTGAATGGCAACATCAAGACTTTCAGCCAGAATAACGCACTGTTCAACTTTATGCTATGTTGCTGGGAAGAAATAAGAATTCCGGTGTACTGGAAAGTCATGGGATTGAAGCTTTAATTTTTCTAAAATAACAGCAACGACCAGTATGTTGAAAGAAGCTTGCATACCGCGAATTCTTGCAGAAGGAGCTTTTTAGCAGGTAAACAACAACAGTCAATAAAAGTAGGTAAAAACTTGTGAGAGACTGCCGAGGAAGGAACCAAGAAATAACTTCGGAAGGTGATGTAGTGGGTGGATAAGAAGCAAGTGCGAGCTGGCAACGATGCGAGACAAGATCCCTTGTACTTCCCGGTGCCTTAGGAGACAATTCGTCCTCACCTTTCCTGAACTGCCAGTGACATTTGTCGGCGTTGCAAAGGATTCAAATGAATGACATGTTTCCAAACCAAACAAAGGCTAAAAGCTTCCCACTCGATAGTTGGATGTTCATAAATAACCGGAGGGCTAAAGGCATCTGACCAGACGGTTAGCAAATGCCTATTTTTAGCTCAGCAATTGGAAATCGTTAATGACAATAAGAAAGTCACAAGTACTATGAGGCATTCCGGACACTGAGAGGATTGAAAGCACAAAGCAATCAGGACTGGAGAGAGATGACAAGCCGTTGATGGCTGCCGAGCAGTTCCAAATTACACTTATACACCTCCGAGCACAGACGGAGGAGATTTCTGATGAGTTTAGGGCACGATGTGACAGACAACTATCAGGCAGCGGGAGGTTCAGCAGGAAGCGTGTCCGAAAGTCCGATGCGTCACTTGCTTTTCCGGAATCTTTCACGCTCACTGCGTAACTCCCACTCTTACCCATACCGCTTCCTTAGCACCACTATTCAAAAATACCAGCAAACAAATAAGAACAACGTCACTAAGCCGTCACTCTCTCTGTCTGTCCGTCTGTCTGTCTGTGTGTACAGGTCTGTGCGCTTGTTGAATTGTGTTTATATAAGCAGCACAAACAACGCCTAGCAGCAGGGCTAAGTGTCGTGTGCATCCATCGAAGTTGTGTTTATATAGCGAGAAGTCTCTCTTCGGGGTAACACGACGAGTTCTGTTCCTCAGGCCACATCGAGAGTCAGCTGGTCCATTCTCGACCTTACACGGGAAGAAATAATTCGTGAACGAGGTTTGGGGTTGGGAGGATGGCTGAAGTAGTCAGGTGTGAGTCTCATGCCAAACCAATGAAAACTAAGTGGTGGCTATGTAGAAGCTGCACAAGCAGTCAGCTTCGTGCAACTTAGAAGGACTTTACTCTGTCATTCACGTCAAATCTTTCTAGAACTTAGAAGCAGGCCTTAATTATTGCTTGTGCTAGGAGAACTAGATGGATTTTCAGCGAAGTGGACCAGATATGAACATAAGCATTTCGTAAACTGCCTGGGACGAATGATCAATATCGAATTACTTGCAAGAGCTGGAAACAAGCATGGAAGAGAAAGTTGGATCTCGCCAATTTTAAATAAAATCAAAAATCTAAAATATTTAATGGCAGTTGACTTTGTACTTCTCAAATTATTGCTAATTTGTTAAAGTGAAATAATTCAATAGAATATCCCACTATAGTATTAAACAGTGGTAAAATAACTGATTATAGTAAATAAATCTAAAGACTCAATCTCACAACAAATGATTTGAGTTCTACTAAAACAGGTGACAAGTAAAAATAGTTCGTAAAATTTTAAGCAAAATTTTGTTGGGTCTATTATTGGTGACACAAAGTAGGCTTTAAGTGCAAACAAATTATATTTAATGGCTTCTTAGTGTGACATTCATTTGCACATTCGACTTCCTGTTATTGAACTTTTTGGAAGTGTATAGAATACTGGAAAGGAAGTGGAAAATGAGCCGTGTAATCATC
Source organism: Setaria digitata (assembly GCA_003640385.1). Lineage (NCBI taxonomy): Eukaryota > Metazoa > Nematoda > Chromadorea > Rhabditida > Setariidae > Setaria > Setaria digitata. The sequence goes on along the minus strand of RCAB01000008.1, from coordinate 480,882 downwards.
TCTAACGAATCCACCTGTCACTCTTCAATTCATTGACAGACTGTAGTAGGTGTAGAAGAAATCTAACTTTGACAATTCTGAGAAAGACAAAATTTAGACCATCAAAAGGGGAGCAGGTTCAGGCAGATGGATAATATGCTGCAATTTTCTAAGTCGTTAATATAGATTTCNAAATCTAACTTTGACAATTCTGAGAAAGACAAAATTTAGACCATCAAAAGGGGAGCAGGTTCACGCAGATGGATAACATGCTGCAATTTTCTAAGTCGTTAATATAGATTTAAAAATTCCAAACTTCATCCCTAACTCTAACGGATTCTCCGTAATTTATACTCACAGGTAGCAGTCATTTCAGGTACTATCAGGCAGCTCTTGAACAGACACTACAAACAACACTGCCATGGCATTATGTCTTTTTCAAATTTCAAATCACATTAAAATTCTGAAGTGGCAATTTCTATAGACCTACAGCTGCTCTGTTTTGGGAGCACTTAGTGAATAAATGACGATGATTTTGTTCACGTGCATCTCTTTTTCAAATATTGTGTCCTTCTGGGATAAGCCGGGAATAGGGAATACTAGGATCAAAATAATGTGTATTAACAGTTCACCTCCTCTTTTTTTTGTCAGCGGTAGAATACTTGATTAAACAAGCAGCAATTCTAGGAGAAAATCATTCAGCAAAATTATTGTAAATTTTGAATTAGAAATTGTGCTTCAATTAGCTCAAAAGGTTACACTGATGATAGCGTACTCGGTTTTAACACTTCTGCAAGTAGTCTATGTTTTAGAGCTATGCAGAGTTCATTGCCTTTCCATGTTGTAAAATAGTTTGAGGAAATAAAGGATAAGTTTGTAAAGCAGAAATGAGCAGTGTAAAATTGACAAAATGTCAACAGCGATAAACAAAGACAGTTAATTGGGTTATATTCCTCTGGAAAAAAACTACTGCTGGAAAGAATGCACAGATGTATTCATCGCACCTCAAAACTTTAGTCCTATGAAATTTATATTTTTTAAATTTGCAAAATAGGCCGTAATTTTCAGAAGCTAAACTAGATGTGGATGGCAATAAATATCACCTGTCGTAAAGACATGTCTGCTAAGTTTCATTTATGAGGGAAAATTACATCTAGTGGTTTTATCATATCTTTCATGAATTTCAGTGTAGAAGAGAGGAAATCAAAGTTTTTATCATTTAGAGAAAAAACTTTCCTACCGAGAGCCTAGTTTAAGAGTTATGCAAGATTTGCTCGATTTCATACTTTACAATAATCGTTTTCGGCAGTTAGTAAGTTATGAAATTTTTCCACTGAAATCGAAACACGCAATTGGCGTTTATTATTGTCACTACAAAAACGATAAAGAAAAAGGCCAAGTACTGATGACTTTGAGAGTAAAATAATTTAATGGATTTAATATTCTGTTTAAACCATCACAGTTTCGAAGTTAAAATAAAGGTTCCCTACGGATAAAGTCATTTACATACAAATCGAAGAGTTTCCGAATAGAAGCTTAATTCCTACTACCAGTCAAATCCTTACGAAAGATTCAATAAGATTTAATTATGAGGCTGTCAGTCGATGTCAAGTGACCAATCCTTTTGGACGAACTAAAGTAAAGGAACTTACAATGGTACTTCTTGCACTCCATAAATCAAACAGGCAAGCCCAATCAAAGTGCAGTATTTTTGTTTAATAATTAACTGAACGATTTACTGAAATACTTGCAAATGTTTTTGCTGCTTATTTCCAGAATCTTTAGTGCTCTTATAAATGCAAAACATTGACGATGAGCTAAATAAAAAGATAGACGAAAAAAATTAGGCAAAAAAAAAAAGATCTCTAAATCCTAAGTTAACTACAGTTAGAATTGATCCATGGGTAAGTTTAATCATCGGAAATAGTCAATAACTTTTATAAGGTTAAACTAAAAGTAGAAGTTATATCAGAAGAAAGATTTTTAAATAAGAAAAAATCTAGTTAATTGTTGGGACTGACCTAAAAGTCAGGAAAAAAGAGTTTCAAAAAAACATCATCAAAGAATCATTGCAAATTTTCAGCAAGGCAACATACCTATGTGATAGAGATTATTTGTACTGCTGCTGAGAAGGTGCTCTTCGAGTTAAATAATTGAGGAAATGAGTGAAGAATAAAAAAAAAAGAATGAATGAATGGCCCGATGTTCATTTCCACAGCGATAGAAACTGATTTTTCCGTATAGCAAGTTGAGACGGGATTTGAGTTGAACTGTGTTCGAAGTAGATCGGTGTAGTGGAAGCTGCAGAAATGTAAAGGTCTCAGCCGGAGAACTTCAGGACGGACATTGGAACCGGGATCTGGATCGGGGTCGATATATTGGATGCTAAGATGGCGTTTCTCCTTCGCTTACTCTCTGTCAAGTTCATTAGCCGTAGATAAGTCTATAACTGATAAGTCTGCTTATTTTTTAGTTATACCATTATTTTCAAGTTAGAATGCAACTATACCGATAACGCTTAATTTCAATTTGAGAATAAAGAAACGAATGTTTATAAAAGTAAAGGATTATTAGTATTATTGGAGGCATCAATTTTAATGGTCAAAATTTCCATTGAAAAACCATTGTATGTGCAATTATTTAAGGGAATATTGGTAATAAAAGAAACAGCTAGTCGTAGAAGGAAGAGGCAGAATTGCTGTGTGATAATTACCTACTAATATGGCTGTGCAGTGAAACCGTCAGAAGAAAAAATTAAAACTTCTGGTCATATAAGCCTGAACATTGTTGTAGTCCTTTCATCATTGGCAAACTTTTATTGTCTTATAAACCAGCTTAAAACAGTCTAACTTGTCGAAGACGCAGTACTTCATTAATCTTTAGAAAAACTTGTAGTAATATTAATTCAGATTTCAAAAGAAAAATATAGATTGGTATATAATATCATAAACTACATTTTTTTCAATTGGAACTTTAAGAAAAAAGAGAATGAGCGAGAGAAATAAATGTAAGTGGAGTAGCCTGAGAGAACAGCAAAGGACTGATTTCAAGAATCTCACCCAAAATGCAAATGAAATTAATATTTCTTACATTCAATATATTATTTAGCTCAGCCAACTTCATTGTCTGTAATCAGAAGTACAGAAAATGATAATCACTGAAAAGATAATTTCAGAACATAGTTAGGGTATGGAGATGGGTGCATCGGACAAATTTGAAGCAGAATAAAAGCGTACATCTAATCTGACTTAAAAGAACCCCCAGATTAAGACAATTTCTCCTTAATGAATGGCAAAACGGAAAGTGACTGGTCATTAACGAAGAAGAATAAGCTAACATGAGTTAGTGATACAATGACAACACACTTTCATACAAAATTATCTGCAATGCCAAAAAATTGAATCGGGTACAGGAAGTACAGCAGTGGATTGGACTTTTTGAGTCTTACGATGTTGTGCGTCAGTTCGCTCATCCACACACTCCTCTGATATAATCGGTATTCCCCGTTAAAAAATGAAAGCGAGGAATGAATTGCAGTGCAATGAGAGTGTAATCCTTCAGAATTCACTACACGGTTCCAGATGCTTTCAGGTTTGCACGCTTGTGACACTGTTTCCACTACACTTGATTCTTCTGTAGTTTTTCATGCTAATCAGTTTTAATAACTGACTATAGTTTAGGTTCTCTGTGGGATCGGCAAAGATGATTAGAGTCATAATATGTAAGGTCGGCGTTTCTGTTACACTATTTCACTTTAGTGAACAAATTTCTTGCATGAGTTTATTTCATGAGACAAGTTCTTAATCTATCTTTTCTATTCAAACAGCAACACCAACGGATATCTTACTGGAAATTCCATGAACCAAACTGATTTGTAGAAAACCTCTCCTGAATTAACATATCGATTTGATCATTTCAAGAATTTATAACTATATGTTGAATTAACTTCTAAATGATAGATAAAGTCCCTTGTTGTGGGACTGCAATTTTTTCTTGAAAAATTCAAAAATCCTTAGCTTCGTCTTCCTGTATAATCTGTTGGATGTGATCCCAATCGATTTCTACCTGTGAATACAAAAATTATTGTGACTGCTGCTCAGGATAGTGACTCTAAAGTTATAAAATATTCTGAAATGTCAAGAAGCGATTTAAGACTTTCTGGCGCGCAAAAAAAAGACAAAGTATTTAATCATTATTAGACTTCAGAGTATTCAAAAAGGGAACTTTAAACATTCCATATTCACCTCAGATTGGTACTGTAAGAAATTGCGATCTGTTTCTTTGCGTCCAGTTTCTTCCAGATATTTCTGTCGGTAACCAATTACCGTTTCCAAATGCATTTTGTGTTTTATAGCTAGTTCAAGAGCCCTTAAGAAAATTAATATATTATCGCACAAGTTACAATAGCTTTCTTTCTTTTGAATAAACCACTTATAGTTGCAATGGTGGAATCTGTAACGAAACTTAAGATTGTTAAGCTACACGAGTTTCTGAATGAAATGCAATATCTTAAGTCTTCGGAAGACACTAACCGATCCCATCGAAATAATGAAATATTGAGCATTATAGCACGGAAGAAATATCCATTCTGTACAAGCAGCGCGTCAGCATCTTTGAAATTTCTTGTAAAAGCGGTCATCATTGCCAATCGAATATCCTTGCTTTGCTCTGCTCGTAGATGTGATAAAAATTTCACCTTTTCGACCTGAAACTAAAGACAGGCTTCTATCATAGTTACTGCATTAATTCTACATATGTCACATAACATGCCACCAAACTTCATTCAACTAAATTGCACTCTTGAATCAGATTTGTGCAAAATTCATCCTGTAATTTATTATTTCTTACTAAATGAATTCATTTGTCTTGAAATAACTGTACTCTGATTTTTACTACACTGACTGCACAAGGAAGGATTTTCGCAAAACTATTCCTCACCTTGAGCAAATTGCGTAAAATCTTTAATATTAAATTTTAGTTTAGTAAACATCAAAAAACTTTTTATTTACCTCATCGAGTACGCTGTAAGCTATTTCAGCGGCGTAAAAGTTTTTTGCATCTGCAGCCATCACTGCAAGCATTCCCCATAAATGGTTCTCCTGGAATATATGGAAAATTTAAAAGAATACTTGATATGACCTTCAAACGCATTTCTGCATTAAAATTTTGAGAATGCAGATTCATGCAAGCATTCTGATTTACAGCATAATATCTGAGCAAAACGCACTCTAATGTGCCTACACAAACGAATCGCTTGATCCCATCTGCCAGCAGCAATGCAAGAAGTCAGAGCTGCTGGAAATGGCGTTATGGAACAGGAGACAAGTGCGCCATCAGAACGCCTCACAGAAATATGATTGCCAACAAAGCTGTAACAGAGCATTACCTTCTAAACACATATGAGCGTTTGTGTCTTCTAAGCTTTCTAAGAAATAAATCAGAGATGATTTGGAACTTTTTTATAGGAAGTTAAACTCTCAAAATAATTAATTTCTACCTACAATAATTCGAACGATAAGTTAGGTTGATATTTATTACTTATTAAATCACGATAGCTAACCTATGCAGGTATGGTGACTTCCCAAAATCATTCTCATCTTTCTCAAACACGGTCTTCTGGAGTAAATCACGATCGATAAAAACAGTAGCTGGATACAACCACACAACAAGATGGCTGTCTTGTAAACCAGCAAGCATATTTGTTTGATCGTTAAAAAGGATATTTGTTACCACCGCACCTCCAATACTGCAGATGAAACTTTGAGACGCAGAACATTTTTCTTCTTAAGGATTTCTCTACCGGAAAAATGGGATTGTAATAGGATAAAAACGGCTTATAGAAAGAAGCTGACGATCCGCCAACGCTTTAATTTATTACGAAAACAAACATTCCATTATTGTTTCATAAACTTACCGATTTTGGCTATTTTTTGCAGCACACCAAAGGTCCTCACAGCAGCTAAAAAACAATCCAAACATTTATCTATCAATGCTAATTTTCGATCATTTGCCGATCCGCACTGATCGATCGCTATTTTGATTACGTCATTCTGCAACATCTTTTCATCGTTTTCTTTTAATCATTGATTAATGAGAAAAATTCAACGAACTGACAATTATTAAAAATCTTAAATGGTCGTTTTGAATGTTACATGTAAAGATTGAAAAAAAAAATTTTGAAAAATAATTTTTACTATTTCACAGAATGGAAAGTTTATAAAATCCTTACAGTGTGTACAAGCTTTCCAATACCAACACTTTTCCCGGTGACTGTTTCAAAAAAATGAACCGTTTTCAAGTCCGTTCGATCTCGAATAGCTGTGGTATCATTCGAAATAGCTGCTGTCTTCTCACTTACCGCATTTCCGGAAGCTTTCATAGCCGGTGACTTCAGGAAGCACTGCATCCGGCCTTCGTAGTTGTATATCTGTATCAAATCACCATCGACCAGTAGAAAATACCTAGAAAGAAAAAACTTTTTATATGTTGAAACAAAAGAGAGTATGATGTTTACTGAATAATTAGAATTTCTGTCTTTGACAGCAAGCTGCAAGTAGTTTCCACAATATTTTTTCTGTTAGTATAAGGAATAAATAGATTAAAGCTCTTAATAAGTGATGGTTGTTAATGATAAGCGTACTTTTCACAAAGCATAATCAGTGACACATTACATTCCTTCAAATCCATTATAATCGGTGTATTCCAATTCTTCATACTAAAATTTTAGGTAAATGTATGAAAAAAGAAATTAATAAGCTATTTTTATGGTCAAAATTAATGTTTATTGTATTTAATGACTAGCAAAAAATATTGGACTTCATATAAATTCTGCATGCTGTAAAAAAAAAAATTCATGGAATCATACTTAAAAAAATGCCCTTTGTCTATCATAGTTTGAAAAAAAAGAACCTAAAAATGTAGCATTGCTTTGTAGTGGCTACCACAAGTTGTTCAAAACCAAGAGACAACTTTGTAATTCGGTCTCGTACTTCCAACTTTTCTCGAGCAACATCCGAAAGGACATCACGAATATCGATCAACTGGCGCTTCGTTTGCACTGCTTCAATGTTTCGCCAAGCAATTTGTCTGAAAATTAAAAAAATAACTGAGATCCTATTTTCATCAGAATTTGAAGCTCAGCAGCTAAGCTATCCTTTCACAATTCTGCAAAATTATTAAAATTTTGAGTTAGAGTTTTCCGAAGGTCTGGTATGATTGGTTACTTTTCAATCAAATAAGCGTGCAGGACACTGCCATCAGAGCATGCGCCGGCCAGCTGAGTGTCATCTGCTGACCAGCTGATACTGTAAATGCTTCCAGCAGAGAGCTTTTCCAATGAATGAGACCACTGCAAAATGTAAAGAATGAAGCTGTGAAAGTGACGAAAAAGGTTTGTGCTTAGAAGAGGTTCAGTTCAGGCACAGCTTACAAAAACTTCAAGCTGTGTTTGGAGATTTGGCGTTCTCGTGAGGTCAGGATTTTGAATCAACTTACTCCAGCTTTATCACACAGTCTGAGTAGGTTGAAAGAGCCAACAGCAAACAAGTCACCATCGAGACTCCAAGAGACTGATGTAACTGGATAATCTTGTGAGCTACTAGAGTACAGCAAACGTCCATGCTCATCCCATACCTGAAATAGCTCACATTACGCTTCAGCCATTTTTAATATACAACTAATTTCTACGTGGCAAGGATGAATAGCAAGAGGACCAACCTTATATTTGCAATCTTCACCACCACTCACCAAAAGATTTGTGTTGGCGCTCCAATCAATGCACAACACTACGCCATCATGAGCTTTCCATTTAATTAGTGATATCTAAGAGATAAAACTGTTTCAAGTGAGGTTGATTACGACGATTACAGCAAATGAAGAAGCTTATAAAAAGGAAGTTTTATTATGCAAAGAGTTGTTGTGAAGATTCAGTTTATAGATCAGCAAAGATTTGGAATAAGCAAAACTATCCGCTGATATTTTGATTTCATCAATCTTAACTATTCGAAAACGGTGAGCGGAACAGAGCTGCTAATTAAGTCCGAAGTGACAAAGTGTGAAGTGCTCTGCTCCAGACTTGCATTCATTCACAGTAGCTCAGAATTATCGCACTAAGTCTTGGTCATCGAAATGATTGGAGATCCAGGATTGTCTGTAGATATTGCTCAACTACTTCCTTAAAAATAATAGACAGAACGAATTTCAGCGAAAGGCGTGAGCACTCCTCGATCACCTGCGATTTCAGCGCTTTAGTAAAGCAATTTTCACCACAACAAAAGGCAATACATGAATCGTCGCCATTCCAACAAATCCCATAGACGGGACAATCATTTTCTAGTAAGATGCTCCGGAGCATACCACTTCGTGACCAAATCTTTATCGCACCGTCTTCTCCACCTCAATTGTCAAATATCTTTTACACAACCTATGTTAAACCGTTATTCATCCCTGCATTTCTGACTCAAGCATTAAAAATTTAGGACAAAGTTTACAAAGTAAACAATATTCTGGTTAAATCGTACCTCTGCATCATGAATGGACTTTCTTAGCAAAAGAATTATTTCGCAAAGACAGAATTAAGCTGTTAATCAATTTACTGAAAGAAAAACCAACAAGTGGCAAAAGTAGAACCGTCATGACTCCAACGACCGGACAAAGTTGCTCCTTGATGAGCTTCTATCACTCTTTCGATGCGTCCGTTTCGATTGCAAATGTAAAATTTGCCTGAAATTATAGGTCACAATTTAAAAATGTTTGTATAAAATGAGGAGCTTTATTTCCTCATTTGTTTTAATCTCGAAGTCTCGAAAACACTGATCCAACGCTTAAAATGAGGCTTTTGTTTTTGTATAGAAGAAAAGAAGATGCAAATGAAACAAACCTTCAGTAGACGTCAAAGCGAAGATTTCATTCACATGTTGCTTGGCATAGCTATTTGGAAACCACTGCATATCCGTCGGGTACAGCGAACTAAAAACTCACTAATATTTTCGTCTTTGCAGGCTTTGGTTCTGTTTGTTGAAATCTTTATTCAAATTTCAATATCTTTCACAATTAATAACTTATTTTAACCATCTGATAGGTTAATGAAATCTAGAAAATAATGGATCTTTTGAGGCAATGATCCACACCTGGGCAAATGTATTAGCACCTGGACGTCACTAGTCATTAGGTTCCATTTTAACACTCGATGATCGTCTCCTACACTGACTAGTTCATCACTTCCTATCCACGCAACTGCCAAAACAGAATCATCATGTTTCGGCTCTCGCGCTATCGTTACCTTCAAGCGCATCCTAATGTTTGTCTGAAATTCTTTTCATTCAAAACTCCGCCGCAGACAAAAAAGCAAAAAAGTGTCCCAGTTATTAGGCCGAGAATGGAGACTCAATAGCCTTAAAATGAGATGAAAGGTTTCTTTAAAGTTCGTTGCCAGTAGTAACCACATGAACAACAATTCGACAAATACCACCTCCACACTGCATTGTCCTATCTTGCTGAAATTTAGGACCATTAAGGCAGCTTATAGCAGATATCAAGAGCCAAAAAGTCTCATGCAGGTAAGAAAATCTCATCTTCTTATGCTCTCCCCTGCTCAATTTTCTGTTTTAACACCGAAAAACTGACGCAATACTTCTAAAATTGTGAAACTTCCACCCTGATAAAATCTTTAAGCAGAAATCATACTTAAATCACAACTAACATTGTAGTTAAAAAAAAACATACACTCAAAAAATTCAAATGTCAAGAAGAGTGTCAATAAGCCAGAATCCTTGTTCAAATTTCTCTGTTACCCTGCGTGATGCTATTCCAAGTTTCATTTTCAGAAGCACTCCATTTCAATGTGCTGAACCGTGTCGCATCGAAAGCTAATGTTTTGAAGGGTATTTATGTATGAAGATAAGCACCTTGCGATTCAGTGTAGGAGAAAAGTTTCCTGTGTTTTTTTGAGACTAGTAGTAGTGACATAGTGTGAACGCAGGCATTCTTCGGTGCTCAACAACATCAACGGTCCATTTTCAGGTAAGTTTTTGAGTTCAAAACAAGAATTTTTTGGTTTATTAATACTTTTGAGTTAAATGCGCCGCATTTTAACGGATCCTTTTTGGCTCCGAACATAAAAGAACTAAATTTAAATCTACCATCTCAGTCTTTTCGTCTCTTTTTACTTCCACAAATTATTGCACATTTCATATACATTATAAGTAGCATTGCTAAAGCTTCTAGTCACCGCTTTTGAATAATTTTCTGGGCATCAAGTCAGCTTGGAACTCTTTCTGAGCTTCTTGATTTGCGCACTTAGTTCAATCTGTTCCTTAAATTGTTTTCCACTAAATATATCTCTCATTCACTAATAATGTATATCTTATTTAAGCATCACTTATAAGTATTCACTAATAAGCAAGCGCTCACTTTAAGACTATTGGTTAATGTATTAACACTGAAGAAATTGCGAAACAGAAGTGTTTTCCTTTTATTTTTAATTTTTTCTCCAGCCTTTCTCTGATTCTTGAGCAGATTCATTTGCATAGGATTCTAATAAATAAATTTCAAAAAATTGGTGATGCATGTTGAAATGGCTTGAAATTTTGTTTTGGAACTTAAGGAAACAATTGCTACATCCCTCTGGAAGATATCATACATACCTTATCAGTGCATCAGAACTTTCACTGCAGAAAACAGTGAAATTTATTAGGAAGGTCGACATACTAAAGTTTTCAAAAACTAATAAATTGAAATAAGTTAGAGTAATATGATATGCCATGGAACATTCTCCGGTTTTCATCTATCTCCACATTTTCTGTATATAGTAGTGGTAATAACAATGATAAATTTTTTTTCTTTCAAGAACACGTCTCGCTCATTATGGTGCTTCTGTCGTCACTTGAACTTTGTACAGTAATCCTTCTAGCCAAAAGCTGGCTTTTTGGCTTGAAAAACTGAAAATTTCATTTACTTTCGAGATTCGAATCATATCCATGCCATGCCAAAAAGAAACGAGCAATAAATAGATGAACCTACAGAATGTTTCCTTCTAGGAGAAGCAGGTTGAAAAAGGTGCTGGAGTTTTCTCCAGATAAATGGTAGTTTGTTTGGTTCATGTCGAGGGGAAGAAAACTGCTGTTCTAGTAGTCGACTACTGGTGCTTTGTTACTGTGCTTCCGTAAAAGAACTCTTCTTTTCTTTAAAAGTAGTTGGAAATAATTACTTTTCTCAAAACCCTTTTTGCAGTTCTTTTCGTTTGGTTAGGTCTTTCGACCGCCTTTTTCCTATTAAATCAAAAGCTTTGGGAAATTCCATCCTGTTTTGATGACCCTCTCAGACTTGCTCAGATTAAAGTCTATGGGATCTTAAACTCAGTGCATTTATTTCAACCGATTTCTCGTGAGATCTTCATATTTCATAGTGGGTGGTATTTATTTCGTGAGTCAGTGAAGTTCGTCGTCGAGATCGGTGGAGGGCCTGTGAAGCAGGGAGTTAGGGATCCTGAAGTATTTTTCTGCGATGATGAGATTTGTGCTGGCAGAGTTGTAAACTTGTGGCTCGATATGCGGAAATATTGAGCACAGTGGATGTGGAGGAATGTTGTAAAGTACTGTTCATTAATTTTTTCCTTGGCCAAGTTATGCTGTTGCAAAGTAAGGATTCCTTTTAGGTTCAGCACCTCATACTCAATGGATTTCAACTTTAAAAAAATTGCAAGTGATGCCAGCGGCTTTTTCAGTCGCGCCAAACAGGTAATAATTTCCGTAACGCAAAGAGTCCTGGAATTTAGCATCACGGAACCTTACAGAGAAATTTAAAACTTCCATTATCCAGGGTTGCACTTTTCGGTTAATAGTTACCGTAGGAATTTTCTGTTTCTGGACTAGCGTTTTGTTCGAGAATATTGAACTATAAAATAAGACCAGTATTATATTACTCTTTCTTTTTTTTTCTACAAAATTTTAAATTGTTCCGTCGTTGTAGTTAACGGAAGAAACTTTCCTAAAAGCTGAGAAAACGGAACTGGATGCACACTTCGAGAATCTGCTGCAAAGAGCAGATAAAACGGAAGAGCACACTAAGCGATTACTTTCTGCTATGGAAAGTTACTTGCAACCTAATCCAAGTAAGTTTGAAATCACATTAATTTAATATTCTTTATCAGCAAGACGGCAGTATGTGGGTTTTAAATTTTTAATATAGAAGGCCTTTTTTTTTGACAAATATATAAACCCTTCTTCACAAATTTTCGTATTAATCAGTATTCTAGCAATTCGGATGGAGGAAGTGTTTTACGAAAAACTCGAATTGCGCAAAGAAAATCGCCTAAATAATTTGGAGCAATTGGCGCAAGCAATGAACGATGCCGGTAACGAGTTTGGAGCAGGAACACCTTATGGTAAACTTTTGTTAGGAGTAAAAAATCCAAACTAGTTTACAAGTTTTTTAACAAGTATGATTTTGTTCGTAAATTTTCTCCTTGAATTCGCAGCTTTCTTATATATATCTTGATTTCAAAACTCAAAATACCACTTCCTNTCTCCTTGAATTCGCAGCTTTCTTATATATATCTTGATTTCAAAACTCAAAATAAGTGACTGTACTTATTTCTGCTTCATTCGTAACTGCATTGGTTTATTTCTGCTGCTGAGCTGTTTTTGAATGAGAAACTGAAGGTTTATTTATTTTTATCTTGATAGCAAATTCCTCTCTTTCTCTAAATGACAGACTATTAGGAATTTGAAAGTATTGCCAATTAACAGGAATAAAAATTTGTAGTTAATAGTATCTTTATAGTTTGTTAAATCAGTTTTCATTTTTTTTTTTTTTTTATTTGGGCTTAACTCATTTTATCCTTTGTATAATGAAGTGGTTGATGATATCGACTGCTTTTCTGTCCTTTTCACAAATTTATAAACTTTCAGGAAGTGCACTGTTGAAGACGGCTCAAACAGAATTCAAGATAGGTGCTGGAGAAAGAGATTTCATCAATAGCTGCGCAAGTAATACACTTCTACCTGTACGACGATTCCTAGAAGGTGATATGAAAACTATCCAGGTGGAGTATTTTTCACATACTGTTCTTTTTAGAAATATCAAACCTATTTTCACATTAAATACAATCAGCTCTGTGCAATGTGATGTGAAGTCGTCAGATGTTTTGTATTACTGAATATCACTCTGTGAAGAGGGTTCTAGTCATTGTCTGCGCAAAATTTATTAGCCTTTCGTGTGTACCTTTCAGAACTTAATTTTTTAAGCGTGAGCGGAAAGTTCTCAATACTAAGCGCCTAGATCTGGATGCAGCTAAGAGTCGACTAAGAAAAGCGAAATCAGTGGAAGCGCAAGGAAATGTGAGTTTTATTTATTCTTAGCTACAAATTACTTTTGATGGCATCATTTTTAATAAAATTCTTGATTATCAGTAAAAAGAATATCCATGTTCCATCTCGTTATATTGTACATATTTTATGTCTCACTCTTTTTTTAAACACATTTTTGCAGTTGGGAAGTTCTTTTTCATCAGAACAGGTTTCATTTTTTTTTTTTCTATTGTCTTTAATATGTGCAATGTTTCTTGCATGCCTGTGTTCTTATATTTTTGCTACTTTTTTTTTTTATTTTCTCTTAGTTGTTGCCAAATGATGTTGCAAATAAATTATGTAAAAAGCGAGATTTGTGATCTTCAGTATTTTTTAGAAGAATGAGATTAGGATTATAGAGTAGAAACATCTGATAAGAAAAAAGTATCACCGAATTATTGTTTTTGGCAGGGATTGAAAAGAATTTATCTTTTTTTTTTAAATTTTTTAAATTAGTTATATTAAGTTTCGCAACTATCAGCATAGTGTGAATGGATGCGTTGATTAAAATTGTAGCCTACATTACCTTCTGTAAATTTTCGCTTTTAAGTATGATATTCATGCGTACACTGTAAAAAATGTTGAGAAAAAAACTTATCGCACTACATGAAGAAGAATTTAATTATAAATTCTTTAATTGATCAAATATACATTCTGTTTTTGTCGTAATTTGAATTATTTGCAGGCAGAAGCTGATTTACGTGTGGCACAAGCGGAGTTCGATAAGCAAGCAGAAATTACTAAATTACTTCTTGAAGGAATACAAACTGCTCATGTAAATGTTTTTTTTTTTGTATTTAAGTGGTTAATTAACCATAACTTTCTGTGGTGAAACTCTTCCTGAATATCTCTAAGTCGTTCAGTTCATGGATTTATTAGTGATAGCCAATTAATTTTCAGATTCTTTAAAAATTTCAGAACAATCACCTGAAGTGTTTGCGAGATTTTGTCGAATCACAAATGTCATTTTATGCACTGGCACACCAACATATGGCTGATTTACAAAGAGAACTTTCGGGGTGATTTTTTGTAGAAAATTTGGCTTTTTCCAATCATTTCTTCTTAGCTGCACCTTTGTGATTGAGTAAAGCAACCTAAGAAAAAAAAGTGGAAGCAGCAAGTGAATATTTTCAGCTCCAAACGTTTTCCGGCCTACTGTTTGATATTTAACTTTAAGGATATCCAGAACATTCCTTTTGAGAACTGTCCTGCCTGAACATAGCTGTATCCGGAATGTAAATCCGTTCGCGGCTCATATGTCTAGCGCAACTTAACTTACTATTAAAAACATTGAACACACTAATGCAGCATTTATTTTGTCAGTAAATTATTTATTAATTTGGGTGCTTTCTTCACATATGCTTCAATATCATATTTACTCTTAACTGGTTTGCTGCATAATATAATTCTGTATCTGCATCTAAAAAATCTGAAAATGTGTGCAGATTTTTTCAACACATATCCTTTACAAAAATGAGATTGTGGTTTTCTGGACTCAAAACTAATGCTACCATTCTTTTGAAGTAGTTCCATACCTCCATAAGTAAATCAGATACTGACCAGCACATCTGTATTTGTTGTAGTGAACCGGAAGCAGAATCTAGTATAGATCTGTTTAGTGGTTGCAGTGATCCAGCGGGAGCATCAGTAATAGTTCCAGTACAGTAGTGCCTCCACCAACACAACAAGCTGTGCGACAGTTAAGTTTATCTTCAGCTTCGAAAAACACCTTCAATTCTAGCTAGCACTGTCGAGTAAAGTTTTTTATTTCATCCATCTAGATTTCTGCACTTTTATTTGTGTTTGAGGTTTTTAATTTTTCTTCACGTTCATTTTTTCAGTCCCCCATAACTGCCAAAATCATGGGTTTTTTTTTTTTTTTTTTTTCTATTACAACCAAAGTTCAGTCAAAGTTCTTGGAAAATGTAAAGGTCAGATTTCGTAGAAAACAGGACTTGGTAATTTGAGAGGTAGAGGTAGTGAAAGCATCTATATCTTTGTACTTAAGTGAAGCAGCCTTATAATCCTTTTCTCCTTTCTAATTCAGATTTTTTATCAGTTACATTCCAGCGACGTCATCACAAGAAAAGCTATACCCCATTTGACTACTGCTTGTTCAAATTTTCGATATTTAGGTGTTTTCTGCAAACAAATGGAATTTCTTTCCATTCATATTTGCTTTTAGAACTGTGTTGTTTATATTTATTTGGATAGTGGTCATTTGAGCATATTTGACTTTGTTACTGAACAGTAAACAAATTGCACAAAAGTTTATTGTATCTCCACATCAGCATGCAAAATTCTTAGTTTTATGGAGCAGGAGAGAAGATAATTGTCAGTTTTTTGTTGAGCAAAAAATTGATCCTTTGCGAGTTCTAGAAATCAGTTATGTTTTGACACGTCATAATTTATTCATTTTTCTTCTAATTTTTTTTTAACTTATTTTTTTTCGTCTTTTTAACTTGACTTTTGCTTTTTTTTCAAGTTTTCTTGCTTCTTTGGGTGTCTTACGCACAGAATTGAATTTTATCTTGTTCATTTTCAAGTACTATAAATTCATCATAAATCTATTTTTGATAGCTTGAACACAAAGATGTAAAAAAAATACCGAACACAGGGTTGTCTAGTTGTGAAAATAAGTATATTTGCAGAGGAGGATTCGCAGAAGCTACGGAGACTTTTTGTAATTAATAAGCTTGGCACAAGTCCTCTAATCCTTAGATTCGGTATTCTCGCCAGCGATTTCATCGGTGGGCGAGAACGTAATAAACAAAAATTTTTTTTGGATCTGAGTGCTGGTTCGTGAATTTTCCATGGTTGAAATTTTTTTTTTTTAAATTTTAAATCAGTTTCTAGTCTTTTGTCGAGACTGGCTGGGGTGTCGCCGTAGATTAAAAGCAACAGATCGAGCTTGGAGCTCTTTGTTCAATTTTCAGGTCTCTGACTTTAGGGGCTGTGTCATTTCGATGTAAGTCTTTGATTTTACTTAATAACGGTTGTCTATTTCCAAAACGGTGGTTGTCCAGCGTAACAACGGTGAGTGGGATCAGTAGTTAAATAATGGAACCTTCCTGAAAGGTTGTGAAATGAAGTATGATTATGATTTTATTTTGAAGCAAAAAAACCTCATTTAGAAGTTTTCTTCCCTTATATGCTGTTGATGTTAAGGATTTATTTGTCCTAATTTCTCTTACCTCAATAGTAGGCTTTTAAAGCGCGGTATTTCTCGCCCTTCTCGAAATTCTGGATGGATAAGAAAAGCAGTTGATCTAGTTGGTAATCTCTCTGTATATCAGGACTGGTTTTATAGAGCATGCTGTATTTAATAATTTATCCTACATTCAGTGTGCTTCGATCATGACTGTTTTCATAGGCTTCTTGGAACGATTGAACAATGTATGATGCCGAAGAGTAGAAGAAAAGGATGGGTTCCTATATCTTATATTAGGCTAATTTAGTTATGTTAGACAGTTTTATGATATTAATTTTGCATAATTCAACCAACAATATTTCGACAAAAGCTAATATTTCCTAGCTGTCTGTCATTCATCATTCTCCGTGCATCCCGGCTCAGTGCACTTCACTGCGGTAATTCTCATAAGTTTTCCTTGCACATCTGCGTATATCTGCAAGAATACTGTGGAGAAATTCAGGACAAATGTAACATTTTTTAATTTAGGATGATCGTGCCGTCGTATGCATAAATGTTAATTTTTTTTTTTTTTTTCAATAGATAGAGAAATGATTTCTTCTTATTTCTATTATAGCAGACATCAAGCTTTAGAAGTAATTAATGATTTCACGGAAAAGATTCTTAGACAAAAGTTTAGACTTCTTACTATTTACAGTAAAAAGCTTCTTTTTGTCTTCGAAATCTTAAAGCGGTATTACTTTCACTTCCTCAAATTTATATTTAATATCAAAGCACATTGATGTTGTTTGTTTACTATTTGGATATTTTCTTCATATAATTGATATAGATGACAAACCGCTTGTCTTCTCCGGGTATCTTGTTGATCGTTAATAACGTCTTTTTGCACCCGATGTTTTAGCATTGTTAGATTAGCAAAATTTACATGATTTGGACAAGCACAGAGGCACTGATTATTCCATACTGTTCCTGTACAAAAAGATTTGAAAAATAAAGGTGTTAAAATTTACAATAAGACTGTGTCGAACTGCCGACTACTTCACAATGATGTACAGAGAAAACTCCGGCGTTAGTAAAATAAAACGTTAGTGGTTGGTCTGATCCGTGTCCACTTCAAATTTTAAATGCTGTGAGTATAATCAGTAATATTTAATGATAGTGATGTGATGTTAAAATTTCCGCAGATATCAGGTATGTATCATCACTGGGAAATTTCTTTTATGGTTTTTGAAAATTGTGACATGTTTCAAAAAGCAATTCCAGGGAATTCAAAGCAGGGGAACTATGATGCCAAAGGAAAAATAATTTGCAGGGTCGTCTTCATTTAAGTTTATGACTGAATTTTGAAGGATCTGCATAGCGTAGAAGCTTGAGCTGTGATAACGACAGTGCTGGCGTGAAGTTGGTATGTACCTCGCTAAAACGAGTCGGTGGTACTGCTCAACACCAGAGTACGAGGTGTGGAATGAAACTGACGCATTTTTCCTAACAGAGCAGCTGAATCCAACTTTTTTCCTTCTTTTCAATAAATATGAAGATTTCTAAAACTGTTTTATTGACAGCCATTGCCTCTTACCGGTAGCCGGAACAAGCTTATCGAAGTTCTTATTTTGTCGCTGGTGATGATGATGCTGTAATTGCTGTATACCGGTACGGTGAACATAATCCGCATGACTTTGCCGAACGCATTGCAATATAGAAACCTGAACACGATTTTCAAACTCTTCACGAGCGCTACAAAGACAAGCACGAAGCCGCGAAGCGTCAGTCGGATGACATTGCGTTTGTAGACGAACACTGAAAAATCTTCTTTGCGGTTGTGGTTAATCATTTAACTCAATTAATTTAGTTGTGATTAATCATTTAACTCAATTAATTTAGTTGTGGTTAATCATTTAACTCAATTAATTTCATTTATTTATTTATGATGCTTGAACAATGTTAGTTGCACCAATTATTTCGAAGTTTGAATTCTCTTTTGTTGGGATCTGTGCTACACAGAGCTAGAATTTAGATTATAATTGATCAGGACTAAGCACTCCTCTCTTATAAAGAGAGAACATGGTGAGTGATTCAAAATCAGCATAAACTGAGTGATTGGAGGTCCTACTTTATCACTTCTTCGTCAGATTTTATCTTCATACTAAAATGAAATAAGTTGTGAATACACCTTCGAATGCATGATCTGATAACGCGATCTCTGTCGATCAGTAGCTCCTGATAAAATCTATCGTTACTAAGGCGCAGGCGGTAGCACTGCATTTCATTTTCTTCCAGAAAACAAGAACCGCTTACATTATTTCTAAATTCCGTAAATTAAATACAGTTATCCAGGGATTTGAATCTTTTTTTCTTGAAAATAAGCAGTGGAAAATAAATTCTTCAAAATAACATACAGTTTCAAATCCGCAGAATCAATAAATCTATTAATACCGTTGCCAAATACTCGTCCCGTTTTCTCCTATAAGAAGAAGGAGTACTAGCTAACCCCTCTTGTTTATTGAACAGTTTTATAAAGCTCCTATAACGCCTCTTTGTATTGCATCTCTTCTAGACATAAATACTATTATTCTTCAGGTTCCTATCACTTTCATTATTTCCTGAAACTATAGGAAGCTTCTGAAAAATACTATAATTTTCGTAGTTCACAATGACATACATCTAGGATCCTAATAACTAACCCTAATCAAGCAAGATAATGTGACTGAGTTTTCCAGGTAGGCATAAGTCGAGATTAACTGAGGTAATCCCCAAAGATGATCAGCATATTCGATGCTATAAATTGTACGAGCATAAATAGCATCCTCTGCAACTGCACAAACTTTTTTAGATGATAAATGATTTCTGCAATACAGACAAGAAAGAATTAGTTTATTCCTATTGTGATGCCGTTCTACTGTAGCAGCAGAATCTTCCAAGTAAAGGCAACATTGCGAAGCAAATCCAAAACTTTTCTATTAAGGATCTGTCTTTGGCCTTACCATCAATTAAAATAGACTTGAAATCAGGAAACTGCTTCCGTCCTTGGCTGCTATCGAAACAGTTTTTCAAAGCAGATAAGTATCGATGTGCTGAGTGGACGAAATTGTCAGATTCCACAATTTTTTTACTGAGTGAGACTCGGACTGCGCGTACTGACCGTTCGAAACATCTTTCGAACAATGCCAATTCATAGCTGCATCTACAGGTAGACAACTTCGTAACTATCAATATCCTGCGACAATATTTTTAAATATTTTCACCCCTTCCATTACTGCCTAAGCTAGTCCGTAGTCGTTTTCTAAAGTACTTTTTAAGGGACAAATTAGATGTTTAATTTTGAGCCTACATTTGTTTGGCAAAGCAAGTTCGGAATGCAGAATGCCTGGTTTCCAGTATGAGACGTTCGTATTCCTCTGTAAGTATGGCGCACTGCTGGAGCTGATCGACACAATCACCCGAGACCTACAGTTTAAGTTATTAGTACTTCTTAAAGTTACAGGGTTTTATATGGATCACTGTTGATGAAGAGGAACTTTTACAGCATTAGTCTGAATAATTCAAGAGATTGCAAAATGACGACGTTTTACTGCATTATGTGTTATATGCCACACCACCGGTGTGATCACATACCTTAACATTCAACACAATTATAGCAAGAGCTGCTACTTGCAGTAACATGTGAAACTTCATACGAATTCAAAATATGATTTTGTTGTTGCAAAACACATCTCTAAAAGTATCCACACGTTAAGTCTTGTATTAATGAGATGAGAATCTGCGGCGACAATTGTTACAGCAAAAACAAGTTAAATTACATAATATACCTGCTTTCTCATTGATGACTGCTGTGATGGATTCCCATCTGCTACAGAGACTTTTTAGTCTTTTAAAAATGCCTTGTAAAGAAAGTATTGAATACGGCTTAGCATCTCAAAATCCCTATCCTCATTTAACTTATTAAGAGTAATTTTGAAATTAAAAAAGGACTATAGTAATACGGCTTACTTTATCTAGAATACTTGTCTATTATAGCAGTAAAAATTTCAAACTACATAAAGAGGAATAGAAATTCCTAGTAAGTACCCAGATTTTATCTCGTTTACCTATGTTTAATGATGGCAGCAACATTAATAAACATTGATGCTCGTGTTATTAAAGCACTCAAGTACTGCTCATGGCAAAATATTCAAGTGCCAGCCAATTACCGAAGCATCACTCCAAATATACTCGGCGTATCGTACACAATTGGAGCCTGTCTGGCGAATACCGCATGAAAATATAAAATTACAATGGGTATAATTCCAGATGATCACTAACTGTTTACCGAAGTATTTCATGAGCGAACGATACAGATATCTCACAGAGTGAGAAATATAAGGGAAGCCACTTATCGAATTCGGAAAATTCATTACTAAAAGATAATGGGTTCACAGCTTGACAATAGAACGTATCTCCCGGTAAAAAAAAAAAAAAAATCATTTTATATTTTTATTAGAAGTGTCACTTGCCTAGTTTTTAGATCCTTTCGCAGAAAGTTCCCATCCAAAATGCGCAAAAGTTTCCAAAGGTGGAAAAACTGTTGCCGTCTCCTACCACCACAAACTCTTATGTAAGTTAAACTACACTGCTTCTGATGAAAGCAGAAACTTATATTAACAATTTTATCGATGAAGGATAAATATGTAATAAAGCAAACCGGTTAAGAACAAAATTGTGACACCAACAATAGTGAAAGAGCATCAAAAACATGGGCCCACAAAGAAGATTAAACCTTTCGACAAGCAGAACACATGCGGGAGGCAAATTACTTTCTCAGTAACTTTTCCTCAGCTTTGCTAAAATCTGCCGTCGTTAATTTATATTTCATGTAAAAAAATAGGAAATCACGTAAGCAGTGAGCGGAATGCTTACAGTAAAAACACATTCCAGAGACAAATTATCATTTTTGGAGGCCAAAAAAATTCCAAACTTTCAAGAATTTACCAACGTTGACCCCAGATGATGGACTTGGATAGGTCAAAAACCATACTAAGAGCCAAACTGAATTTGAATAATCACCAAAAAGGAAACAAAGCACATCTCGAACCTTATCTTTTATCAGCAAGAAATGCCCATACAACTTACTGGCCAACTTTGACAACAGTCAACTTACAATAACATTGGAAAAATTCAGGCATCTAGAATGACATAGAAATCTCGGAATTATATGAAAAATGATGCGAGCAAAAACACTGAATTGAGTATGGCAGTTAAACATATAGAGCTATTCACTTAATAACACATAATATTTTGTAGAGACAAAAAATGGAAGTGTTAAATGACTTACTACTACCTATTCCTCCGATTTCATCTGAAACATATTTTCGATTCTAATTCTTTATTTTAACTCAAGTTTAATTGCCCTACTGAAAGGGTAGGCTTTTGAAGGCTAATAAGCAAGATTTCATTTAATTTTCGTCAATAATTTGATTCTAAATTAGTGAATAGTGCCGGATGTTGTGATAAGATGGTTTCGACGTTTTTATGAACTGGTAAGTTTAATACTCATATAAACAAGTTCGAAACTGAATTTCGTTTAGTGATTACAACCGGTCCATTTATCAATGATGTGCTTATCACAGTACACTCCACAATATAGACTGAACAATGAAAAACTAAAGTAAAAGCGAATAATGAAGTGAATTACTATGTAAGGAGCAATCTGGGAAAAGAAAAGCAGAAACATTCAACAAGGGAAATTTACGAAAGAACATAGAAAGAAACAATATTTGGAAAGATAATAATTTTACTTTAAAGCTTGCTTACACGACGTAGGAAAATCAAATATTACAGATTATAATAAAAAAATAAATTTATTACAGCTTACAATGGACAACAAATGGATGGAGAGGATCACGGTACCACTTTCATTCCAAAAATTCAACTACTTTAAATACTGGATTCTCTCCGAGGTGATATAATAACTGCTTTAAGTAGGCCAATTATAAGCAGGAGTACGAGAACGATAAGCAACAGCTGACAAAAACTGCGTTTATTCTTGAAATAAGGCGAATAAAAGCGCCTAATTTTCGTTCTCGTTCCCTCTACTTTCTCGATATAAAAAAAAAAGAAAAAAAAAAAAAAAACGAGGAAAAAGTAAAAATTGCTTAAATTAGTATCCTAGTCAAAACAAGACAAACAGAACACCGGAACTTATAAGCAATATCCAAAATGTGCGAATCCAATTCCAAATGAGGTAGTGAACTGATATCAGAACGATAAGTGTTCTTGACTATACGACAATGCTCTTTACTCTGCTCCACTAAGCAATCGCATTCGAATTTTTATTACGACGTATATTTTACTTCTAATCTCATTGACGCGAAATTCTGCTAAAAGCAGATCCTCAGAGGAGCTTATTAAATGTCCAATTTTACTCACCTAGCAGTTCTTATTTAGCTATTCTACAGAATTAGTTGTCGCCTGCACAGATCGAAATCTTATCCTTCCTTTCATGAAACACCTAGAAAAATGAAAACTAGGCATACCTTGCAGTATTCGTGCTTGCTTAATGAATAGTAATGTGTAGAAAGTCTTAAGTTTGTAGTACTTTCAGTACGAACTTCATAACCCTATTAACGAATTACTTAACTACTCACGGGAACTTATTATCTTATTTCCTCCAACTGCAATTTGTCTACTCACCTAAACTGTTTTGTTTGATAATGAATGTGATTCAAAATTCGCTTAATAAGCAACTTTTGTTTAAAAGGAGGTAAGAAATATCCTTAAACGCTGAAAGTGATTAACATAAACAAAAAGAAGCAATATCATGTGTACGTTATACGCATAATTTGAAGGCTTGTTCAGAGAAAATTGAAAGAACGATGGATTAAGCAAATTAACCCGCTTACAAAAAAGATAGGAAAGAACGAGACAGTTAAGACAAAGCAGAATAGCCTGTGGTCACTTTACCATAATCATCAAACATAAAACACCAGTTTTTCTCGGAACAATTTTAAAAAGTGGAAAGTACCAAAAATTACTTGACCTCATACATGATCGGCTCCCAAAGAAAAACTGTCATTAACAACGGTTTATCCACGAATCCAGCGCTCCAAAATGAACCGATCCAATCAACGATAATGAAGAAACAGTTTCCTGGAGTGTAGCTAAAGCTGCTACGTGCCACAACTGTATTTATTTTGAGTTTTTGCAAATAAATTGTATTAAGGCCTACAAGAATGGAAAAGACCTCGCCGTCCGCCGGGATCGGTTAGTGCTGCTTCACCATAATTAGATTTATAATCAACATATTCCTGAAATATATGTATGCAAGAACTGAATTCGAAGAAAGCAAAAATTGATGGCTGAACCATTTAAAGAATTTCGACAGTTAAATTAACATATCCATTACGATTTCTCAGATGGCCAGTCTCTAGACAAGTAGAGAACTTTTTTTAAAGAATAAGAAGGTTGAAAAAAAATAAATAAATAAAGAGAGTGAGATTACTTGACATAACCTCACAATACCGTGCAATGTACTTCAATACCTGATGGCTCATCAAAACCTTGTCCGACTGAAATCTCACAACGTTCACCTTCATGCGTGTTTCCTCTGAAATATGTCCACGATAACCACCCTTCCGCATCAAATTATCTATCGTTTCTGTGTGGTCCCAACCTGGAACAGTTAAACGACTTATCAAAAACCAAATGGATGAAGCAGCTACATAAATAACGTGTTTTTAGTTTAGAAGTTTTCATTAGGAATGCATTGTCTATATTAAAGGTGTTTTTCTGTTCTTCGAAACCAAAAAATGACAATGAACCTTGCTCACTCGCAACTTCTGGAAGATAAACAGCATCACGATAATGATGATTATCTTGAAATTCAATTCTGAAAATCTGTGTCTCTGTCAGATAAACAAACTAAACACCACATATGTCAGGAACTATTCAAACTAGATGAATATCAAGCTTTGCATTAATGCACGATTAGTAAAGTAATTCCTATGGTTTTTGCAAAGGGAACATGAATAATAAAGCAAAATGAAATATTTAATGTAAACTTAGTCTAACCACTTAGCGCTACATAACAAATCAAAAGCAGCAGCAAACCTGATCCCGTGAATACCAACAACCCAATCGCGATAATCTCGAGCTTTCTCAAAATTAATTAAAATGCTCACAGTGCAGTGCAACTGATCAACTTCATGCAAAGTGATAGGATCGAAACGTGAATCCTTGAAGGCACTGAAAAAAAAATATTTCAGAGGGCAAAAGACTGAGAATTAATCAACACCGAAAATAAAATTTATTTAAACTTAAAAAATCTTTGGGGACAACTTGTGCAATACTTGTTTTCCATTTCAATTTTTTTTCAGTAGGAAAGAACATATCTGGTTTCAAAATCTAATGAACGAATTTTTAAACTGACGACTCTGTCTCAGAACAGTTTAGAGCTTGACGTATTTTAAGCATATGTATTGTACTGCTCTACTGCATTTTGTCAGAATGTCAAGAAGATATTTGTTTCTAATTTTCAAAACTGTAATTCCCATAACTTGACTTGCTAATCCAAAATGCATTTGCTCAGAAAGCAATAACAGAACAAAATATAAATGGTTACTGTGTTACCAATACAAAAAAAAAAAAAAAAAAAAGAAAAAAAAAAAGAAAAAAAAAAACAAGAAAAGATTTCGAAACCTCTGCTTTACCGACTGTGCGAATGTTTTTGGATCAGCATCACCGAAAACAATAAAAGAAAAAAAACTAGACAATGAATAATTGGAAAAAAAAAAAAACACCTTCGGTCAAAAAAGAAAAATTCAAAGAAAAAAACAGTACATAATTGAGATAGCGTAACGAACAGTAACGGCACGTTTTGACTTGGAATCGAACAAGAAACGAGTGTGATTCGTTTACCTAGGCCCCAAGCAAAAATGGGTTTAGCTTGGTGAAACCTAGGTTTTGAGCACGTCTCTTTGCTTACCAAAAGCGCCATCTAGAGCAAATGTTACAGTATTGTATCACGAAAGAATGCTAGCAAAGAAATCAGTTTATAGATATAGCACATTAAATTACCATCACTGCCTTCAAGAATTACAAATGCCGTGCACTAAGGACAATCATAAAATATATTCCTGCATGCTCATCTCAATTCTTAAGTAAATCTAATAAAGACAAAAAAAAAATGTTATTCATTAAATTATTCAAATTATTCATTAAGTAACTGGGGTGTGCCTGAAAGTCCTCGCATTCCACTAATTTCTTGCTTTTTCCTCATGGCAACAGTCAACCTTCCATCTTATGCAGATCTTTTGGGCATGCGGTGATAGTTTATTGCACAACTAAGAAAGACCTATTAATCAAAAAAAAAAAATTTATTATCAATCTTCATGCACGGAATTTTTGCAGGACAATGGAAAGCATCTATTCAATACGAGTAATTCATCATCATTTCCTACTTACACACTTGAATAGGATCTGTAGTTATGACCCATGATATTATGTGAACCTAGGAGATACGCCAAAATGAAAGAAACTGAAAATGGAGCAGAAGCACAATACACTCTGGTTAAAAATAAGACGTCAGTAGCTATTCAAACACGAAAAGCTTACTTGATGTGCAAATAAATTGTCATCAATAAGACCAACCGCTCCTACTTCTACATAACTTTTTCAAATGAATATTATATATATATAGATTTTCAGGTCGAATGTGTCCAAAACTTTCAAATGACATTATAATCTATTTTCAAAGTGATTTTTCGACAGTAAGACACCTGAAACAGCTTAATCGGCATCTAACCTATAGCATATATAGCAAATTAAGAATACCAGAATGAGCGAGACCTTATAATAGCATATTCATGTAGGCCTTTATGCAAAACAAGATTAGTGAACGTCCCAATGCAACCTCGTAAGCGCCGATCATACCCTTTCTTCCAAGTTACAAATAGTGGACTGAAATTGGAATCAAATATTTTAATGTGTTTTAATCAAATATTTCAAGTATTCTACAAAAATCTGTGCTTACCAAATTTAAATCCTATAATATTTTAATAAAAAACATACTACTTTTCATTTGGAATTGTTGAAGGTATTTTAGGAGTTTGGTGGTTCCGTAGCGCGGCATAAAGCACGTCGAAACAATACGCTGTCATATGAAGTGATGCGATACGACCGTTTATATGACCTGGCTAAATCAGTTCATAGTTACTTTTCAAACGAAGTAATCGCATAAAAAAAAAAAAAAAAAAAAGAAAAAAAAAAAGATTTAAACCGAAGCATCCATTCAACTACACAAAGCAAAAATAAACAGCTTTATTTCTCAACAAGCAAAATTTTGTTTACCCTCACATATATTTATTATTATGACTGTGCGTGACAGCTACGGTCCTAAATACGAAAAATGAAAAGAAATTTGATATGGACAACGGCATACCTTCCCTCCGAGTTTATTTTCTTACTACATTTTAAAATCAGTTATTACAAGAGTTTCAATTTCAAAGCTACTGAAGTTTGATAATATGTGCCACAGTGAAGGGTAGAGCACAGTCCTAGATATTCTATATATTCAACGCAAAACATTATGAAAACATAGACAGGCATTTTTTAGTTTTCGATTCTTTGAAAACCAAACATCACAGAACACAGCAAAAGTGAGACATCATCAGCATAAAAAGGTGTGTTTTACCTTCTCTAACTGATAGGTGGCAGTGGTGATAGTAACAGTGGAGCGTAACACTGGATGCTGGTGCAATCGACGCGTTATGTGGTAGTGCTCCCGGTGGCGCTTTTTCAAATTTGCTTTTGCTGCTCTCCTTTGCGAGTTACGCGTTAGGGCCAGAAATACAACATATCAAATTCGTTTAACAGAGGTGAATTTGGTCTAATTTTTTCTTCAAATTATTTCTTTTCTTCCGTACTATATCCCACGTTACAGAAAAAAAGTGGGGCTAAGAAAAATACACATTTTAAATGAAATGAAAAGCCTGATGATATCGGTTGCTCATGTAACTATTAATATGCTAACTGCTGAGTAGTTTTTGCTTTTTTTTTCTTTTCTCATACCTTCGCAAATTTCGAAATCAGTGAAGAAAAACTGAACTACTGTGCGATTATTTTTATCTCACTAAAGGACACTGTAGATCTTCTCAGTGGGCAGAGTTAGAGAGCAGCAATAGCCACAATCATTACCAGCATCACGCCAGTAGTAATCGTCTGCGCTGTTATCATGCAATTAATTTCTACGTATGTAATCTCATACCTATGTCTGAAATATACCGTATTTGTCGCTCGTTTTATTTCCCGAAACTAAAGAGATGGGTCACAAATAAAGACCGACCTCACGCAAGCTTGCGTCAGCGTTCTATGAGGACTTGATTCACAGTTAAGAACTTGTTACACAGAAATAAAAACCTTTACAAACATCGAAGCATGCTATAAAGAGCATGACACAAATACAGAGTATGGCACAATGTATGTTACGCAGGAAATGTTTTTTAATTCAGCAGCATATATCAATAATTCAAAAAGAACTCGTGTTCGTAAACATTTATTTGTCTTACCCAGAGTATATATTATTTAGCAGCTGAAAAATGTAAAAACAAAATCCAAAAGACAGAACTAGTTGGTATAAAAAAAGCGATCTTTTAAGGAATTAACAAATGTCATGCAGATTAAGCTTAATCCATATTTATCACTACATCTATCTCTTAAGTCTGCAGTTTTTAGAATGCTACCGTAAAGCGACTACCCTCAAAAAACTGAATATAGGAGAAATAAATGTTTAGAACATGGGTACATCCCTTAAAAGTTCACCTAAAGCTAATGGGAATCTATTTCACTGTAAGTACTTCATACTGATGAAAATAGAGTGATATAATATATATTTATAACTGACCCATATCCAATTTACATTCTCTATAAACATGTGTCTAGAACAATCTATTTGAAGATTACCACCAAAGGCAACATCAGCCAAAATGGTAATATATGTATAGTTTGCAAACAAAATTTGCAACGCCTATTAGATAAGCTGAATAGTGAATCGCACATCGATATTGCCTTTACTACGAAATTGATAAAATCAAAAAAAAAGCGTGACTAAACTACTGCAGTAAAATTTTAGATGGCTGTAAGTGCAGAAGTATCTGAACTAAAAACTAATTCACAAAATAAGTCAAATACTATAAACCATGCTTGGAATGCATTTACAAAAAAAAGGCTGCCGTGGATTTCTATTCAATATTATTAAAGCAAAATGATATTTACTAAATATTATTACGGCAAAATAATCCATGCGAAATCATAATACATGCAATGCACTTCGATGCTGTAGTAATATGTAGTTCTAGCATCATTTTGTAGTAGTCCTTTAAAAATACAACGTGCAAACAACACTAGTCTTATATGTAAACAGCAATCTATGTCAGCTGTGCAAGAAGACTATGCTAACTACATAAATAGTTTTACATGAGCTAATATTTGCATGTGTTTGAAGGAAAATGTGAAGCAAATAAATTTGTAAAACTTAGCGCATCACTTTCAATTTCGCTAACTTGCACAATTTTATTTATCTCAATTTGCTAAGCGGCTGTATTACAGAGAGCAAATGGCCATGAAAGGACATGCCTAACAAGAGCAACTTTCTCATAATGCTTTTAACAGAAGAAAGGAAAAACATACAATGCTGCAAGAACTGAGGTCGGTGCCGGTACTGCTCATACTTGACGTACTGCTGTGGCCACTGCTCAAGGACGACATATCCTGCGATTACAACTAACGACGACGGCGATATTACGGCTGCAACTGCTGCTGCTGTTGTTATGTATTACTGCAACAGCTTGTTTTCTTGATGGGCTCGCCTTTTTGACGGTACCCAAGTGTTTCTTGCTTACCGCCGCCGTACCTGCACTCCAATAATCCACTTTTCTGTCCTCGTTGTTTTCTCTCTCAAATGAAAGAAAGGTTTATTTACCAATAAATATCGTGACGTATATTTTGACTGTACGAACGCATAAACGCTACGACGTTGGAAAAAGGAGTACCCGAGATTCTCTAGAAACTGCCAATAACACTACTCATCTCATCAAACAACCACTTTCGTAGTTTTTTCCTCACTGAAACATTTCATAAAAGTAGTGTTTCTTTCAAAATAGGCAAAGAAATATTCGGCTAAAGAGAAACATTTCACCTCTGACTCCTCTAAATATTCAAAACAATCTTGCATAGCTTCCTCCCACCAAATATCTAAATCCCTTCTGCAAGTGACTCATGAATAACTGCGCCAAGTCACAAATCCAGACTGCATGTCTCACCGAATACCAAACTACACAATACCACAGCACCCAACAAACCCAAACATATGAAGCGACACGTTGCAACTCGTCAAACTTTCTGATAACTTCTGCAACGGAACCATCAAACATTGGTGCAGGGTCGCTGTGAAACGAGCTACATCCTACGAGTAAGGTTTATGTTATCTAGATAAGTTGAAGTAGTGGCATTTTCCGTCTCCACTTTTCCATGAAGTTTTAAATGGAACATCTCAATTTCCTCCTCTTACCCAATCAATTTCCAACTTCCACTCCTACCTTTTCTTCATCTTAACGTCTGTCCCATTCGGCGCATTTCAAAGTGTCCATATTATTCTACAGGACTTCATCTAAAAAGATCGATCTATGACTTCATTTTATGGGCTGCAATCATGGATTCGTTTCTTCTCGTACAATCCATCCTACGTGAAGTTTCAGATGATTGCTTCCTGCTGTGATAAAAACTTTGAGCAAAATAGACATTGCTCTTCTTCCATGCCTCCTTGTCAGACACCTCCGTACATTTCTGTTTGAAAACAGTTGAGGTGTTAGTCGAATTTCACCTTACTGATTTCACCGTTGCTGTTTTCACTTCTCAGGGCTTAACAACGTATTTTCTTCGTTTACTTTTTCCCGTCTTTCGTAACGCATCCATTTCTCACCTCCAAGCTTTCTTTTCCGTTCTGAGGTTAATTCTCGACAATCCTAAATTGAGAATAAACCTCGCATGCGAGCCAGAATAAATCTCACATACCCCAGGTTACCTATGTGGCTTTTATGCCAGACAGTCTAAATGTTGGTCCAAGAGAAACAAACGAACAGCGAAGATAATTTTCGTTGTTACTGATTGAACGATATGTGGAAGCACCTGTAAATGTTTATGAGGCTAACTGTACCGTAACACGAGCACTGTTCCAAAATAAGGCTCGCTGGTACTTCCTTCTTTCTCCTTGTGAACCAATTTCCTCAAATAATTGGTAAGAATTGGACAGTTTGATTGGAAGCTGTCAACAGGTGTCCTAAAAGAAGAGGTGCTAGAGATGCACAGTGCACAGTGGGTGATTTGAAAAGAGCTAATGAGATGAGTTGTCTGGGTGTTACCTGATACAGGATTTGCTAAACAATCATCACTGGAAGCACTGAAGTCACCAAGTTCAGTTTCAAGAAATCCACAGATACATCTTGCCCTGTGTGCCGAGGGACAGGTGGAGAGCAGTTCAGTGAATCAGTGACTGCAGTCATGTGAGTCGCAGGTAGCGGGTTCCTGTTAGCGCTGGTGAAGTGCTTCTGTAGAAGGAAAGATGAGAGAAAAGCACTCGGCAACAATCACTTATCAAAACAAGTCTGTGAGGAATCGATGTTATAATAAAGGAAAGGGAATCGATGCTGAGTTTCGATAATTAATGTTCCATCGGAGCTTAGGTGCTGCGCCTTCCCTTCTTCGCTCATTAAGGGTGGCAAACGAAGAGAGCTGCAAACAGTAAGTTGTAAACAAAGTTCACAACACCTCATCACAACTTCCACTTTCCAGTCACCACCAAATGTGCTTGTGCCGTCACTAACTGCAATATTAGTGGACTCTGAGTATTAAAAAATTATGAGAACTGGTTAGTAATAACTGATGATAGCCAATTAATCGGCATCATGGTTGATATTAGTTAATTAACACTGATTAATTGATGACGCCAATCATCATTGATTAACAACAGTTAATAATTGATAATAACAGCTGTAATAGTAAATAATTACAACACAATTTTCATAAAACTATTGTTGAAGAGTCTATTTTAATAATTAATGATGCAAATGTTTTTTGGTATAATAGAAATAGCTAATAACAGTAACTAATAATGATGCGTACGATACGTAATAATAGTGATAATAATACAGATAATATTAGTAACAACTAGTGGTGAATAAAACTTTATAATAATTATGAATAATTATAATGGTTTATAATAATTATGAATAATTATAATAATTGATGACAATGAATAACTGTTAGCAGTAGCAATTAACATGACTAAAAATGACGTTAATATAACCAATAATAAGTAATAATTAGTGACACTAAAAAAATGAAATAAATAAATAACATGATGATAAATAATAATAGCAATTACAATCAGTATTATAAATAAATAAATGAAAATAATATATGAAGAGAAACAGCGGAAAGGAGAAACAAGAAAGTCCCCAGTGCTAACTCCCGGGTGCTCTCGTAAGCTCACAGTGAGTCTTACTTCACACCCCCTGGCTTCTTCGCTTTTCGATGCGTTCTGAGAAAATTTTTCACTTCAACAAAGGAATGCTTGCAGCTTTCAGGCGCTGTTGACTTCTTTCCGCCTCATCAAGTTGAACTTGCAACGCTTGAGGTCACGGGTTACTCGTACTTGGCTCGGAAGGGAAGATAATCAGCAAATTTGTAGTTGCTGGCTGTGAAGAATGCAGTAATAAGTAATAATGCATCGGAAGAAACAAAAGTTTCATAAAACTCGTCGTAGACTGTTGGACTGCAGCAGGCAGAAGAACTAGAACTAGTTTGAAGCCAGACTAGTAGCCAACCGACCGTAAAAGCAGACAGACAAACAGACAGGTAGTAGATCTTTTCCAATCGATGCTATTCCCTGCGAAACATGTACCGGTTGACGACACACGCACGCGCGACAGAGAAGCGTAAAAGTGGTACTTGGGAATGTGAGGAGGGGTCTGGTTTAGACTGAGCAACATCTGGACTGCCCGACCTTGGAATGAAGTTTTTTAAATGCGAGTGGAAAGTTGACACTGAGAATCTAGCTAAAGGTGTGGCGCAATGTCACAGCTCATGTTTCCTCTGAATTATCTGACACGAAATGGCATTCTCCTCCATTCATCTTAGCAATTAATTCCTTAGAATATCGTTAAGCACTAATTTTTGTAGCATTTGCAATATTCCAAAGTTTTTAATTAAACTAACACCTTGCACAGGTATTAGAAATATGATGTGTGATTTTTCTTTTAGGTATTATTGCCAATGATGGAGCAGCTCAGAAAAGCTAACCAACGTCGTAATACTAGCCATTGGCTATAGCTGTAGTAGAGAGGTTTGATGATTCCAGAGCTGAAACTGCTGGTGTAACCTTCCGAGAAAATGGCTGAGGACAAGAAGAGAGAACTGGAAACTTCTAACCTCGCTAGGGAAAACAAACTTTCGTTCTTTAAGATGGAGATAAAAATAGAAACACTTGTGAAGTACAATATATCGCTTAATATTATAAAGTGCGGCAATTGTTCTGCATTCAGCATGGCGAAAGATATTGCGATATAATGCATCGCTCATTTCTGACTCAAATTATATTTCGCCGAGTACGAAATATTGAACTGAGTAAATCGTATTATGCAATGTTCTCAAGATTCCCAGTACTACATCTAAAAGTTCTAGGCTCAAATTGTTGCTTTCAGCGGCGCGTTTCTGGCGCAAGAGACTCACAGAAGTACCGCAAAATTGTGACTCAAAAACAAACCTTAAATTGAAGCGTTTTAACTTTCCACCATTTCTTTATTTTCAAGCTTTTGGAGACTTTAGAAGGAAAATTAAAGTTTTATTTCAAACTAAATGCTGATTAGGTTCCATCCAGAAGGTCCGTGGGTCCGTGCAATAATCTTTGCTTATGATTCTTGCCATTGTGTTATATTATTCTTGCCATATTAGTTTTGTATTCCGACTGCAAACTTTATTTATTATCGATATCATTCACCGAACTGCGCCAGAAAAAGGAGGATTCAAGTTAGGTGGTAACTCAAAACTGGAAAATTTTGAATAGCCTTTGAATTTGTTCGTTCTTCCCTGAAAGGGATTCCACCTGAATTTCATTAAAAGATTGCTCATTTATGAAAAATTTATTCTGTCCATGCGGTTTTTCTTCAGGTAGTTATTGTAATGCAATTTTCACTAATATCAGCGAAGGTGGCAACATCTTATACCTGTTAAACAGTATCGTAACGACTCAGCGGTGATGACCTTGCAGCCATTTGGCCAACACTTTCATCGACCTTTCCATGTACTTTCCATTACCTGTTCAAATCAACAAATATCAATTCAGCCACTGAGCACTGTCGTTTAATTGCTCAGAAGTTCGTTAAATTTTATTGCGCAGCTTTCAGTTCCATTCACAGTTACCACTCAGCAGCTTTGAAACTATACAAGAGAGAATTTAACTGAAAACTTATTTTATGAAAAATCTAGCTAAAAAGTGTGTTTAGTTCATGCAACTTCTACAAAAAAAAAAAAAGCAGAAAGACAACTCGGTTTAAAATTTCCATTATGACATGTTAGGACCCATAAGTAAAGAATTGTAAGGATGAAGGTGACCAGTCCACCGTTCAGGTGTGTTTATTGCATTCATTGCAAATGATGCGTTTTAACGATTGCGGATTCAGAGCCGAATTCATGGATGTCCTGTCTAAACTTTTATTGTATTAATTGACAGAATAATAAGCTGACCTGGAGTTACATCTTTATGAAGAGTGTCATGGTGTCATTAGAAATCAAGTTTTAAGTTCTTCTTCCCGATGAATAAATGGATTCATTCCTTTGATGAAGACAAAATATCAATAAGCTCTATTTCTTGCTTTAGGCGTTTTTTGTCTTTCAAAACTTATCGCGATTTTCACTTCCTTAATGGCACCAGAATCATGTTCTGTCTCAAAAATTCCTCAGCACTAGATATCTCAATAACCGATCAAATGTTGCACGTCCTACTGCTACTTTTGCCATTCTAATCTTTATTGAACGGTAGCTAACTAAGAGGCTAACTTCGTGTCATCATCTCTCCTTCAACCGAAGTGATAGTATGTAAATTTTATTAGCTATGCAAATTTCCTAAAATTCTCGTCTTAAATTAATTTTGCTTCAGCTATTGCTTAACAGCTAAAACGTTTAAAAATAATAACAGTGTGCGAGCGAAATTCGGTAAGTGTTATAGCCATACATTGGAGAGAATCCAAAATTTGGAAAAAACGTGAGGTAAACGTAGCAGATAAGTTTAACGTTCTTTGTAACTATTTAGTTGACAATGGCTAATGAAATATGAAGAGGGGACGGTGGTAAACATTGGAGGCATTGCCTACCAGAGAAATACCTATTGTAGCATAACAGATTT
The DNA here is from genome assembly GCA_003640385.1 of Setaria digitata. Lineage (NCBI taxonomy): Eukaryota > Metazoa > Nematoda > Chromadorea > Rhabditida > Setariidae > Setaria > Setaria digitata. The sequence goes on along the minus strand of RCAB01000008.1, from coordinate 445,979 downwards.
AAGTCAAGTGCGTGAAGGTACAGGGGTGATCAAGTTTCTTAAGTTTCTTTTCATCCATACAGAGAATATCGAGATCCGAGAACAGTTATTCCTGACAGCCGAAAGATACATTGGTCCAGTAGGCAAAATAGTTTAAAAGGAATACGAATGGACACAGTTATCAGCTATTTTTAAGTATGAGAGAAAGGAAACAGGATTAGGTTGAAGTTTTATTAACACTGGAAAATAGGAATGATAGGTAATAGGGTTTGCTAATGAAATCAATATTTTCATCTTCGTTGAAAGAACGAAAAAATGGTACTCGGAAAATTCAAAAACCAATTCAATTCAGTCGTTTTCAAATTTAGTTTTCAAGTAGATTAGACTTTATTTCTTTCAGCGAAAGCTGTTCGCATTGGAAACAGCAACAAAAACAATTGACGAAATGGGTACCTCACGGGTTAATTACTCGAAACTAGATGCCGCAAAATCTAGTACTGCTTTCGATGTTTTCGTGATTGGAGTAAAGAACAGTTTTGAGCTATAGGTTTCGGAGTGCAATCAAAGAGGAAATTCTAACAAAAGAACCTGGAATACAGGAGAAATTTTAGAACAGATATAATATTTCACGACAAACTTCAGGTGAGAAAAGTACGAGCCGAGTAGTGGTAAAGTTAAATACGGAAATGTGGACGGAGAGGTAAATGTTCAAGAAGTTAACCAATGGCTTTGCAAACTTTATTGCTAATAATTGCATTAATTGCAGCATTGTCGCTGGATGGCAATCAGATGCATGAATCTAAAAGTGCTGAAGACAGAGGAGAAAAAATTGAAGATGAAGGGATTGGTTACTTTGTGGGTAGAATTCGAAATGTTCTGCCATTATTGCGACGCAGCAAACCAAGTTCCTGATTCTGCCAATTTTAATAGATTTATTGATATTTGAACTCTTTTTAAGAGCATTAATGTTTCGTTTGAAGTTTTATTTGCTTAACAGATACCTCAGTCTTAATCCATCCCAAGCACTCGATTGAACATCTTCCGAAATTTTCATAAAATCTTTTAAGACTTCTTGATAGGATTTGATTCAATCATCAACTCTGATTTGCTTTTGATATGGACTTTTTAGCACAGTTTATTTCAAATCGTAAAGTCTTGTTGCAGCAGCTGAAGCATTTCCAGTTATTACAATTACTGAAACAGTCCCGGGCACTTCAACAGCTGAAGCAGCTCAGGTCTGCTGCCGATATTTCTAATTGTTTTTTTATTACTCGGAGTAAGTAAATTGTTTTTGTTCATTCACTGATTGCCACTGTCAAAACTTTTAAATAAAAATGGGTCATTTTAGACGATGTCAGCCGAACGACAATCACATGCCGAATCAGGTACTTTTTTATTTTGTTCCAATTTTTGAGTGGTCATCCCTTCAGTTGCAATCCCTACAATCGTAAAGTCGTCTGTCAACGCAAAATACTTCTCTTAAAGAACTTTCTACATTAGAAAGCAACTAGTTACTGATCAGGAATGAAAGTTAAATGATTACTGAGAAATAAACGTTGAAGACTCTGCAAGTCACCATTCGTTTTTTCTTTTTTTTAAATTTATGGAATACTAACCTTTCAATGCAAGATGTAAAATATTTGCTTCATAGATGTGTTGATCAGGGTGGCTAAACCGACGTTGGAGACGGACCGCATTGAAGCAACAACACAGGTGAGTTAGGAATTTGTAAAAAATGAAACGAAGTTACTAAAATTGCATTAAAATTAATTTTTCAGGAGTTTTTAAGATGATAAGAAAAAAACTGATTGAAACTTTGAATTTCTGTTACTTTATGCATTTACTATGAGTACTATCACCATTTAAACTGTTCTGAATTTGATGCCTTGTTGGTTTAGTCAATGAATTATTCATGTAAAACAAAGAGTTATGCAACTTTGTTGTGAATTTCAACTGTTTTTAGTTTATTTTTTGTTTTTGTTTCTGTTTTTTTTTGTAATGCATCATTTTTGTTTAGGAGGAAACAACAGCACAAATGATGCACAAGAAATTAGAAAAGCGTCAGTTTTAAAATTTAAAAACATGAAGCACATCCTGACAAACTGGTGCTTTAAGTTTAATAGTTAGTAGTCCCGTCATGCTCACTCTTAGCACAATAAATGAAGAGCACAGTTTCGCACATCTAGACTCAAGTGACTGTGTACTATTAATTACTTGCAAGTACCATTTCTTCGCTATTTATTTACAGAACCAGAAGAAAAAAGGCCAAATGTGGACATACATCATTTTCAAAAGCCATATGATCTGCCAGAAGCCAAATATTGGTTTATTATTTTCAAGGCAATAATAGCCTCGCTCTGTGTGACGCTGAACATCATTCATTTACACAGTACAATTGGACTATTCCCACCAGCTTTCAGTTTTTTCAGGCTGAAGACCACAAATTACAATGTAATGACACTTACAGTTACAAGACTCTCTCTGTAAAGAGAGGTATTTCACTGCGGCTATTTTGTTACCAAACTTTTACGGTTATTCAGTTTCAGACCAAATTTTCCTGTTTAATCAAGAGTATTTTCCAGGATGCAATAGCTTTAGCAACGAATAATATCAATAAATTGCTTAAGAATCGTGTCGGTTTAGCAGTTCGTTGGGTACCGTATTCAAAAGAACTGAAAAGTGAAAATTATTCAAATTGCATGGGTATTTTATCTTACCAAATTTTTGTCAACAATTCAGCTACTAAGGTTATTCCAGTTATTTCAAATTAAAATTCTTTAACTATTAATAAGTTTCGGTGCTATTTGTATTGCATCTTACTCTTCATATAAGAGTTTTTGCCGATCGAATCTGTCAGTTTCTTAATATTTTTTTTTAGTTTTGATCAACAATTACCAGTGGTCCCAGTGGACCAAATTTGAGGAGCCAAATGATGAACATTGCGGCACTAAAATATATATTCGATATTATAATTTAAGAATTATGAAAGCATTGCAAAGTAACTCACAGGAGATACAACAAACTCGTTGTCCTGCAACGGTCCAATATAAACGTACTTGGGAACGTGCTTGTAAGTTAATGATCACGTAGTCTTCTTTTGCGATAATGCATCAAGTGATAATTCCATTCTTTCTTCTCTCATAAGTAAGTAAATAAATGAAACTAAGTAATTAAAAACACAAATTGCTAGGGACAAGACTTGAATAAAGTAAGAATAAAGTAATATAAAGTAAGCAGTAAGAAAAAACCACCACCCATAATACTGCTTCTGTCACTATAAAAAATTCAATGAACTTGTACAAAAAAACAAAATGTAGCCTTACAGTTTGAATGGCTCTTTTGACCTTTTATTTAGAGAAATTATCAGCTCCTTTCGCTGCTTGCAGCAAAGCCAAAGACAACGCAACAATCGGTTGAGTTTTTACTTACTACTGAAGTAAGAAATAGACTTGTTTTCAGGTTGCCAGCAAAGCGATGATCTACAACCTCTTGAAAATTACGTCAATCTTTCATATGATAAAGCATTTTGTATTGAAAAATCTAGTTAGTCATTATTTTAAACTCAGGACTTCTTGAAAACAATTTTCAAATTTTAAATTAGAAATGTTAGAATTTGAAAAAATATGATTGTTGACTGTTTATCCGTAGAAACATAATCATGAAATTAAAAAAAAATATTTAATTCTTGGTGGTTTCGAGTTCTGAGTACTTAATTATTTAAAATAAATTTAAAACAGATTTCTACCCTTGCTGATCCATACCATTTGCCTTTCTACTTTTAGGCTTACGTAGCGTTAACGCAAGTGAATTATCAAAGGTTTGTAAAATTGGCAAACTGTGGACACCGCTACCAAGAGCAGCTTTCCCTGTGAACAATTCATACTATCAGCGAAGCGACATTATCAAAAATTACGGTATGTACAACTTTCACGTTGATGACAGTGAAGTCATTCTTCTTAGAAAGCTCACTTCTTACTTCCTTATAAAGCCAATTTTGTTTAGATTTATGTTTGCACAATTGTATTTTTTTGGAGTTTAATAAGGAGTTTTGCAATAAAGACGTCATTAATTTTCACTTTTATGTTTGTTAACAAGATGAGATGGTAGATGGCTTCTACTCATAGCAGTTTTTTCTTCTGAAGCTTAAATAGATAAAGCTACTGTTATGCGCATGTAGACTTTTTGCGATGTTTCATAAAACTTTTTTTCTCACCTAAATTGCAACCAACACAGAAGATAGTTCTAGGTCAAATGAAATGTTGTAGAAATCCAACGCGGTGCAGTTTTAAACAATTATTGGATTGGGGTGGAACGAACTGAAGGAAAGCACTGGCTAGTAAGCGGAAATCGGACGGTTCTTGATTCACACTCTAGTTGTGGAAATCATTGCTACTCTGAGGTTTTTTCCTCTCCAGTAAATCTAAATTTTAAAAATCAATGCTCACCATTTAAATGGACAAAATAACATATTTGTTGTTAAAGTTTCTTCTTTTAAAAAAGATCCTAATATTGCAAATAGGTTCAGACAAAGTAGAGGCCTTTCACTTCCTCAGTATCATTTCTTCAAACAGTGTAATTGAGGGACCTGGTTAGGACTTCGTAAATACACTCATGTTACAAAATAAAAGCATTTTGCCCTTTTTAAATTTTGTTTTCTCGTTAATTTTCTTTGAAAACTTTTTCAAGATATAAAATTAAGAAAGGACCGATTTGAATATTATGGGTAAAGATGAGCATAATTGCAGAAAATTTTGCTTGGTGCTGAAGCATATAAAAAATATTTGAATAAAAAGAGGCACTTCGTTTGTGTCAAGGACGGTCAGTAACGTTACTTTTTCTCATTTCTTGATTATATGATAAAAGTGCAAAGGCTTAAAGACGGAGGACAACTGTTTAAAGTATATTTATTGCAGAAAAATGGGAATTATTCTCGAGTGCCGATTCAGAGGAATGCTTGGCTGTTTGTATCACCAGGGCTGATAATAATTCGAATTAATATAAAGATGCAATCCTTTTGCTTTTCCAGACTTTCGTTTCTAAATATTATTAGATGCTATATATTTTTAACGAAAGACATTGTAAATGGCCTAGAGCCACCAGAAGTTCCAGTTTCCCTACCGGTATTTCTTAACTACACGCAGTGCTGAATGCAGCCAACTAATCACTTCCCGCAATCAAATCGACTGCAGTTGCTCTCTTCACAGGTGTTCAGTCAATTAAATTAAGTTTGCCAAATAAAAGGATATACTCCATACAAGCTGATATCATGCATATTGCAGAAATGACGTGAAGCAGAATCATGATATTAAAATAATTATTATCACCTAATCGCCTAATGCTAATTTTGTCATGTTCTATCTTTCCTACTTTTAAAAGGTTGAGAGAATTAAAAGGAGTGTTATTCTGATTTTCCAGTAAAATTTACCTGCTCGCAAAAACGGAAGTGAATTAATTATGCAAATCTGATTCTTCTTCTTTGTTGGCAATAGCTTCTATATTACTTCTACAATACGTATAAATTAAAGTGACCTGGAAAGTTCTTTGAAAATTATGTAAAAGCCACGAAAAGAATTAAGTCTTCCATAAATGTAAGTGTAATGATTCAAAGATTCAAGGCAGGAAACTTTTCAAGAATTTATACTCATCGAATTGGAAGCAACTCGCTGGAAGAATATTAATTTGTATATAATATATATATTTGGTTGAAGAGGATGTCGCTGCAGAAAGATTAGTAAAAGTTACTGAAGGAACAGGATGCAAGAGCTCAGGAAGTTCGGGTCAACTGTAGTTCTAATACAATTATTTTCATTGAAAAATCAACTGAGACATTCTTACCTTTGCTCCTTACTTTTACAGAAATTCTTAAAAAGTTACAATCTTCGATTTTAATTTTGATTCATAGAGTCCATTTCAAACCTTCCTCAAATTTAAAAAGGGTCTTTGAATGTCTAACTTTTCGTCGACACTAGGGACCTCCTAAAATTCAAAAGTCAAAGTTTTAAAATTAAAATTTTTCTCTATTTTTATTTGTGGGAAAAATTTGCAAATTTGTGGCGTTCAAAGGCTTTCTTTTTGTTCTAATATTTTAGCTGTGCACAATAATTTATGAAGAAAAACGTCTCGTACTTGTTGCCTTGCGATTTCATTTTTCGATTCCAATTTGTTCCAGTTTTCCTAGATAATAAAATTAGGTAAAAGTGATGAAATTATTTAAAAGTTTTAAGAAGCATAGTACTGAGATAGATTTAAATTTCTTATCGAGTATTGTTAAAAGGTAAGAACTTTCTCCGATTATTGCAACATCAGAAGTTAATATCACCACCTCCCATTCAAACGGTCCATAAAAACTGAACGGAATTTCGGCTCTGCAGCTAAGGAGTATATCTGCGAAAAAAGTGTAATCTACAGGATCTGACCGTGATGTCGCACTGATAGCATTCTTAATTGCCTGAAAAAGAACAAATTAAATTGATCAATTCCAAAAAAAGGAACATTAAATGGCTCTTTAAGCAAAAGAAACACACTGCCTGATTTAAAACAAATATATGAAAGAGATCAGTGTGGAGAGAGGAAAGTTTCTGCAGTGATAATGAAGCGGCGCTGGTTTAAAAGAAAAAGAGTTGACCCGAAAATTTTTTGGTATCACATTGTAAATTTCCTCACAGCCATCACAGAATAAACGTTGTTTGCATAGAAATATCTCCTTCTCACTGTCAATTGTATTCCAAGGCAAAAGTGTCTGCCCGAAAAAATCTATAGACATGTAGAACCAAGATTCAATATCATCAATCCTGGCAATACTAGAGCCGAGATGGTAGGATCGAGATTGAAATTTGCAATTTGTTGCTCGCCATTTCGTTAATTTTCGAGGTGTTCTACAAAAAGCTCTCTTTCAGAATGTACAGTTCATTAGCATAGCAGCTTGAAGGCTTTTCAAAGGTTTATTTGTACCACAGCATTATGAAATTATGGATCTAATTATTGCTTTAACAATTAGAGTAGTTTAAAAAAAAAAAAAAATCAAAATGAATACTGAGCCTTGGTGTCCTTCTGCATAGCTTTCTTACGTGATGGAAAATATTTGTAGGCCAAGGAAAATCCAGCCACGTAAATGACATTAGAGTTGGGAGCAAAGCCAATAAAAAAGTTCGAGGGTCGAATATCACGGTGGATATAATGGCTTAAGTGCACATCATGTACTGCTTGTAACGTTTGCGCAGATAAAGCCATTGCAGTCTGCGGTCTAGCATTAAAAAAGATTTTGAATGGGATCTGTTAAATTTAAAAATGTTACGGTGCTGGGAATGCTGTCATCTGAAACAGTGAAACTGTACAAGAACGGACCGATTCATTAAACTGTTTTGCACACCATCCTTAGATTTTATTAATAGATAGAAAACTGCTAACTTGAATTGCGTCTTCAAACGACTTTTACGCAAGTCGTCCAAATTCAAATCAGCCATTGTAGTAATCAAATAATTATAGTAACCGGGAACACGACCTCGATCCTCGAGCTTTAAAAAATGCTTTGTATTCTCATTCCATTGCTTCCTCAGATTTTGCAAGAAGAAGACATATCGCTGAAAAAGCATTCATGACATGACTTAATGATGATAGCATGATATCCAACCTGCCAAACATCCTATACTTAGAATCTAGACAAAGTAACAGAACCTTAAGCTGAGGGGCATCTGCTGGAAGTTCCACAGATTCTATTTCCATAAAATATGTTTGCGTTATAGGTATGCCAGTTCTCTCCACTTTATAACAATTTTTTCGAATTCGTTCTGTTACTTGAAATCTAAATGAGAAGACCACATTACAAGTGCTGACTGATCTTCTGCTACTAATAAGAAGAATAAAAAGGAAATATTTATTAAATTTTTCGATTTTCTCGTTTTTTCTCATAAGCAGTTGTGCTATCAGCCATCCTCTTGCTGCAAAAAAAATTGCTTACCTCGTTTTTCATTACGAAATTCGAAATATTAGCGTGTGAAATTTGAATGATAAATTTCTAAAGCTTTACATATTATTTTTGCTCTTAATGACGGTTCCATTTCTCAATGCGTCGACTGCACCTGGCGCTAATGATTGTTCCTTCCCATTCTTTTTTCTATCAGGCATACGAGATCCATAAAGCTGGCAAAGCAAGCTCAATATCATTTACGTTAGACAGTGCAGTGCGCATTAGTTTGTGTCGCAAGAAATTAAGTTATTGTACTATGACTGCCTTTATTTTTAATATTAAATCCAATATTTTCTATTGATCCCTTCAGTACATCTTTTGTTACAGTAGCCGAATTCCGGTCCCCAACTCTGATAAAGGCTTTTGTAATCAGTGATTGGAATTTTAATCACGTAAAAGATGGATGCGTTTCAGAAAAGCTTAACTCCTAGTATCATCAAGTAATGGTAAAGTTCTTAACATTGCGATCGAGTGATCAAAGGGGAAGTCAGAACTGTCTACATGAAATGTGAAGATCTTTATGGACCTTGAACCCTGCTTTATCCATATCATATCCATTAAACTCTTTATCATATATCGACTTCGAAGGCATATTGGAATTTCAGACACATTAATTTTCGCAAAACATGCCCTTTATTGGGATTAGTATACCTGTATCCCACTTTATTAAACTGTTCACCGACACGTTAAGTTAGAATATTTATACTTCTTTTTCTTAGTATGCAAATGTAGCTGACAAGTGTGGTTAGATGTTGCTGAACTTTTATAAACACGTGCGCTGAAGTTTTATTTTAGCAATCCAAAACTCTATCAGACTGCGTTCCGATGTCAACATTCACGTTTCATGTGGAAGGATCCGTTTCCAAACAACCAACTGAATTCATTTGGAGCTTAAGCAAAGGAAGGACAAATGAAGGGCGCTAAACCAGACGTGTTTATGAACCTTTGAAGCTTTTAATAAATTTATCAAGCAGTGCAGTTAACAAAGCTCAATTAACTTGTGTAAAATGAAAGTTAAAAGGTTCTTACAGAGTATCACAAGATTTGGTAGCCGAACACGATCATAGATGAGAACCCTGAAAACGTATACTTAAGCAATAATTCCCGAGAAAGTCTTGCTTTTCCAGAAGCGAACATGTAAAAAAAGAAAAAATTGTTCGAGAATGAACTGACAACTTCAAATTTGGATTTTGAAAACAAAAACTCGGAAATAACTATACAATGCAGCACGAAAACATCAAGCAGCATAGTTAAAGGACAGCACAAGATTTCTTCTCCTGAAATGGATTGTGATTATCGATAGGTCCGCTGACGAGCATGTCATGTGGCTTCTCTCGTTCGCAGTATTCTATCAAACTGCAAAGGATAGATATCATTTATTACATTAGCAAATTTAAGTTTAAAGTGGAGAATCTATTCTTGTTAAGGAAACTTACTCTTTCGAGACTTCCGACACTTTCTTTCGTGAAACTTGCGCCTCGATGCGAAGCTGTTCTGTTTGCACTCGAATCTGGTCCATTCAACAAACACTTCGTTTAATTTATGGAATTCCAGCAGATTTCACAACAAAACGATTCAAATCAAATCTATACTTAAATAAGCTTTCAACTTGTATATATATATATATATATATATCAAGCAGTGTAGTCAACAAAGCTCAATTGACTTGTTTAAAACGAAAGTTAAAAGATTCACATAGAGTATCACAAGATTTAGTATATATATATATGTAATTCGCGCAAATATACATCAGTTGAAGAAAATAGAATGAACGATTTCTGAAAGAAGCAAGCTTATCCTTACATTACCTTGGTAACTAATAAGAGCTTGGTGCAAAGAGGCTTCTCCCTCCCCTCTCTTCCAAACATATGTAAATTTTCCTATTTCATATTTAGATGTAAAATATCAATTGCAGCTGGCGAAAAGCCGCACAGTTTATTATTTGTAGTTCTCATTACGTTAGGGACTTTCTTATTTAAATAATTTCTCAATCCTAATGATAACTGCACATAGATCATTTAATTCTGCATCGAAAGACAATCTAAACCAGAGCTCACGGTCTGCAAGTAGTACTTAACGGCTTTTTTCTTGATCAGTTGGAATAAGGAACATCACTCGTCTCCGAAGAGACGAGTAACTGAATGAAGACGGAACTGTGCCCCTAAAAGATTAAAAGGACAAAGGGAATGCGTTGGATAGAATGAGCCCAGCCAGTTTTACTAGTCACCAGCAGCATGGCCAGGCGCTTTAGCTAACTCCCCCTAAATCAGTATGAGGATTCGAATCTAATCTGTCCTGAAACTACATGTGCCAAAGTATGAGATAGTAATCAATAACATGTTATAACTACAAAATGTCATCCATTTTCTCGATTATGAAACGATTTTTGTTTGCCTGAATAACATGCAGCGGGACAGTGGAGTATGCTATCCGGGATTTCTCGGGGTGGACAAGCATAAGCCCATTACCGTTTCTTGCTGCCTACTCAGAGTGCGGATGGTAAACGAATTTCAGGCTGCTGTGCCGATCTCTGCAAAAGACTGCTGGAATTTCTTATCTGAAGTTTATCAGTGTATAAGTGCATGAGAAATTATGGACGTGGGAATGATAATGCTAGTGGTAAGTTGTATAAGTGAAGGGAATAAAGGCTTGAGGCGTTTAGCTTCAAGGCAAAGTAATAAGTTGCTGTAGCAACACGGCAATTGCTAGCGATGGAAGATAGACCTACTGAATTGAGCTGGCAAAAAATTCAAAAAGAGTGGGCGAGCGAAGCCGAGAGGAAAACCCCAACACTATGCTAAGGCCTCCATCAGCAACAGCAATGAAGTAGTATGGCCAATCTTTCCCTCCGAGGATATCGATGCGACAGACAGACATCACAACTGGCCACAATCTAACCTGGTCTAACTTGCCACTACAGCAGTCGTCCCGTTTTCGGTATTCTACAAGTAAAATCAACAGGTAAGAACACAAATGATGCTGATGCTGAGTCTCAACAAAACTAACATTTGAACCATTATTCATTAATGCTCATCTCCCCTGACTCTCACTTCTTTTCTAAGATATGGCATAACTGCGAGCAACAACAGCGCATTGTAAATTTTTAAGCTTTGAATATTGCAAGAAATTGTGCTGTTCGTAAAGCACAACAAATTTGCAAAATATGTGGAGAGCTTTTACTTACAACAAGTGAATCAGTATAGCGATGCAATATTTCAAAATATTTGAGAACATACTGAGAACAGAAAAGAATGATCCTNATAGCGATGCAATATTTCAAAATATTTGAGAACATACTGAGAACAGAAAAAACAAACATTTTAAGATTTTTGCAGACAACAAAAAACGCACGAGCATATATTGGGCTCAGATGAAATGATGTGACCGGTAGTGAAAATGAGATAAAACCAATCACTTAAGAAAATATTTCACTGCATTTAATAAATCACTATAAAGTCAAAATCTTTACAGATAAGAACTGGAGTAGAAGATCGTATTATTTTATACAACATATATTAAAGCTGTCATGAAAATCGTAAAGAAAACAGGTATTTACTTCAATAATAATTCACCTCATCAACAATCTAATTTTGACATTGTAACATGCTTAAACGAGATATACTCAATGAACGTCGTCTAGTATTACCTGCAATTGTACTATTTGTTGGTCTTATGTTGGCTCGCTCTGGTGATAACATGAGCCTTAATTTTGAATTTTTAATTTCTGACCTCTCACCTTTACAATGACAATTAGGTAACTGCACCATTGGTGAAGTCATTTGAGTAGTACCTGCAAAGGCAACTTGTTTTAATTTAATTCATGAATAGCCTCTCAGGCTCCTTATCATGCAAAATATTTATTTCTCCCAAATATGATCAGCGGCAATATTTGAAATTTGACTTGCATCATCAAGATATTAATAAGCTAAATAAAAAAAAAAAGAAGAATTCCAGGATACTAAGGATATGTATTCAAACTCACCAGATGGTTCTATTGTAGCCATGAACGTACGTATTCGGTAATCACCAATCCAAAAAATAATTACAACTACGAGGAAAAAAAAAGTAATCATTTTCAAGGCAGTAATATGCAGTGGGGAATCGCGAAAAAATTCATAGAAAAAAGTATTGAAATGACGTCCAAATATGCCGAGAGGAGTGAACATGAAATTTGATAAAACTTCGCAAATTACATCCAAAGGTGAAATTTCATATATAGGATCTACATACAAATCCTAAAAATTTGAATACTTATCACACTGTTCAAATACAAAGGCTTTCTAAAGGTTATGAAGTTATATTAAAACATGTAATGAACTGAAAAAAACCACACTCCAAAAACACTACAATTTTCCTTTTTCTCCCTGCTTCATTTAAACTGCACCTTTGCCTATTAAAATCTGAGTTATAAGGTGTTATTAAATTACGGTGAAGCACGAAACCCCAAAGGCATTCTCAATAATTAAATCTTTGAAAGAGATCAGAAGAAACAGAAACCTTATAATGTTGTTCACATTCGTTTTCTTTTTTGAAGAAAAGTATCTCCCATACCACATTCATTGCACTGAGCATAAAACTGTCGCTTTTACACTTTTCAGCAAGTGATTTTTCAACATGTGACATCCTAATCGCAATAATTGTCTGAAAAAAAGTTCCAAATTTAGCCATAAATTAAATCTAGAATTTCATACTTTCAAATATTCTCTATTTTGCTAGAAAACAGAACAATTTGTAAAAAAAAAAAACCTGAAACGAGAACATAACACATCACTGCTCGGTCAGATGCATTTTGAGACATTTTCAACGAATAGCAACTTTTTTTTAAAAATGGATTATAGTGAACGACCAAAACTTCTAGACAGTTTTCACATAAAAACATATTCTTACCTGATATTTTTTGTGAAAAGTATTAAACACTGATATGACGAAAGATACGAAAAAAAGAAGACCCATAAAAGAACGAATGGAAAAGTAACTACGGTAGAGAATTAAAACTGCTGGTGCCAACAACAGAACATTTAGGAGAGGTAAAAAATCCACGATTATACCGAAGAAACGTTTCATATAAGACACATCTTCATAGTGCTGCTGCAAACAGACATCAGTTTACTTATTTGATCTAATTTTCATAAAAGTTACAAAATGTAAAACATCATTATAATATGTCTGTTTTCAACAACAACACATTTGCATTCCGTTTTTAAAAGTAGATTGATTTCGTTTCATTTTATACCAACATGAAATTAAAAAAAAGACCTTATCTAAACTGAACAAGAATGGACAAATAAGGTAGCAGAAGAAAAAACATGAACATTACACAAGAAACAGTTAAGAAACTCACTGGAACAATTAGTCCTTCCAAAATTTCCCGAACTTGTTCACGTTCCGTGACTGTTTCATCTTTCGAATCCAAATATTTCTTCAAAATAGCCATGTTAGCAGTACTTAAAAAGATCTCCACAATCCGATCAACTTGGGTTGTCTGTAAAGTGAAAAAACTCAGAAACATCTTCCAAGGAAAGCTAGTTTCTTAAGAAATATCTTTCAGGAAGCTGTTTAAGCTGTTCCTAAGCAATTCGTTGCCATTCCCGAAATAATTGCCAATAGCCATACAAAAAGGAATCTATTAGAATCTCTTCAGAATAGCAGAGACCACGAACTTCAGATGTTTCTGGAACCTTTAGGTGAAATTACATGCTGTTTATTTGAACTCTCTGCACATTGAAAGCTGTCTGAAAAAAGGGTCTTCCGAGTAAAAAAAGAAAGGAAATTGAAAATCACGAATTACCTTATCAATGTCAACATTCATGCGAAATAGCAAATTCCGTATAATATGCTTCAGTGTCGGATCATGTATGTAGTTATTTTCAGAATGACCACTGACTGAAGTTTTCTTGAGTAACCGTTTCAAGAATTTAGAAAATAAAATAAAATAATACACAGCAAAAAACTTCAAAACTTCATGGTTTACTGAATATTGCTCTTTCATACATCCGCTAAACTGCTAAACTACGGAAAAACAATGTGATGATACGAATAACAAAAATGACAATGTTAAGTCTGAATACTTTCTCTTCAGAGGCAATAAAGAAGGGTTCAATCCAATTTGCATCATGAAAAAAAATTTTATGACCTTCGATAAATGGTAAACAAAAATCAATATTAGTTCTGTAGTGCTCAGTGATGTCTCCAAGAAAAGTTCAGAGTAGAAAATGAATTAAATTCAAATTTTTTTCATAGGAAAGAGAAGAAGGCTTTAAGATGGTATTTTCTAACTTTTTTCATCCATATCAGCACGCAACTAGTAGAGTTTACATACTTTATTGCTACCTTTCAGACATTCTTCTAAATTCGCCTGACAGATTGCCAGCTCATCGATTGTATACTTTGTACAGAACGATGTTGGCGAGAACGGATCATTAGGATCAATCCAATTCTTCCGGTCAACTTGTAAATCCAGGTCGATATCTTCACTACTGGAGCCAAGAAAGAGATTCAAATATAGCATCGTGGATAACATCGTTCTAGTACTTTCTGCAGAATATTAGCAAATGAATACAATATTGCCTCACTGCTACTAGAAACACCAGACTCGTCTAATCTAGACACAAAATTACTACGACCCGAGCCAAGCCAATACTATTCCAACTCGGTCAGCGGGATCTTTTCGTTCCGAGTGCCATGATACTTCCGCAGCACTCTATCCAACGCTCAATGCTCACGGCTCTGTGATTGAGTTGTATTCCTTATTTTTCAGCAAGATATAGTTATATAGAGCAAAGAGTGATAAGTCGAGATTGGGGACCGGGACATCTTGTGAATAGCAGGGACAAAAAGAGAGAGAAATACACTGTAAGCTTCCTGGAAGAGTGGCAACGAGGTATTGCTATGAGATATAGGAAGCTAAGGGACAAGGTGAATATATATTTGTTATTTTAAAGCAAAGATATTTACAGTGTGCTCAAAATTGCTTCTAGAGCTATAGATAGGAAGGGGTAGTTATCACTGGCACAAGGAATGAAGCAGTCATCTGCAGTCAGACCGTTCTGTCCCAATCGTAAAGCTTCAATGATGGAGTAAGGATTCTCTCTTTTAATAGTATTACTAACAGCACTGTGGAATCTTCTCCAGCTTCTGTCGAGGGGGTAAGTTATTTTTGGGATTACTTGCCAACCCATGGAATGGAATGAGAGATCTCCGACGACTTGTCTCAAGGAAGTTACCAACTGCTTTCAGATCTTTGACAGTCAAGTTTCGTTGAAATGATAAGCAAGCAAGCCTTTGAGGTTGAGGTGGCACTCTCCTCTACAGCTTATATCAATCTGGACAGGTTTTATCTCGAGTTCGTCTCTTCTGCTTGTCAGTGCTACTTCCGCAGTGCTGCTTTCTCAGCTCCTCAACACTGTCAAGAAAAGAACACTTTGTGTTTCCCACTACGTTTCATTTTTCTTGTCATGTCTACCTATTCGAACAAATCCATTCCTTTCAACATTTGGCCTGTTGGCCATCTCATCCTGGCCATACTCTTCATTTCACCTTTTGTTTTATCAATTAATTCGTTTAATTGATAAAAATTGATTATTTTTTTTTTTTCGTTTTTTTTTGTTGTTGATGAAACATTTGCGTCACATTTCAGTAGATGGTAGCGTTAGTTTCCACCTCGGGAAAGTATGCTTATGTCTATGATGTTTTTGCCTGATTAAAGCGAGCTTTTTACGTCTGAGAATCTGTGAACGAGAATGAAATCGACTGTCGCGATGGTTTTGGAGTTCACCCCTAACTCTCACTTCCAAATATTTAATTGAATTCATCAGTTATATATTTTAACCTGCTATTCTCTGTTATGATTTTAATCGACCATTTTAACTTCGCTGTTTTCCGTGTTGAATTTTATCTGTCAATTGGAACTCGATCGTGCTTTAAATTCAACTCACGCATCCTATAGAGACTGCAGTGCATGGTTGAAACCTCATATTATCGGAAGAAAGGCGTGAGAACAGATACGTGAAATGTCGGCAAATGAAGTTGAAGTTAGAAGCATCGGCAGCAGGACGAGGTGCAGTGAAATTGAAGCGACAGCTAGCTTCCGCCAAACAAAATATATTCTGCGTCACATTGCATGTTACTCTGTATCAAACAAAATATATTTCATATCTCAGAAATAAGGAAAAAGATCTTGAAGGAGGCTTGATAATAAAACAAAAGGGAATGAAAACTAAAATTGAGACAGACTGCATGGCTGAGAAGTGATGACACGGCCACTCCTCACACTTATATGAATTAATAACAACCATATCCCTTAATGCTGACGGCTCTTATTTATCATTTATGTATTTGGAAACTTGCAAATTTGTAAGGAAGCTTGTGGGATTGTAAAGCCGTTTTAATACTGAAATTCTGTTCAGAGAGACGCGGTAGTTTCTTCCGATTTAAACTAAAGATGAGAATTATCGGGATCGGATGGTGCAGCGCGATTCGCATGAAAGACGGCTTTACCAGTTTATGTATCATTACTCCTGCGGCATCTACAACAGTGTAGACGAATGAGGCATGCTACACAAACCAGTAAAAAGACACCAAAAACAGCAAGACAGATGACCGTCGCCATGATTGTCGTGAAACCGGTCAGGAAACGGTCTTCAGATGGTGTGTTGCTCCATTCATCCTTTTCCTGAAAGTATGGATGAGAAAGCATCGGGTAACATAACGTTAGGAAAAGCGAATATCCCAAAACTACATATTATTTTATCATGATGAAATTCCATAATGAAGCTAAAGTATTGGTTGTATATCTTGATTCGGAGCACTTTGTGAAGTGTAATAGCAAATGTCAGGATGGTTTCATATATTGCTTTGACATATCCTTAGTTCTCTTAATAATTATCTGTGATTGATTGCTGAGAAGTATACTGCACTTCAGCATTCTATACATCAAATAAAAACAATGTATTCAAATTTCGGGCGCCACAAACCCATATTTCAGCTGATGATCGTGCATTTTTCTTTGGAATTTATAACAAATTCTGTAAAATACTGCCAAACTTTTTTAAACGATGTTAGTCATTTTTTTAAAACGAGCAACCTTTGCAACAATAGCATGCCATTCAATTATTTCACATCAAATCTCACGGTTCAGTTACTTTAGCAGCTTAAAGTCGGTGAAAAATTTTTTGAAGACCCAAAAAAAATTCATTGCTTTCTTCGTGTTCTAAAATTAAAGTAATGTTAGCAATATATTTGCTTAACAAGAGGAAATTATCTGAATTCTATTCTATTAAATCACAATTATGCTTCTTAATTCATGGAAAAAGGTGCAAAAACTTCCCAAATTTTACTACTCTCTATGCTTTCTTCAGTTCGAACATTTCACCTATTGCATGTTGCACTGACCCCATAGACACGGTAACTAATGATTGGTTATTCGCTGGTATCTTCGACATCATCAATGTGTTTTTTCGTGCGTTACGAGCAAAGGTGGGTTTGTAATCAAAAAGATACTGCAAACCGAAGACATTTTCTGATTCTGGAAAATAAGAAGGGGCCTTTGACCTGCAACGCATAGAAAAGTTCATTCAAGCATGAGTCTAACAAATCATGACCGGTAATTCAAACTGTAAACAAAAACACATTTGAAAGAAAAAAGCTGCAGATCTACATAAAAATGATTTTGTCATCAATGCACTTGCGAGAATCAGCAATATTATTTGTATCCTAAGCAGTAAGAGAAATTTAATTTCACGATATGTTGTTGTGACAATAACTTGATTATGATCACGATCATAATCAAGCAATACTTGAATCTCACCTGAATGTAATTACTTAAAAAAGGTTAACCCGAGTAGTGATCGCTTCGCAATGATAAGAATTCAGTGAGAAAGCTGCAAGGCTCACCAAAGCATTTTTTCTGGTCAGAATACAAAGTGTAGCCAGAAAGGTGAGTCTTCTGGAAGTTGCGTGAAAAAAATATACCTTGATTGGACAGAGCCATCTGTGCATCATTAGATCGCTGATGTGCTTCAGTGAGCAGGGCACGTGACACTGTGCTTGACACAGGTGTTCGGTGTCGAAGGTATGGATCATATTCTGGGGATATTGCTGATGCTCAGGTCTTCGCGCATCTTCGTTGTATCTTACCAGTGGGTCGTATGGTGCTGGCATTGAATCCAAAATGATTTCTATAGTAAACTCTCCTGCCTCATTAACAAAGTGGTTCACTGGACTGACATCGATACTTGAACAAATTTTCAGTGTACATTGATAGTATTGATTTCCTGCAGTAATAATAGGCTTCACTTTTATTGAATCAATTTTTCAAAAGTTTGCGTTATCGGCTTGAAATTTCCAATTCAAATCCGAAAATTAAACTGATCGAAGGTAGGAAATAGAAAAGAACATAAAATTTTCAATATGATACATTTATTTGCCACTATATGGTGATTTCATTATAACTATTTAAAATTTCAACTCAGTCTTGCATCACTCTGGGCGAAGTAAGTCTATTCTTAGCAAAATTTGGCATGGTACTGTCCCTAAATTTCTGAATTTCTGAAAAATATTTTCCTTTTACATTTATTCACTGCATAGACACGGTAACTAATGATTGGTTATTCGATCAAAAATTGCTATAATTGGTCATCAAAAATATTGTACGAATTGACAGTGGCATCATGGAAAGAATAGTTCATCTCAAATCTGAAACAGGAAGCAAATCTACGTGAAAACCGACAGTTAATGAAAATAATTAGTTCTGAAATGAAACAACGAAGCAAATTCTTTCACAGAATAATCAGATTTTATTTTCAAAGACCAGTCAAATGATCATGAGATCGCTAATAAAATTTCGGATCATGGTCACCAGAGCGTTGAAATTTTGGGGAAATAAAAACAGTTTTATCAGTCTGGCTAAAAATGGCCCTCAACAAAAAAACCACCTGAGTTTAATTACAAATAATCGATTTTCGAAATAATACATCTTATCGAGACTGTGATAGGAAAAGTCCTTATGACCTATAAAATAATTTTGCTACTAAATTCTTTAGAAAAAAATACGTACTGGAATGTGCGAAGTTCGCTGGAAAATTCAAATTAATAGAGAAGGATTACTGAGAGCAAGCTTAACCATTCAGTCGTTTGTGATGTTGAAGAATAAGATTTTGAGAACATGAAAATGTTGCAGCTGGATGGATACTCAAAGAATTAACTGCCTCTTTGTCATAGCCATTAATACGTTTCTATTAGTGACCATTTTCCGGGAGTTACCTCAGATGAAGTCCAGAGAAGTCTTACGTTATCCAGTTGCCAGCCTTTGGCAAACTAGCAAGTAAGTCAGCGGGATAAGGCCGAAAGGTAAACAGCGAATTGAAATGAAGAACAGAAAACTGGCTCTTCGCTGACACTGCCAATTACAAATTCAGGCAGCGAAACGCATCTTCGCAGCCGTAATGGGGAAGAACTAGCCAACCAAACCGCTACTTGGCTCCAACGGCCATTTTCTATTTGACTCCAGATTTGTGTGGCACATTTGTCCTGTCTTCGGTAGTTATAGGTTTCTCGGCTTAACATCGAAAAAAAACTAAAACTGAAAAAATCTTTTGCTTCCATACTTTAGAGCATTTATATGACTTCTCTGTTGAAGTGCACAGATAAAAGAGAACATTATTTGTTAATAAGGTTATAAGCTTATATGATAAGATAACAAGCATAAAAATGCCTTAAATAGAGAAAGCGAGCATTTGCATAACTTCCTAGGTACTTCGCATTTCCGACCTTAAAAGTTTCAGAGGGATCCAGAAAATGAGTTGAGGAAGAAACTAAGAGAATTCTTTAGACCATCATGATCTTTGGAGAGATGAAGGAAGTTCTGCTCAGATTGCAGAGGCCAAGCATTACTATCATCTGTTAAATAAAAGAAATGTAATGAATAAGTTGTAAACAAACTGAGGCTATAGCTGTGAAAGGATGAGTTGCACGAACGGTTTTCTTTCAAGATAGCAATATGCTTACTCATTAGCTTAAGAAAGTTCACTCACTAACCAGTCTAAAGAAGTTGTGTGGGAAAGAGAGATTTTATTTAGCTGGAAAAGATTCCACATCTTCTTGAAATCTCATTCTAAATGAAGCCTATGTGCAGGAATGAAGTTGTCAAGGCATTTCCAAAAACAATTTGATGGTCCACCGCTGAAAGGTGCATTATCTTTTCTACCGCCTCAGACTAATGATGGTATATAAATGTAGCTGCCACAGATATCCTGAAAGAGTGGCACTTTTTGGTTTATTCAACCCATTGATTAGAATGTCAATATTCTGGGTCCTCTTCCTCTAGCTAGACAACACAATACGGCCAACTTCTCGACTTATTCAAAGCTTAAGATAGAAATCCCGCTTATTTTAACACTGTCTAACCAACGCTTTGATGCTGTATTAAAAAAATGAAGCTATTATTTCCGAGCAAATGAATGGCTCTTGAAGAGGAGGATTCATCCAGCAATAAGAAGAGATCTCTGGAAATGTTTGTGAGAGGAAAAAGTGTAGATTAATAAATAAGGTGGCAACACATAACTTTTTCTGTTATTCTCTATTGTTACACAAAGCAGAAGGAAGCGGATGAATTTTTGAGTTCGTTGAAAGCCCTGAGGATAAAAGGCTGCTTGCTTATGCTGTATCGGTGATGAAATAAGACACTTCTACTGAGGAAAATGAGGGAAGAATATGGACTATGAAGCAATGTAACAAATTTAGCACATTAATGGAGCTCAGTTCAGCATCAATAATTATTACTGATATCCTTGCATGTGCATACCAATCATCGAGTGGGAAAGGGATTCCACGGAAGACCTAATTCAGAGAATCAATATTTT
Source organism: Setaria digitata (assembly GCA_003640385.1). NCBI lineage: Eukaryota > Metazoa > Nematoda > Chromadorea > Rhabditida > Setariidae > Setaria > Setaria digitata. The sequence continues at coordinate 425,177 of RCAB01000008.1, read as the reverse complement.
TCATAATTCAATCATAATTCGTCTTTAAGCATGGCAACGGCTCGACAGTGTTCAAGGATAACATATGAACCTCCAAAAACTTAAAAAATTCAGTTTCATTTCGAGAAGGGTAAATATCGAATTTTAATAATTACCAGTAATGATTAAATGAGTATGTGGGTATCAGATATGTGATCTCGAGCAAAACTAAAATAGAAATGTTTCCTAGAAATTGAAGGATTCAAGGACTGAGGTATCTTTGTTCATTGAAGATGAAACGAATAAAGTCCGTTCCAGTATCCCCCACACTTTACCCCGATTTAAACTTGTTGTGGGACTTCTTTTTAAAGGACTATTTATCAAGTGTATGATGAGTGAAAAGGAGAAGCGATTGTGTTGAAAAGTAACCTCAAGGGAGAAGGAAATAGTAGAAGCAAGGAAGCTGAAAGCATACCCGCAATCATCTTCCTTGAGTACAACTATACGGGAACACTTCTGGGAGATCCATTCCTCCTCTTTCTCTTTCAGGATCTATCTAGAACGGAAATGCAAATTTATATTAAACTTACAACAAACTATCTTCTTCTTTCTATAACATTGAACAAGTCAGTTCACCTTCCTTCCTCTTTCACATGCTGTACTGGTAGCTCTCGCACTGCAGATTCTTCCGTAATTTAAATCAGCAACAGGTATGATTAGCGATTCCTAAAAGCTACTGAAGCTGCGAAACCCTTCATTTGCTTAAAAATCATGAACTACACCGATGATTGATGAAACTTCAACTTTTATTATTGAAGAGTAGAACGACATCTGTTAGTTTTTCGTGCATGAATAAGCTTCGTCAAAATGATCTAAACAAACAGAGGTAGCGTTCTGGAAATGAGAGGTCAGAAGACAGTTGAAAAAAAATTACATTATCGCAGTAGTAAACTGATTCTCCAACTTGAAGTCATTATTAACTTTAAAATTGAAGATGAAAGCATTTAAAACTAATTAAGCATAAACATCCTTAGAAATGAAAATTACAGCAAAAAACTTGTAATAGTGAATTGAATAGCCATTGATAAATAGTATCTTAGTTGAAACAAGAGAAGAGAAGCGGAGTTGAAAGTTGCAGACATTGGAGAAGGATTCCAAGTTCCAAAAACGACAGCAGTTTATTCGAAAAGCAAAGCAAACAACGGTGAGATGATAATAAATGGAACCGGCAAGCCTGAACATAGTAATCTATGTGAGAGTGTAACAACTTAGACCAGCCTAAATTTTAGCAAGCTTAACAATCTTAGCTGTGAGTGAAATGTACAAATCAGTTTGGATCTACAAGTAATTCGCCAAAATGTGAACGAAAAACCACTGCTTTATTAAGCAGCGAAGTCATTGAGGAATGAATCGAGAAATCAGAAATATACTGATTAGCAACAAATATGAAAAATTTTTTGAAGAATCCTTGTATCACATTACATCAACCCTAATTATAACAGAAGACTAATTATGAAAGTGAACAGAAATCTCCATTAGTATTGACTACTAAAGTCAGATATATCTTTTATCAGGTGAAGAGAAGTTGTAAAAGGACTGTCTTCTGGAGAGGCTGTGAAACTAAAGATTTAGTTTTCATTAATAACTTCTACCGAGTGAAAACAGATATTAATACATTAACGAACTACTCATAAAAATTAAACAATCAACGATTATAGTGCTCACTGAAAACGGAAAAAAGAGGAAACTAAAATCAACACTGAGACGGATAACTTTCACGCAAACAGACATAAATATAAATGAGTAGCAACAATATGGATTTCGAAAAAAATAATGTAAAGAATCAAATTGTAGACGCAGAAAAGCTTGCTTCTATACAACTTTTCTCTTGAATGATAAAAGGTTCCCGATAAAATAGCAATAAATGTTGTTACTCAACAGAATGAAGAATTGATGAAGGATATTCAAAAATAATAACAGAACAGTCAACTGGATTGTTTTCCTTTTCATCCTTTCAAAGGAGATACCAACTGAACATGCAGAAGGAAACTTAAAAAGCTTTTTAATAATTGTTGCTGGGAATGGTGCTAAAAAAAAACAAGAAATAGTTACAGAAAATGACTATTGTTATCAACTAGAAAACTTAGGAAAAAAATAGTTAAAATGTTATCTAAATAACAACAATTAAAAATAAAGGCTTCAAAATTCGGACTCCATAGCGACAGATAAATTCGTTTCATCATAGTGGGAAATCTAAACTAATTAATAGCTAACAATCACTTTAACAGGAGATTAGCAAGAAGGCTGAATGATCTAAGGCAATAACAATCAGGTCGACAGAGACTTCTGTGTTTTGGGACAAGAAGTCCTAAAAAACCTGATCGGAATCTTCTTGATTTTACCGGCTTGAAAACATTATTGTTGACACGCAACTGCGAGACACAAAGATGAATATATTAGTAAGCTTTGGAATAAAACAGATGTATAACTCCGCAATATCACATAGCAAATTTAATTTGTCTCATGACTAAGGTCGCAGTCATAACAATTTCAAAAGAAAAAAAGAAAAAATAAGCCAAACTGAACATGCGGCCAAAAAATCCCGGTCACGAGTAACAACTGGAACAGATTTCTAACTGTTATCAGACAATAAAGAAGAAACAGAACGGCTGAAATCTCCCGCTAAAAAAATTCCAAAGGTATCTGGTACACTTCGGATTTTCTTACACAGGGAAGTCCAAAGTCAGCTATGAAATGGTCAGCAACTACAGTCGCCCGTACTGATTGATGTTAAAAGAATCCAATAAGATATGGATTTATGAAAATCAAACGCAAACAGAGGAGAGTAGCAAAGTAACAGGGCTAAATTCTTTGTGACACAACAATAAACCTATAAATAACAGTAAGGAATCAATCTTCTGGAGTGAATGATAGGTGAATAAAAATGTTTAAAGGGCTATAATGTTCGGCTTTTTTTTTGGAACAAATTAATTTTTCTTTTAGCAACGAAAGGAACAACAGACGACTGAAATTAAAAAAAAAAAGAAAAACCTGCTTAAAGTAAAAGATCGCAAAAAAAAAAAAAAACTGTATAACACAAAGTATTTGCTGATATTATAACGAAGTTCTCTATCTTGAAATGTTTTAAAGCCATTTTTTAAACGTTAAATGCCACGTTGGTTTACTACTCGAAATCGATGCGATAAGCTTCTTTGTTCATGCTAAATTACCCCAGAGAAAACAGAGTGAAAAGAAGTGGTTAATGAAGCTCTTGGGGAAGATTTAGCAGAAATTTAATTAGCTTATCAAAATTCCGAAAATATGAGACGCAAAACTCATAAATTCAAATACAAATCACGAACGACCACTTTTACACATCAGTGGAAAGCTTAAACCATATCAAGGAAACTATGATGGAGCAATGAAAAAAGATCAGGAAATATGATACATTATTCTGTGAAAAATAATTGATAAATTTTTATTTTTTTCTGATGGTAATTAAAAAAGACATCAAGACTTTTATTTATAAAGAGGGAATTAGAAATTGGTCATAATTCATTCCTAATATTTAACAATCACAAGTACCAATTATAATTAAATAACGACAGCAAGAATTCATTTACAACCAACGAATAAGCATAAAGATCAGAACAAATCGTGTTCACTATACTTTTCGAAAGGATAAGAGGTCCAAACAACTTGCCAATAGTATGGCAAAAAACATGATGAAAAAACCCACATATGCAGTGAAACGAATAAAATTTGACTTAAGTCTTTTTTTTTTTTGGAAGAAAACATAGAAAAAAAGAAAAAAAAAAACCAATCCATTTACTACATTCCGAAAGACATTTTATATGGAGCAAAAAAAAAGCTAAAGAAAACAAATTACGACGAATGTGAAATAAATTCAGCAGCAGGAAATAACAAGTGTTTCAAAGATATCGAGAAATGATCATTCGTCTGATGCTCATTTCATTCCTAGCACTTTATTAAACAACTGAACCATGCTTCTGACGAAAATACTCAGCGCGTAATGCTTCTGCACATGAAGGCCTGGCCTCTGGTAAAAAAGATAACATACTCTGAAAACATTAATTTATTGCACAAGCATGTAATCTAAGTAGTACTAAAAAATTTATAGAAATGCACAAAAAAGTATATCAAGAACATACCAAGGAATAATTATTTAAACATGGAGAGGGCTGGAAAATCAAAACCATCGGAGCTTTTTTTTTATCTTCCTCTAATCCAGGAAGAAACATGAGTAGTGAAAAACTATAAAGAAAAGTCATGAACTTCCTCCAGTAATTTTTGAAGGCGAAAGATGAATAAATTTCCCAAATTATAAAACAGCGTACTTTTACAAGTTTTGCCGCATCTGACGGTAATTTCGGGGCAATGCGGCGCATTGGCTGTCCTGGATAAGATGGATAGAATGAGCGTTCAATAACCGCATTCTGAGGCCATTCACTAGAAGGTGGTGTGCCAAGTTTCCTGCAAAAATAATTCATACCAAACAATTTATAATACTTAATACCAATGCTAAGCGATAAAACAACATTCCACAGCAAAAAATTTCGAGAACCTCCCATACTTGGGAAGAAAACAAAAAGTTAGAAGTCAGCAGATGTAGACTTTGAATCTAAAACTTAATTTACTTTTAAAATTATAAAATTCACGTCTTCAAATCAAAAAAAAGGAAGCACGTAACAAGAACTTACTGGAAGATAATACTTAACTGTTGCGCTTCACTGTGCGCTGGAAAAAGCGGCTGACGAGAATATAATTCCGCAATGATGCAACCAGCTGCCCAGATATCTACACCACAGTTATAAGAACACTGCAGCAGCACTTCTGGACTTCGATACCACAAAGTCACCACCTGAAATCTCTATATTTTTAAATCATCAAATGAAAGTATCAAAAAAAAAAAAAAAAGAGGCATTCAGACACTACCAGTGTTGTGAAGGATGACTGCATTGAGTAATAGCGAGCTAAACCGAAATCAGCGATTTTGATTGTTTGGTCACGATTGATCAATATATTTTGCGGTTTCAGGTCTCGATGTATAACATGATTTGAATGAAGGAAATCCAATCCCATTAATATCTTAAACTTGAAAACGAACTGTGAAGAAAAAAAGATTCACATATTGAAAAGAACGGCTTGGGATCGAAAAACAATTATTTAGTTGGTTTTCTGCAGCAAGTAGGAGATAGAATATAAATTTGTTGTACAAAAAGTTTTGTTAGGTAGAATAAGAAGTACATTATTAGGGATATCATAACTCAACAAAGTTATTTTAGCAAACTATCATTTTCAAGAGAGAATATACACGGATTTAATGATATACTCTTTTCAATTAAAACTAGAATAATTACCTGCTTTGCAATATAACGACACTGTTGATCACCCATATCGCGAGGAATGGTGCGCAGAAACTCATATAGGTCCCAGTCACATTTCTCATAAACGACACTTAAACACATTTCACCTTTATCAATTTGACCATGAAACACATCATGCAATCTGTAAAAAGTGACAAATTTCTAAAACCATGTAATATATTGCGAAGCTCTTTTGACTTACATGGATGCAAAAATTTGATAAATCAAACTAGCGTAAAATAAAATTCCAAAACATAAAACGAAAGGCACGAACTTGACTATATTTGGATGATCCAAACTATGCAGCGCTCGCAATGCCGAGATCTCACGTATTATACTCTGTGGAATACCATCTTCTGTTATACGTACGATCATCTTTTTAAGAGCATACTGTAAGAGTGGATTCAAGTCTTAATGGAAACCTTTGTTCAAATAATAAGTAAAATATAAATAAGTAAAACATAATATACTGCACAGGCTAATCCATAACTTTCATTAAAGTATTGAAGACATTTGCCGTGACTGCAAGTAATTTGTTGTGGTGAATTCAAATTTTGTTAACTAAAAGTTTAAAGTAAGCAGTATTAATAACCTTACTTCAACCACTTCGCAGTTTTCAGGAGAGAGTATACAACAAAATATAATTCAAACCGAATCTAAAGGATGTAACTCGAGTAGGACAGTACTTACCTGTATATTACTAGGCACATGAGTAACAAGATATACAACCCCGTATGCACCCTTTCCGATCACGCGATGCTCCTCATATTCGTGAACATTCTCAGGACTATCTATACATCGATCACATCTTGAACAACTTTCCTCCATCATAAATGACTGCAAATTGAACTTTATAACTAAGAAAACGTACCATGTAAATAAAAGACAGGATAATGAATACGGTAAAGAATGCGAGTAAGACATGCAGTGAACACACGTAACGCAACGTCTGGTCAGTGGAAGCCTGCAAAGCGTGACAAGGTATGCTCCAAGCAAATTCCTTCTACGTTTCATATCCAAAGGTTGGATTGCTGATATCCCATACTCATATTATCGTCATGCTATCATCCAAACAGAAATACCGTTCAAGGGCTCTCCATGTCCGGAATCCGCTCATTCTTCCAATAATTAACCACTCGGTACCTCATTCTGTACTATTTCACAAATCTTGTCCCGTCCCACCTACTCGTAAATACAACAATTTACTTTCAATTACATATACAACCTCACCACCCGAGAATTTCTCAATCCTTCCGCAGTACTATTTCATGAACAGCGTCACCGTCTAATTAGAACTCGAAATTAGTTTAGCCGCCAGGATTCGAAATTGAACAACGAATAAGTTTTCACGTCAGCGGTATGAAACAGTTCTTCTCCTTCACTTCAGAGACGCGTTGCTTCGTGGAGGGTGTGGGTGAGCGTCGCTGTTCTGCAGGACAGACCGGTGATTCTGGATTCGTGCCTGGGCTAGGATGCTCATTCGGTAGCTGTACCTTCTTCGAGTCAGGTGATGAGTGGACGTGCTCGCAGTGACTTGTGACGGGAATGGACGAAACGGAGAAAGGCTTTCGTGCCACGATCATCCAGCAACTGGAGCGTCGAAATGTTGTTTGCGGACAGTTCGATTCCTTGTTCACCTCCTGTAAGCTTCATCGTCATCTCTTTTCCCTTGTTGTGTGCTGTTCAAAACGACCTTCGCTTACATTCAGAACTTATCTGCAGTACTACTTTATCGTGTTCTAAACATACGGCTTCTGCTGTCCCACCTCTAGCCACATCCAATTTTATTTATAGATTGTGAACTAACAGAATATGTAGCGAATATCGCACGTGCCGGCCGTATACGTACTGGTCCGAGTACTTCGATGTAAGTTTAGTTATTTCTCCAATAAAATAATTGAGTTAACAAGTTATGTCACTTATAAATCATTTGTATATGTGCAGATGAAAAGTTCAAGTCCATGTGAAATCGCCTGATGAGGCAGTTTTCTTTTAAGCTACTAATAAGTAGAAATAATAGAGTGATCTATTAATTTGTTGAGGCACTGGAGATATATGAATATTAATAAGAGATATGCTTTCTGCAGCGATATTTCAGAGTTTCCGATCGTACAGCAGAGCTAGAAGCTGAGCTTGCAGATCTTTATCGTAAAAAAGAGCAAAACGATCAACAGTTGATCGAAACAAATAACCGTTTAGGTGTTGTTATGCGAGAGCTAAGCGCAGTCAGTATTGTGTAAGTCTTGAACGCGTATTAGTGTTTGTTGTTGAAATTGTGGATATAATAGGCAATTTAATCAGGTTCAGTAGGATTATTATTGGAAATTATATTTAATTGGGAGGAGGGGGAGAGGACCTTGTCACTTGAACTTGTTGTACTGTTGTGGTATAAAGTCCAAGTGAAGATTACCAGTGAAGTTTACGTCGAAGCTCTTCTTTACTAGGTGATGTCTGTAAAAGAAATTGTAATAAATCAGGTGAGAAGACATTTTACAATCGAGAGAAAATTTTCAGAAAAGAAGAATGCCAGAAAGAGAATCAAAAACTGAAGAAGAAATTAAAAGAAAGAGAAGAAGAGTTGGCTGCCCTAGAAGAAGCAAATACTTTATTAAAGGATGAACATTTTGCTTTGCAGGTATGTAATTTAATAAAAATTTCATAGTAGATTAACTGAAATATATAACGTTGTAATCATTTGGACATTTTCCCTGTTATTTACCATGAGTTTGAAACTGAATAGTGTTTATTTTTAGGCAAGCTATAATAGTATAGAAAATAAATATCGAGAAGCACAAGAGGAAAGGAACAGCTTGGTCGAACGAATAAAAGATTTGAAAGAAAAGGAAGTCCAATGGTTTAATGAGCAAAATGAGCGAGAGCAAGAGTAAATATTTCTTTTATCGATGTGTTTTTTACATGGCTTTTGAGCGGCCTGGTTTATATCTGTAAGGAAATTAGTTCATTAATGGACCACGACTACTGGAAAAGAGTGATTAAAAATGCTTTTTAAAAATTAAAAAACTATTGTTTTTTAATTTTTTTTTTAATCACTCTTTTTTGGCATTCATAACGTCATTGTTTATTGACACTTCAGCTTATATTGAGTTGTTTATTAAATCCCATTTATTATGCTTCGAACTGCATAGCATGTATAACTTCGATATTAATGAAAGCATGGCTCTGTGCTAAACTTTGAGCTTGTACCTGTTTTGGTATCTTTTGGTTTATGTGACTTTTTTGATTTGATAGCTTTTTGTCTAACCACCGATTCCCTTCTGCTTTTCAGCTGTTATTGCTCGTCTTAAGATATATTTTTATTTTTTGTCTGTAGTTAATTGATTTTTAATCCCAGAATAAGAGCACCAGAATATGTTTGGAAATGGGAGCCATGTTTTCGAATAAAAAAGAAAATTTGCCCTTTTACCAAGGTATCTTGAATGGCTAACATAAATTGCTAGATGAATTTTCAAATCCTAATTATTTTAAAGACATGAGTTTAGATTTTGTTGTTCAGGGAACGTCGTCGTCGTTTAGCAGCAGATATTGAATCAGCACTAAATGCGTCTCACAGCAACGAGGACAAAACGTATGGGTTAGTTAACCAAAACAAAATATTTATTAAAAATCATCTTATATTACGGTTTATTTTACATCTGATGCGCTGCTTGTTCTTAATATTTAATATCGGCGCTCAGGAACTGTCCAAATCATAAATTTCAACTTAAAGAATTAATAGTATAGTTGAAAAAGTAATAGTCATATTTTTCCTTACCTAAAAATGGAAATTTACATGTTGAGCTGATGATACAAGTGCTTGATTTCATTGTGAATTAGAACAGTATATGAAAAGTACTCGGTTAAACTCTTACGATACCTGAAATTAAAAGCAAATGTCTATGGAAAAATATCTAGATATGTATTTTCACTAATGCTTATATATTTTTTCATGACATTTTCACCTGAATTTTCAGAATCAACGCTACTTTATAGGTTTGAAATTATTAGCAATACAAATCAAGCCGTGGATTATAAAGGCGACATTATTCCAAATCGTTGTAAAACAAAACTGGTTAGTCATTGCAATTTGAGTTTTTACTCCATAAATTTCATAAATTCTTCGAGGATCATTGCAATTTGAGTTTTTACTCCATAAATTTCATAAATTCTTCGAGGATAAGTTTTCTTTTCCGTCTGATCTACTGAAGTGATTACGTGGTTTCCAAATTCATTTTGTTGCTTGAAAAGATAGTTATCCACTTTATGTAGATGAAGGTTTATGCCCTTTTTTTTTTTCAAGAATTATGGTGAAGATATTAACGATATTCTTTGGCATCCGAATGGAAAAATGTTTGCTGGAGGAGGCAGCGACCACAAACTTCGTTTATACAGATTAATAGATGATAAATTTGAAAAAATGTAAAGAATAATTTTTCTTTGCTTTACAAATCATAAGTTGATTATTTCTGCACATCTTTCAATTTTTTTAATGAAGATCTAAGACTTTTGCACAATTGAAATTCCTTCACTGTTTTGATTCAGTGTTTCTTTGGCTGGTTCTAATGAATCAATATTACGAATAGACTTCTCAGCTGAAACCAATCAAGTTCTTGGAGCCGGTAATGACAATGCTGTTCGTATATGGGGAACAGATAATCATGTGGTCAAGGTTTGTAATTTTAAAATATTTTCTCCCAAAATAATTTGATTAGTTCCGTGTAATTATGTGTGATTTTTTGTGTTTGAATTTTATTACTAAAAGGTTTTTTCACTTTTTTTAGGTGATTAAAACCTCCAATAGGTAGCTTAATCAAGGAATTCCCTGGACAAGATTTCTCTTATTTGCGGTAGTTAACAGCCCAAATTTCTGCAAGCTTTGTTAAGATTTTAAAATACTCAATCTTTCGAGCGTATTTTATCATTTTCAATAGCTCTTTTTTTTCGGCTGTACCACTTATAATTTTTGTTTTTAGCATTCGTTGACTGGACATGGAAATAAAGTATCATCTGCCAAGTTCTTTCAAGATGGTTTACAGGTTGTCTCTGGTTCCTACGATCGAACTTTCAAACTGTGGGACTTGAAAACTTCCAAATGTACATTTTTAATTCTATTTTCTGCTTTTTCATATTGCAGTTATCTCTTTGGTTTCATCATCCCCATTGTAAAACAAAGAAAGAAGGTTTTAGGCATTAATTTCTATTCGAAATTTCAATAGCGAGGTCAGACCGGATATTTTCTCAATTTTTCTGATTTTTTATCGAATAAACCAGAGCTTTAAAATCTTAGTGACAAACTTTTCAGGTTTGAGAACATACTTCACTAATTCAGTGGTATATGATATGATATCAAGTGATAAGAGTGGGTTGGTTGCTAGTGGTCATTACGATCGTAAAGTACGGTTCTGGGATACGAGACTTAATGAACCGGTTCAAGTAGTTGAATTTGCGAATAAAGTTACGTCACTTGTTCTCTCTTTTGGTAGGTTTACATTCATTCATTTTAATAATCATAAGAAATCGACTCCCGAAAGCTCAAAATAATTAACAGAATTCAAAATTGCTATTACTTGCAATTTTCGTACCTTTTTAAAGTAACAGCATTTGCACTTTTTTTAATATTTTTAGATGACCATAAGTTTTTATTAAAGTTACGAAATGTTCTGCTATTTTTGATGATTTTTGAAATAGTAAAAGTAAAGCTTAGTTCGCTATTTCTCTGGTGTGACAGATTACATTAAGACTCTTCCGTTGTACTTGCATCAGCACGAGATGAAACAATGTCACTGATTGATCTGCGTTCTTATCAAATTGTTCATATCTACAGGTATTTTTCTTCAGTATCTTCGTTTGCACCAAATGTTGCAGTCAATTAACACATTTTTTTTTTTTGCTATTTCCTTATCTTTTGCTGAAATGAATCATAAATCTTTATAACGTTCAATGCATTAACGAGTTGCTAAAATTCACAACAGTGCCGACCAATATCGAACAGGAAGCGACCACATTCGTTGTGCGATAAGTCCCGGGATGGAATATATTGCGGCTGGGTCTAGTGATGGAGCCATTTTTATTTGGAATCTAAAAACGACCAAACTTGAAAAGGTCCTTCAAAAGGGTGGACATGAGTAAGTAATTTTTTTGTGAAATTGTAATATGAATAAAAACTATAGTTGATGTGGATCATTATTCGTTTTCTTTTTTGAGAAGTAAAACATTGATTTTTTTTTTCATTCTCCACTTAGGATCAGTCCAGTGCTGTTTTACATAGCAGGTATGAGAGACAGGAAAGAATGAACCTATAAAAGCTTTCTTTTTTTGATTCCAACCACCAAGTTTGACATCTCCTCCTTTCTTTTTCCTACAGATAAAAAGATGCATTATCCACTTCACACAGAAAATCGAAAACATTTTATTTTTAAAAACAGAAGAAAAAGCAGCAGTTTTTGGAACGATACATTCTCTACGTTTATATTTCAAATTTTGGGATGAGAGCGTACAAATTTCGTCCCTTTGGGATAATAATTATAAAATGCATTTTCTTCGTGTAAACTAAAAATATATGTTAGATAAAATTACTTACTTCTTACACCTTTTTTTGTAATCCTGTTATTTTGACCAAACAGCTGATATATACAAAAACAGTGATTAATCAGAGATTACATTTTTTTTTTCAGACGAGGTGTACATTCAGTTTCATGGCATCCCAGAGGAAGGATGTTGCTTAGTGCAGGAAAAGAAAAAACTGTTTGCTTGTGGACTGCTTGATTCTGAAGTTATTCTCAGTTCGATCACTGTTTTTATATTTTTCATTATGTATATAGTATATATATGTTATTTCATTGTACGATAATCCACTATATTAGGAAAGATATTCTGCAATTCTTTTTTCTAAAATAACCTCTGCAAAATCGGGCCACACTGTTCCCATTTCTCGAAGACTTAAATGGACCTGAAATGAGTTAGTTTTGAATAGCAGGGATTTCTCATTTATACTCCACTTCTTTCACACTGTCTGTAATAACCACTTTACGAAGCATGATTTAATTTAAAGTGTTAAGTCTTTTTTTTTTTTTTTCCTTCGTTTTTCAAGGAGCTATCTGTCCCTCCTACATTCCAGGGTATTGGTGATTTAACTCTCGCCAAATAAGTAGGGGGCGTTGATTAGTCAAATCAGACTGATAATTGGTTACACCAAATACGAGGAGTTCCTTTCAACTTAATTTGTATCTGCAGTTCCTTAATTCAATTGCAGGGAAGATTCACACTTCTCGCTGTCATGAGCAACTAATATTTATAATTTATAGTCATTGAGGATTAATTATTTCTACTTGTTTTAGTGAAAAACTTTGCTATGTGGCTGCCGTGTTCGTTTATTGTATATGCCTCTACGGGTTTCTGATTTTCCAGCTTCTTTGAAGTAGTCTCAAACTCAGTAGTGACAAATAGGGAAATTTACCTGGCATGTATTTTCACTCTTGCGGAAGCGGAATTTCTTTAACAGGCTACAAATTATTGTTTTAATTTCGATAAAAGCAAAACGCATTCCAATACACTGGCGTGGCCCAGCACCAAATGCCATCCAACTTCTCTTTTGAACCGCAGTGCAATTCAAGAACCTGAAATTTTTTAAGCTTTAATTGAAATCCCAAATCCAGTTTTATCTGCTTCTGTGGATTCGTCATTTTCGAGTATCCCACCTTTTCCTGTGAGAGGATTTCGTTATGTGAAAGTCGGAGATGTTATAAAGCTTAAAACGACATCAGAATTGAATATTAATCATTATATATATATATATATATAATGATTAATATTATTAATATATATCAATCATTATATATATATATATATATGTGAGCCATAAATGATTAAGGAATATATATATATTTATGAGCGGAAGATACATACATCCCTTAGACTATAGAATAAAATTGAAACCTGTCCGGCCTGAACTCCTTGACATCGTTTCCCCATATTTCGTGATCGTAGTGTAAGGTCCAGGTGTCAAAAATGACACCCACACCTTCCTTAAACGTGTAAGGTCCTATTTTGCATTGCTGCGCACAAACACGAGATTGCAGTCTGCAAAAAAAGCGAATTTTCCTGGATCTTCTATTGAAAATTCAAATTTTTACTATCATTTAACAATGGAGTTTTGTCATCATAAACTCACAAAGAAGCGTGTGGGAATAGCCGGAGAGTTTCCATGATTGCACAGTTAAGATAATCCAAGTTTTGTATATTATCGAAGGTGATCTCATCCAGGGTTAATATTTCCTGGCATAATTTATCTTGTATTTCAGGGTTATTGGCTAATAAATATGTTAAGTAAGTTAAGGTGTTCGCTGTCGTGTCGAAACCAGCTGATGATAAAAAACGGCATTGATTTACAATTTCCTGCAAATTCATCCACTAAAGGAACTGAAATATTTCAAGCGCATCAATAACTTCGTGTTAATTTATTGCCTTGTAATTCATCAAAGGACTTTAATGCTCGACAGTTTCATGCATTTGATAAAAAGCATCCATCACTTCGATTCTTGGGAGGTAAGATTCTATACTATTTCCGCATATTATGGAAAGGATGCGAATGATTTGATTTGCTAGAGAACATACAAAAATATGCATGACACAATCTGATGAGAAATATGTCGGAAAGCAACTGAAGGAGGAGAGGATTAAAATGTATGTAAGAGTTGAAATTCCTTACTCCGCGTGTCAACTTCTGGATGATTTTTATGCTCGATACATCGCAAGGTCCATCGGCATCCACTGCCCAGTCATTCCATTCATTATCTTCCATGCGTTTCATGAAGTATAGAAAACTAGAACGGCCCTAAACTAAACCCGAAGAAATATTTTTATAACTATATGGAAACTGGATGAGTTCAATCAGAATCCAATTTTTAACTAAATCCTATTGTCTCATGCTTCATGCTTTATTTAATATTGTCGGGAATATTGAACGGATATACGATGCTGTAGTATTTCTTGACCTAACGAACTAATTGTCTTTTGCGAAGGATATCTTGTTACTATAGCGAATTGGTGTTTGCACCGCTACTAGATTTTAGCCTGAAGGAAATGAAAATGTAAGCTCCATCCCAAGTCCCATTTAATTTGTTAAAATTGCTAACTATATAAAAACGGACTTGATCAACAGTATCCATTGAAACAACTCTGTAAAGATGATTTGTATAGCTAGCAATTGGGTCATTGTCAAGATGGGGTGCTGACCGAAAATATGTGCACAATTTCGAGTACATTGATGATATCCAATTTAAGTCCGGTATACACCCTTGAAAGGTTTATATGCAGACACCGAAGAGATAAATAAGTATAGGAAATTTTGCTGCTAAATTATATATATGAGAAGGCATACTACCAGTTAATGAAAATGTCCTTCTATAACTAGAAATAGGTGACATTCTACGAAAAATCTTTCAGTAATTCTTCGTTTCTTTAAGCACGATATCTAGTTGAATTTATTAGTTCCCTCACATGTAAGTAGATAAGAAGAATGGAAACTTTTCAGTGGGCTAAATTTCTTCAGTAAAAGTTTGAGATTTGGGTCAGCACGTTGACAGCTGTACGGACGCCCCATGCAGCATCGTGATATAACGTCGAACGTAAGTCTCTGGAAATAACTAAAACCGATCCGTGAGTATAGTAAGCAGATGTTCACTTCCCTAAATGATGATGCTCCCGAAAACTAAAAACCGATGCACACAACTGAATCGTGGATTCTATACAGCTTGGTTTGTGAGAAAAAGATATGAAGTGTACGTACGGATGAAGCTCCAGTGCCTTTGAGTCAATGATTTCTTCTTCAAGGTCCATTATAAAGCGCTTTACTGAATCTTTTATGACAACAAACAGCTGCAAAAAAAGACATGCGAAAAAGAGTTTCACATTTTTGGCACCAATTATTTTCTTGAAAATTGGAAAATGAAGACCTGCCGAAGATTCTCACTCGAAACAGCTTTCGATGTCAAACTTCGAATTCGCTTCCAGCGTTCACCCCGTGCAGCAAATTCGTGCACCTCATAGGCAGTGTCTGGATGCGAACCACTTGGATCTATCTGATGTTATAAGTAGATTTACAAGCAATGTATTAGTTGAATAACCGACGAATGAAGTAAAGAGCTGAGTGTTTCACAACAGAAGTTCCTCATTCTACACTTTCAGGAAGTGGTGCGGGATTTTATACGAGAAATATAACTTACAATACGTGAGTGAAATAGATTGAACTGTTTGATGCATATCTCATGGATAATTTTAGGATCCGAAGTAACAACTGTTGGGTAGGAACCTTGCATCAGTCCATACGTACGGCCATATTTTCTAGTTAGTTTGCAAAGTTCCCAATGAGCAGTATGTGATTTCATAAGCTCTAAACTTCCAAGTAACCAATTCTGACTCTGGACTACTGGAAAACCACAATCACGAATAACATTCCATGCTTTTCGGTACCTGGAATGATATTTTGCTTCATATTTAGACCTATATTTTAGTCCTGTTCCTTACCACCCTCCCGATTACTTACAGTTAATTCCATGAGCCTATAAAGTGCATTGGCTTTCTATTTACTTAACTGAATACGAAAAAGAGAACAGTCCGTTGTCACAGCTAATGCTTATGATGTCTTTCTCAAATATTAGAACATACAATGTATGGAAAGGAGGGAAGCACTTAAGAACCAAAGCCCTTGCTCTGTAATGGAGAAGGCAATTCATTTACGGATGGAATGAACAGTGAGTTTTATTCTCTTGGCCTTCTGAAGAGCATCTTTTCTTTCGATAGCTTTCTCTCAAATAAATGAATGAATGTTCGAGAAAAGTACTACAGCACCACTGTCACAACCAAAAAACAGACTCTCAGGTTCTCTTATCAAGACTGCAACCAATTGATCGTCTTTTCCGGACCTCATTTCCATCAGTTATCTTCAATAACCATTCACTCATTCACTTCGTTCTATGACGCATCTTAATTCTTCATCAGTACTCAGTTTTGGTTATTAAAAGCCAAATATTATAAACAGTCCCCATGGGGACTATACTTCACTTGAAAGAAAATTTTAAAACGGTGTACTCAAGTTTACCTTCGAACAATTCTACTAATGAAACAGAATGGAATAAGAAATAGTCCAAGATAATATAATTCCATCCGTACATCCAGAGATTAAGCGAGAGATGAGAGACGGTTATTAATGAATTTCTTGGAGAAAAATTATCAGATGTGCAGGAGAGAATGATCAGATAGACCGCTTCAACTACGCAAACACATAACTGACACCGCTTCCTCCAGTTCGTTCTGTCACATACCACTTTGACTGCCATCTTTCCCTTCTCATTAATTTAAAAAACGTAACCATTCCTCTCCTTCCCTGTTATCATATTTACCGACTAGTTCTAATTATAAATCTAGAAAGGTGCTTCGCTGTGAACGAAATTAATTACCATCCAGCAAAACCATGTTGCCCACAGCGAGGGGATCAGTCCTGCATCAGAGAAAATTGAATTATCTCTTTCTAGTTCCGCTTCTGTTTAGCTACTGTTTCGAAATGGAACTTATTTTTCTCTTTTTCGAAGAAAGTCCATGATTAATTAGTGACTTTTTTTTATTTCGTGAATATTGAAAACAACAAATAATTCCAGTCATGTGAAAATTGTCTCAATTTTTCTTAGGAGAACACATAAAGACACCTTGCACCCATAAATTCATATTTAGCGAAGTTCAACTGTTCGATTCCAATGATTTAAAGTGCAAAACATAAAAAGCTTCTTATATCTTTAAGAGGGTAAACAAATGCTTGATACTACTTACAGTAGCTTGAAATTTACAATAACAAAAGTAAAAAGGAATGGAAGAATGACAATTATCAGAGATATTATCTACAATTTCCAGCTCTATTTAATAAAATGCAAAATTGATAGTGATCTATTTCATTCCTCCCTTTTTACCGCTGTTTTATTTTTGTTTATTATATAGATAGATATTTCAAATATAAGTGCTAAAAAAGATAATTTAATGTTTACGAAAATAAAACGAAATGAAATGCAACGCTTCACACATAGTATTATAAACTAGAATTATCGAAAAAGATACTACAAAAGTAACATGCGTGACGTACCAAAAAAACCACGAAAAGTTAGAATCAAAACCTTCAGAAAATCTTCGATATCCTAGTTCCCCAGATCCTTCAAATAAGAACAGAACTAAGCAAAAGACTTCTGAAACATATGGTGCGATGATTTTAAACTTAAGGGAACAGTTTGCATAAAAACACAGAGCCTATTAACAGCGCACTCTCCATAATTAAGAGTATAAAATATCGACGACTACGAATTCGTTCCTCTTCATATTTCTTCCGTAAAATATTATTTTTCTCTTCCTCTTCCGAAAATTTCCGAGAAATAAATTGAAACTGAAATTAAAGCATTTTAGTACTTAGAAAGTCAAAAAGACAGTGTAAGGTATAGCGCTTAATCTTCTTAAGCAAGGAGCAAGTTTGGCACGGTATATGAGGTCATAAATTTCAACAACTAAAGAATTATTCTAAACTGCATATTAGCTAATTCACTTGCAATTATTTCTATATATGAATAACAAAACATGAAAATGGAAAAATGAAAAATAGGAATTTCCTACAGAAAAAGAGTAAGAAAATACCGAAAGCTTCAAATTAGAATCGATACAGCTTTCTTTTTCCTTTTGTGAAATATCGCATATTGATTGCAGCAGGGAGTCAACGAGGTAATTTTTGATAAAATGATTTCCAGAAGAAATTGATTGTCGGCACATGGGACATTCAAAAACCTGAAAAAGCTAATTCGACTTATAATGAGTATTTCCAAACAGAATACCGACTGAAAGATGCTCACTTATATTAGCACATGTTTTGTCTTAATATAAAAATAATCTACAACTACCGACCCATTTTTACTAATAAATACAAGAAAATGAAAAATAAAAATATTGGAAAAAAAAAGGCATTTATGAAGAAAAGCAACCAAGCCATGCTCGGAGTAGGAATTTTCGACAAGCTTCCTGATGCAATTCTGACAAAATGAATGACCGCACTGAAGGATGAATGGTGCGGAGGGAAATATACAAAAACAGACAGGACAATGTAATGCAGATGAATCTACCATAACGCGCTCAGCACCATCAATCAGCGCCGTTCGCTGAAAAGCCATAATTTTATGTTAATATGACAAAGTCTTACTTGTTGGCCGCTGTGTTTAATTTAATATTATGATTTACACAATCCCACTTCCCAAACAAGATATCTCTGATTTAAATAATGAAGCAGTATCAACTAAAATACTACATGCAAGAATTTGTTGATTTTTTCTTTTTTTGAGGAAACAACCACACGACTTACGCGACTTTCCGAATAATCTTGGTTTAGTTGAGCGACAGCTGAACGTAAATGAGCAAAAAACCGCCTCATTCACCTTTTCTTACAAAAATAAACTGTAAAATAAAAACAGAGATTGAAGAAATCTTACTCACAAGTCTTATAAAGGAAATATATATGAAATATATGAAGAGTCACTGTATAACGAAGCGTACAAAAGAAAAATTCCAGATATTTTACTTAAAATTAAGTAATGGAATAGGAAAAATAGGCAGCGGTAGGTGAATGAAAACATAATGAAAGTAATTTCATAGGGAAAAAATCGCTTACCTCACCTCACAAAAGTAACGAGCGAGCTATAAAATAAAATATAAAATATAATATATATATTATATTATATATATATAATTATATATATATATATATATATACATATATATATAATATAATAACTATAAAATAAAATATAAAATATAATATATATATTATATTATATATATATAATTATATATATATATATATATATAATATAATAAATATATATAGTAAAATATAAAAGTAGCGATCTTTTTCAAGTGATAAAATTTTATGCAAAACTAAAAGTAAAAAAAAGAAAAATTCAAATTTTTCAAAGAAAGAATTTTCTTAGAAACTTAGGTTTTTAAACATGAACTTTCAAGTGTAAGAATATAATAGACTAACAAAGAGGAAAATACAAGGAAAGTACAGTACATGAAAAAAGACCAGTAACATTCGTGTGGAAAAACAAAATAAACAGTGAAAGAATGTTCAGATGTTCTTATAACACTGTATAATTTCAGCCCGATTTCTCGAAAGTATGTTTTCAAATTATGAACATCAAATGTAGTCCTCACGATGCCTTCCAATCCATCCTTTGCAATAATTAATGAACTGACAAATAGCAATGAATCGACTACTTACATGCGATAAAAAACTAGCGCAAAGAAAAGTTATCGACAAGATTCGTGCAAAGCATTCTTCGGACATCGAAGATCGAACATTAACGGAGGTAGGTAATCTTTCATTATCTTCCTGAAACATGAAATTCCTCAGTGAGAGGATTTTTCAGTACTTGCTAAAAAATCTAAGGACCTCTTCATATTTTATTTATCGAATAGAACTGTTAAAATTTATTGCTGGTGCTTAACAACTATTGTACTATAACACCAATGTTGAATTTGTTAACTCTGATGTCAGATTCTTCAAGACGCATTAACAACATACACTTGGTAATAATATATTGTTCTATCTGTTCTAATTCCTTTCAGAGTTTTTACAAATAGAATTGCGGCATGTATATTAAGAAGCAGTAAACTTACTTGCAAATGCGACATTTTATATCAAATACTCCAGAGAACTTTGCAAATAGATTTAAGACATACGAAAGTGTATGTGGGTTTCGAATATCAATACAAGGCATAATTGTCTGCATCAAATGTATATTTGCCTGAACACTCATCTTCCGATATACCAAATATCTACTTTCCTTATGAATGTCAACCTAAAGCAATTGATATTTGAACATTTCTACGCATTAAAATCTTGAATATACAAAACCTCAGCCCATCCTTTTATTTATAACAACAGCGAAAAATATAAGTAATTAATTTCGAAAGCCATTAATAAATTTTGTAGAGAAGCGAAGACAAATCAAGGCAAAAAGTAAAAACAGAGAACCTGATTACAGCTAACATCCAAATATGACCATTCCTCGTGAGGAGCGATCATTTGAACGAACTCCGGTAGCCCACTATTGACAACCATAAGCATTTTGAGCAAACAAACATATTGTTTATCTATTACTTGTCCAAATTTGAACTATAAAACAGTAAGGTGATCCAGGTTTTTTCTTTTACAAAAGATCAGCAACATCCTGCATTTCGCTTCCTTAATCCAGTAAGTGAATTACACAAATCAGTTGATCAGATTTTTGCAAAAACTATTAAATGCAATTCTTCAGTCTAAATATAACATATTCAATTGGAAATAAATAGTAATTAGTGATTTGCAATAAGATATTTCATGACGAAAAATAACAGCACCTACTTCAACAACAGCTGACAGAGTGCTTTTCTCCAAATACCGCCCAACAAGGCCAATTTTCTTGATATTTGGATCCTTTAGTACAGCTGTTAACGTATGTTCGAAAATACTTTGCGGTGAAGAATTTAACCCATAGTTAGAGTATGATATAGGTCGATCTGTCATTATCGATCGCCGTCGATTACCCACAACAGTACGTAAAAATTCCGCATACATTTGCAAGAGCTGCTGAAAAATTAAAGACCAGTCAGCATGAAAAAATTAGTAATAAAAGAGAAAAATAAATAAAAATGAAACATTGTTTGTTTCCATCCAAGTCGATGCTTCCAGAGCTTTGTCATATAATTCATTAGTATGTGGGTCGATCTGCCCATCATGCAGAAATCTACTTAGCCGCTCCATCTGGACCGTCATAGGTGTCGAAGTTGGCAGCTGTTTGGCATGGGATTCCAAATTGCTGCAAAAATGGAAAATAATAAATGAAAATGAACGCTAGATGCATATACAGATATTTAGAGGAATTCATACTACTACTAAAATAATTACTGGGAAATAAATCAAGTAAAATCGTTGAATGATCAACAGAATATAATCAAAATATACACTATATAATCATGTGACTACTGCCCTAAACTGCATAAATGCGAATCTTAGCGAAATTTATTTCTAGAAAAGATTCCTACAAGTAACATAAAAAAACCTACTCGTAAATCTGATTGATAAAGTCCAGCTTTTCTTCTAACGTTTTTTCACCATCTATAGGATCACTTTCCCAACTACTTTCCACGATTTTGCGATGCACAGATATAACTTCATTACGAAGCAGCCGCACAGCATTCAGACCTTGAAATCCCATGTTTGGAATTCTCCATTAATTTAGATAAAAACAGTGCTATGTAAAATAATCCATACAGATCTCATTTAAATTATTACCGTCCGTACCTTCCATCTTTTCGTTCTGCTTCTTTAAAAAAGATTTGTTCAGCAAATTTTCTAGACCTGAATTTTCTTCAAAACCGTAGATATATTTTTGTCGGTACATTAAGCCACATTATATAGCAAATACAGATAATATTTTTGCCATACTTACTTCCATAATTCCATGAAAAGATGAACGAAACTTACAGTGATCCAAATGGGTTGTAAGTGATTGGAACTGCTGGCTTGACAGATTGCTTTGCATTCCACCCAAAGGAGAGACCAGAGCGAATTTTTAAACCAGACTTTTATTTAAATAAGACAGCCAATACTTCTTACTTACAAGTTGTAATACAAAACTTGGAGTTCCACTAGACCAGTTTTAGTCAGCGCCAGTCCGTAGGAAACTCGACGTGGTCCCCTCCACAACAGGAACACAAGTTCAATTTAACGCGTCCCCAATAGATGAGTTAAATCTCGTGCTGAATTGAGGGAAATGTTAAGTTTGTTGTTGTTGGAGTACAGTGCTTCCGTACAATGATGATTAACCTTACGTTGGTATCTGCGTTTCGGATGATTTGTAGCTGATGGATTGCACTACAGAAAAGGCCATTCTCGTAGGACAACCCAAGCATTTTTACGTGAGATAAGATTCACTGCGGCGAACATCCCGCTGTATTTTGCATTGTCTGAGGCGTGAATGATTTTCGGTTTAGTTGAATTTTACGTGAACACGTTCGTGCTCTTTCATGTGGTCTCAGTTGGCCTACTGTTGTCACACTGTCTCAGTTTAATATCGCTTTCTCTGCTTCCGTTGTGAATTCCATCTTTTGAGTGCACTTCTTTCCATAGCAAACCGTACCGCTTCTTACTGCTACTGACCATTTTTTTTTTTTTTCTTTATAAGAAAGCTGCTAAACGATTTCGACAAAGGGAGAAAGGGGAGAAAGAGAAGAGAAGATGACGTATTACTGCGCTGTTCATAGATCCAAGTTTGAGTTCCAGAGTCACAGTAAAATGAACTTTCAGTCGTCTTTTCTTTTTCCCACTTCAACACCAAAATGATCATTGTTTTAAGCAAGTAACTGAAAAAAAACCAGATCGTGACACTTTTAACATACCAAATGATTTAGTTTATCAGGTCTATAGGGGGCAAGCACTTACAAGTACCATTCAAAAGAGTAACCTTTTCAAATTGGTGCAGATAATACAAATGATGCAGTTTATTAATTGTTAAATTTTTATTTCAATTCTTTGGACTTCTATTTCTGAGTTTTAGATCGATCTGGCAGGTCTTTTGAATGTATTTCCTTAATGGCTGAGCAACTTCAGGCTTTATCCGATCGTTTATACCGATTATTTTTCTGAAATCTATCTATATATGTAATTGTTGAAAAACACAGCGAATCCGTTAAAATTGTGAGAAGGATGTTTCAACCTCTTTGAGGCAAGCGAATTAGATAGTGACATGGATCAATTGTTAGACTTAACGCTAAATCAATTTTTGGACTCCCAATACAAAAGTTTGCTGGAGAGAGACTGTTATCCATCCATTACGTCTCTACTACTAAGCTTGAGCACAGTTTCCAAATTTGCGTATTTTTAAATTTTTTACTAGAGAGAGAAAGAAACTCAGTAACCATTGATACTGCACCTTTCATAGGAATTTTGAAGTGAAATTTCAATGTGTGTTTCATCAGTTAGACTTTGTCGTGGTTCCTCAGTCTGAACTGTACACTTTCATTCCAGAGACTCGCGACTTCACCACCAGGTTTTTTTGATTCATGATAATCAGATTTTGGCCCTTTGGCACTGAAGCAAACGTCGAATGAGTAAATAATAAAGAAGATTGCTTTAAACTTGAATTTCAGTTATCAACAGATCACTTGAAGAAGTCAGCTGAACAGACAGAGCAACTACTGAGAATGCAAACGAAGTCTCACTGATCCTTCTAAAAGATTTAAACAAATCGCTTTATAAGGTTTTTGAGACTCAGTTTGACTGCGCGAACTCAATCAAAGGAAGTGAGGACAGTTCTCGTGCTTTCCATACCATTTTCTTAATCTATTATAATCGATTATTTCATTAGTTGTTGTTATCAAGTAACCAATAATTATTGCTATTAATTAACTAGTTACTATTAATTTGTTGGTTATTATTATAAATCGATTATTTATTAATCATTAGCTGCTGTTATTAATTAATTGCTGCTTCATTACCGATTAATTAATATTGATTGATTTATTATTATTATTATTAATATTATTATTATCAATTATATTTACCAATTGTTTATCATCATTTTTTCGATTAAATGGTTATTATTATAGCTGTTAATTCGCTCATATTATCACCTCTGATAGGCTAGATTATTTGAATCATGTGTCTTTCACATAGCTTTGAAATTTATCACTTAGTTTACCATGTGTTTAAAATTGAAATTTAATTAAAATAGTTTAGGTGTACTGAGCATGCATTTTCACAACACTTATTATGAAGAAGGGTTGGAAGAACAAGCTGCTGAATTAGCCCAGTTGATTCTTTACATGCAGGTATTATGTGAAGTTTTAGTAATTGAACTGTAGTACTTCGCAAATCCTTTACTCAAAAAGTTCTTTTATATATTTACCTGAACATCTTTTATTAAATTTTAGAGCGTTTCAGAATAGGAAGAAAAAATGCATCAAAGTTCCGAATATTAGAAAGTGGGAGAACTGTATAGAGAAAACTATTGATGTTCTGGAAGAAGTTATTGGCGTGAAGGTATGTTTTCGTATAAATTAAAAGGCGGCTTAATCGCAAGGTGCTTCGATTTGGAAATTCCTACTTTAAGAGATCCTACTGAAACACTGCAAGAAATATGATCACTTTTTAGGTATATAAAACAAAAACCTCTGATGGATATCAGTTGTATGTAAAAAATGCTTTGCAAATTCAACACGATACTTCTGACGAGAACTATTGTTATTCAGACGAGGTACCATTTTACAGTGAGTGTATGATTTTAAAGGAACTTTTGGAGTATTTCTTGAATCTTCACGAAAGTATGTAGAGGATGCATCATGTGTTTCTTATAGAATAAGGCCAAGTATGGACTTTTGATTGCAATTTTAATGTTCATTTATATGATACATCGACCTGGTTCTTCCACTTATAGTGTCTCCGAAAGTTCTCTAAGAAATTTCCTGGTAAACTTTGCGTTCCTTTTTCTTTTTTTTTTTGCCAGCAGATTTTCCCAAGTCAGTAGAGACTTAGCCAAATCACATTTTAAACAATATGTTTCAATATCCGTTCAAGGAAGAAATGGGTATTGGTGTGAGTAGTTGTTTTGGAGACCAAGCGGCTCTGAATAAGTTACTTGGAGCTGTACCTACTGCTGAATTTATTTCCCAAGGCAAGTCCCTTTTTTGATCGGATTTTCCTAACACCAAAAATACGAATTGTAGAAATCTTTTTCTTTCTTCCTTTCTTTTTTTGTAGATTTTAGCACTTTTTTAAAATTAGTTTTTGCTAATTTTACAATAAAATTTTTTAGCAGCATTTTCTCTCTGTTGTACAGTAGTTTTATTGTGTGAAATGTTTCTTCCTATTTAAGGATGGTTGGCTTTCACAAAGGAAATGGATGAAAGCGGTAGCGATATTATAACATATGAGTGGGGGCCTCGAGCGAAAGCTTTCATCGATCCAATGGTACATTAATTTTTTTAATTGAGCACTATTATTCTATTCATTTGCTAAATAAATATTTTTTTTACATGTGGGGAGTTATGGCTTAAAGTAAATAAATAAGCATGCTTATGTTGTTATTTCGTGTTTAGGTCAAGTATGTTTTCGTGCTAAAGAAAGCTTATTAAAAAATGTTATAAAAGTCAATATAATATTACCAATAAATTAAAAAAAAAAAGAAATTTCTTTTCGAAGAAAAATTATACTGAACATTAGCAAATTTAACAGAAGTTCTTTTCACCTCTGCATACATTTCATTAAGATTGTCATTTCAACTTCTGACTTCTGTCATTTCGTTCCCAAGTTAATTAAAAGAACACAAGTATCATAAGCGATAGAAATCACTGCAACATGCAAATATTCTTTAATTGATTCATTAATAGCGATAGGTAAAATATTAATTAGACTAGTATCGATAATTAATCACCATTTTATTTCCCAGATCCTTTAATATATATATATTTTTTTGCCAAAAATTTAAAAGGAACTTTAAAAAAAAAAGAAAAGTAAAATTTTACTTTTCTAATTATCTGGTTTTGAATCTTTTTGATTTCTCACAACTAGAAGTTTGAGCACAAATTGGTTTGTTTTCTCACTTTCACTTCAATGTTTACTATAAAATCTCAGCTTGATTTTTCATCTTGTTTAGCTTTAGAGATCTTCATTTTAACTCTCCTTATCCCAGGTTTCGACTCTCTTAATTAAAATCTATTGATGAGCGAGTTTTAATATTGAAGAATCTTATATATTTTGTTACCTAGTGGGGTAGAGATTTAGTAGGAGCCTAAATTCAAAAAAAAAAAAAAAAAAATTTCCAGGCAATACTTCGAGCATATTCCATCATAGATGGCAGTGCTCCACAACACTGAGGACTACATTGCCATGAAGCGCAGATTGCTGATGTTCAGAATAACTGACTGTCAGTTTAAATTGGAAATTTGTACTGATCGCTCTATAATATTGTATTCATTATCGTACTGTTTATCAATCATTTTTTGATTGTTGATATCGCCGTTGATATGATATTATGGAAGAATATTGTTTATGGAGAGCACAGGAGTATTTGTTCTTTTTTTTTTTACCAAGTTAGTAAAAGCAAAAAAAACTTAGAATTTATTTAAGGACATTGGATGCTTATTGCATTTTCGAATATATGTTTGGAGTTAGATATTAGGTAGAAAGGCTTTTCGTAATGTCAGAGTATTTGATAGTTCTGTGACCTCTGCATTTCGTATGCGCTGTTAAGCGTAAGGAGGCAGAACTTCCGAAATTTTGACATGAAGATGTAATTGATATACTTCTGCGTAAGCATAAGTTATGGCTATTGCAAATTGTCTAATTTCCCTTTGACTTATAGATATGTCAATGAAAAAAAGAACTTACATTGCTTAATGTTGTAATTCATTTTTCGAAAATCCTCAATCACTTGACAGATCATTCGCTCCTATAAATGTTGAATATTTTTACATCTTAAAGAGATAGATTTCTTTGATAAAGGAGAAAACCAGGCAGTGTTCGGATCTTTTTAGGTTACCCTTTAATCAACTTGCAGATCCTCAAGCACTGAAAGAGAAAAAAAGGTAATTTACAGCTTGCAAGTGAAGTAAGCCCACGACTTATAAATAATTAGTGTGAAAGTGAGGAACTCAAATAGCAACCTGTGCGAGGAAGTTAGATGCAGTATCAAGTGGTAATGGGATGTTTTTTCGTGGATGCTGTTTTATTTCAGCTGTATATTTGCTCATCTCTCTGAGCCAGTTTTGGGCCTGCTCGATGACACTGTGACGTTTCAGCCAGAAGTGACTGTGAATTACATCCTGAAAGCTTATCACGTTCCTTTTCGTAGAGCGAGGGTTTGGAAAACTGCTTGACATGCCTAACAATTAAGTTTGACTATGATGAACTCGAACTCTGTGTTCAGTGGATACCTCAGCAGCTTTCGCACTACTATCACTGTCCAAGAACTCTCCAAGAAATTACTATCTCCATGCGAGTATTTACTTATAGTTCAATTCTAATACCATCAAAAAAGTTTATGATAGGTGAAGCATTTGAAAGTGAAAAGGAAGAGGATGAACTTACTTTGAAATATGGTGGACTGTTCTTCATTTGATTTTTAATAGCGTAAGTAAGTGTTGCGTATTCGATCTGCAGATTATAGCGTTTCGAATATCCGTCACCTTTCTCAGTTCCTTGGTATTTCTCGAAACCAGGCTCATTAAAATATGGCTCCTTCACAAATATCAAGCCCTGTAACCAGATGTGCATTAATCATTAGTTTGCGAATAATAAGCTTTAAAATGATTAAATTGTGGGAGTATTTATAGCTTGGTCTAATTATTATATTCGTGTCTAAGTTATTACTGAAGAATGTATATATGCTGTAGTCTTAGCCAAAGAAACTCTCCTGAAGGTCAATTTTTTCCATTTTTTGTATCCCATTCAAGGGATATTTAAGAGAATTAATTAAGTTTTAATTTCGAATACCTGGATGCTAATGAGTATTTGCAGCAAGGAACAGTGCGCATTCCACTTTTCTTCTGGTCGACCTTCCCATGTGCCAAGTATCGATAGGCAAATTTTTCCGTCGTTATAGAGATTTGGGTTAAAGCGCACATTGCCTTCACCAGTTGTTAAAAAAGAACACTTTGGTGGTGAGAATGGATAGCTGTAATTAAAGTCTTGAAACTAATAAATGATGAAATTCAATCGTATTCTAAAAAGCACCTATAAATTTAGCTAATGCGTTTTAAGATTAAGAAAACAACCTTGAATTTACCTAGTGCATT
Source organism: Setaria digitata (assembly GCA_003640385.1). NCBI lineage: Eukaryota > Metazoa > Nematoda > Chromadorea > Rhabditida > Setariidae > Setaria > Setaria digitata. The sequence goes on along the minus strand of RCAB01000008.1, from coordinate 396,978 downwards.
TCACTTACTACTGGAATTAGGCGATTTATATACAACTTCTATGCTTCCTATCTAATCCCAGGACCAATTCTTATTCTCATTAATAGTACATTGTTAATTCACTATTAAATTTGTAAAATTCTGATTCTTGAAGGTAGGCGGTGAGGATTCTTTCATTAAATTCAGTTCTTACTCCCATCGGAACAGATCTACTTCAATGAACATCGCTGTCTTTTATAAAATATCATATAAGAAAATGTAAAAGGTGAAATTGCTGTTAGCCGTTGGATCTGTATGTAAAAAAAAGTACCTTGTGGGAAAGAAAACATCAAATTCAAAGAGTCCGTTCTGATAAGGTGTGTCATCTGGTCCCGAGATAAGTACTTTAACAATGTCACATCGCCCTTCATCGAGGCAGACAAATATACTGTTACTAGCATTCAAAGGCAAGCTGTTTGGCATTGAAGCAAGCTCCTTTGCTATAATTTTCATTTTCTTCTCAGTTAAAAATTCTGGAAGGCACAAGTTTGCATAACTTTTCAAAACTTTGCTCTGGAACTGATTATTGCTCCTCAAATTGACAATTTTTGAAAGTTCGATACAAAAATTGGTTAACCTATTCGTTTTGTCCTTTCTTTCAGCGACGGTGAGAACGGGTTTACGTTCTGTACTTCCTTTTTGAATGTAAACGGTACCGTAAATTTACCATAATCACCAATGAGCCTGAAAGCGAAAAAGAAATTTCAGATGATTCCTGAATATCTCGTTTGAGCTTTACTCAACCTTGAAGCAACATCATACCTTTTACTTCTTATTCATTTTCTAGAAAGGGAGTACCAGGAACTTCCCTTGAGATCCCAAACCAACCTAAATGTTTGGACTTGAATACTTTTCAGAGTTTCATGGTAAAGAATAGACAGATTTTCTTTTTCGACAAGGATCATTTCATCGCAATATTCCACGGAGAGTGTTTCGCTGCCTTGCGTTACTGCTGACGCAGTTCGTACGCGTTGCTCACTTGGGATACCTTGCTCATACCGATGAGCTGCAGCCATCAGAACCTTAAAAATTATGAAGAAGAATCTGAAGTTCAACTTTATATCTATCATTCAAGAGGATTTTATTTGCATCAATGTTTCCCAAGGGGAAATTCAAGCGAAATTACTGTTAGCTTTATATTTTTTAATTTAAAATTTTGGAAATCGCAATCGTCCATTTCTTCTCCAACCCCAATGATCATCTTGACACATACCTGTGAATATTGATGAGTTTTGCTGATAAAATCGATAAACCTAAGATCCAGTGAATCTATTTGTCCTTTGAAGGAACTCGGATATGAAGCCATTGTGTTCGAGAATCGCATCATCAAGTCTTTAGCAATAGAACGAGAACAATTGATAGGATGCACCAAGTATGGTACCAATGATGGCACCAACGACATTGCCGCTGCTGTTTCCAGAAGCGCCTATTAAATAATATTTATTGTTCTTTATTTAAAATTCCACTCTCCAGAAAGTTTATTCATCAAAACTTCGCAGTAGAAAACCGAACTATCGACTGGAATCCGTTTACACATTTATCACTGCAACATGCTGCCTATCTCTTTCTGAACTCCGTTATTTCGTTCTCCCTCAAACAGAATAAGAATCAAACTTATCAAGAATGAAGCTCCTTAATCATGGAGCTTCATCCCTTTGAAAAAGTGAATTGGAATCAGTGAAATGGAACTGAATGATACCTGATATAATTCCATGTGTTCGCTAACATCATAAACACTATCATTGTTAAGGTGATATTCAAGTAACGGAATGATAGCCGATTCGCCGAGTTCTCGAACAACTGGTTTACTGACGTGAACCGGATACTGCTCTATGAAGTGGAAATGCGCATCGGTGGAGAAGTCTGGTGACGCGCAGTAAATATAAGCTGTTACAGCATTTAGCAGCCAGATGAGGTGTTCTTCTCGGATCAGGCGCTCTTCTACCTGTACTCAGAAAAAGTTGTCATGTTATAGGATTTATTGTTATTGTGACCGTTATGAAGATTACTACGAGAATAATAAATTAGTTTCTGACCGTTCGTTCAATGTTCCAACGACTGCGAGTTGAACCATGCCCGTAACCGACGCCTTTCTGAATATATCTGAAACTGCCTCTCCTTGAGCCTTCTGTTCTTTTACTGCTGACAAATCCAGTCCTGGAAATTTCGCATAAGTTAAACTTTGAGTAAAATTTTACTGAAAACGACACTTCAGTTTTTCAATTATACAGCAGCGTTAAAATAATTATTATTGCTTATTATAATTATTGTAAAACTAATTATTTTAAAATAAGATAAAATAATTATTTTTCGTTCACTATAATAACCAAAATTGAAACTATAATTTTAATATTTGTTTCTCGCAGTTTTTATTTTTGAGTTCTCAGAGATTATTTTTGAAGAAATTATCCAAGCTTAGAGAAACCGCTTCAGCTAAGCGATAACATTAACTATTATCATCTGTGATCGAATGATTTATTTTCAAGCTACTTGTCTCATATAGAGAAAGAACATTTGCTTGTGATAATTGATGAATAAATTAATTCGGACACTTTCAATAATTAACTATGTGGTTGGAAGCCAATAGAATCTTAGTTTGTTAATAACATTACTTCATTTTTTCGATTGCATATAAAAATACTGCTGAAAAAATATTAGTCAATTACTAATATTAGTCGATTATTAATCAATGTATGATTAATAATTAAGAAGAGCAGAGAACAGAACCTGTTTAGTTTATTAATGCCACCATATTCAGCTATTGTTTCGCATATTCGTCTGAGGACGCCAGCATGAAACAATTGCAATTTCTCCTCTGAACTGCAGTCACTAATAATTCTAAAATACTCCGTATGAATATTCATAAGATTTTCGTTTTAAGTTGGTATTAAAATTCCTAAGCACATAAAATGTGAATAAAAAACTTTGAAGAATAGGAAATATTTCCGGAAGAAACTAATCATTAGCGAAAACTGCCATGATTAATATCAATTATACATATCTTTATTCACAAGAATTACTGATACCTAGTCATACGCAACATATTGGTCATTCGTAGCGGCTTTTCGGAAAGCATAAGCAGAAGGCGATCTGAGGTTGGTGAAACATCGTCGGGTTCAGGACTTGACGGTGAAGATACCGTCGTACCCATCATAACATGTCCTTGAATGTTATGTGGAATCTGAAAATATTAATGAAACATTCTAAAATTATGGTGCTAAAAGTGTAAAAATATACCGGAAACAAGATTTGGCCATTCGGGTTTTAGTTAAAATGATATTACATTTATAAATAAAAGAATTTGTCGAAAAGAAATAAAAAACGTTGAATAATTTTAAAAGTCAGCAGGCTTTAAATAATCAGAAAATAGAGAAGAAAATTGTGAATTAATTAGGAGAATATTTTTGAGATTAATTATAGAAGTCTATTAGCTGAAGCTTCCAGTGATATCCAGTTACTAAATATTTAACTATACTCGGTGCTTTTAGGATTCCTCTTCAGCTTTTCCGGACTGATGGAATAAACTTGAGTTTTTTGAAGCTTATAATTGCAACTTCTATATCGCAAATCTAACAAAATTTAAGTTAAAACGCTTGGTGAAAAATAAAATGTCTTAGTAAACACTTCTCTAGTTAGTGAAGAAGGAGATAGAAAGAAAAAAGAACTTTCTAAAGACTTGCTAGCTTTGCAGTGGAAAGATGTAAATGAGAGCGTTTGAATAAATTCCTTGGCCAGAGGCACTCTATGCTACTGCATATAAAAACTATTACAAGGCTGAAAACCTGTAAAGCTTGATCGATATGAGGAGAATAAAAGGTGTGAGGTAAAGTTTTTTAAGTTTAATAGGCACTATTACCATCATATACTCAGTCGCGTTTCGTTCAACGCCTACTTCCCAGTTAAGCTGTAGGACACTCATCAACTCTTTCTTAACTTCCATAAAATCAGAAGTACACTTGAAATCCAATTATCAACTAAAGGAAATAAATAAAGCCAAGGTCAATGTCAAACCTATATCTCTCGAACAGATTTAAAAAATAACGGACTTTAATAAAATAAAGAAAACAAGCTGACATTGTAGTGCATTAACTTGTTCATTAGCTTCTGTTTCAGTTTTGCGACAGAAAAAAAGAGAAAAGACTTGATTACATTTCTTGTCTTAGGCGAAAATAGCCCAGAATTCCTGTACTTGACAATTTTTCTTTCCAGTTTTCCAATTGTCAACTTAAACTTTTTGAATTAGAGAAATTAAAATAACTTGATAAGACGGCTATTAAGAATAATATATAGCTTAAATGCAACTGCATTAGATTTCTTGGAGGTCTACCATAAAAAAAATTATCACTTCCATCCAATTTATGACTGCCAGTAGGAATCCAGAAGTTAACACTGTCCACTATTCAACATATTGCTCTCAGCTCCTTATAAAGGTGGATAAATGACAGCATGCTCAGGTAAGTATGTGTTGTTCAGGATATAAATTGAAAACAGTCAAGTAATATTTGATATAAATTGAAAATACGGCAATGATAGCTCCGTTTTAATTTATATTTTTAATATTAACATACTTTACTTTATAATTTAAATGAATGGAAGCTTGAAAGAAGTTATTTGTCATCGACTATTTATCTGAGAAATTCACTAAAGTTTAATGAGGTTAGAACAGGTCAAATGAGTTGCAAATATAAATTAAGTTGCAACTGTTCAAGTTGAAACGATTATGAACATTTGGATAAAATGAAGTGAACTGAATTCTACCCTTTACAAGAAATGCTTTCAATAACGAAAAGGAAAACATTACTTAGAAATACTCACATGTTAATTAATGACAATATCTTAACTATAAAAGTTTCGCTATCCTTCCTTGTTATTTCATTGTAAATAGTTGCACGATTTTATCCAAACCTTTCCCCAGCAGAAGTCCAAAAATCTGCACGATGGTAATATATCCTACTAAGTTTCATTACTACTCAATCAGCTTTCACAATCATTAGTTAAATGAAAATAATGGGGGTGAAATTCTGGCTTGCGTGATCCTTTGCCTTATAAATGACGAATTTAACATCATAACTGTTAGCGTGTTAAATAATTTTTTAAACTTCGAAAAGCTCTTCATTATGAAGTTTTAAATGTCTTGAATTTTTGCTCCATTTCGTTGATGCACGTTTCTTGGCCAAACTTAATAATGACAATCGGTAACTCGGACTTTCATCAGAGTTCGCCCCACAGATTACAATAAATGACCCTGAATCCATCGCGACAAGTCTTCATCAGAGCAAGTACTGCACTGAATTCTCGGTTCCAACAATTTATACTCACAATAATCAACGATGTATAAATAAATACAACGTAAAAAAAAAACAGAAATGATTAAATTCTGAGAAAAATACAATTGCAAGTGTTTTCACCAGTAATGCAGTGGTATAAATGCAATATAAACGATAATTGCCATTATTGGCAGTTGTATCTTGTAGTAAATTAATAAACAAAGGGACAAAGACATTGAAATTGCTATGTGTGCTAATTCTGTCTTATCCTCAACAAAAATAATTTTAAAATCTTGGATAAAATCATTTTACTGCATAATTATCTAAACGCCGACCGATAGTACGTTAGCCACTAGGTATACTCGACTTCACCCAGTCCATCGAATTATTTGTCTAGCAAGGTCGAGAAGTCATAGGAAAGTTTTAACTTTGTTACGAAAACAATTTAGCGCCAGGTTCATAAAATATAATTCTTTATCACTTCATCACCTGATATCTTCGTTGCTGTGAAAATTCAAAATCCAAACCAATGCATCGAAAAAAAAACTAGACAAATTTGCTGGGGCAAACTTGACTAAAAGACAAAGGACTAAGCAGATGATCAGAATGAACATTTTGAACTTGAAGCAATGAATATAAATTTCTATTTTGCCATGACTATCTGATGGAAGAGAATTGTAATCACACTCAGGAAATGAAACAAGATATATCATTTTTAAGCATTTTAAACTCAACTCAAAAATTCAAGTGAGCGGCTTCTGAAACAATGGTAAAACGATCTTTGATACAACTCTATACCTAGTGGAGAAATGATAGTACTACGCTATGATATTACTAATGATAGTAAGATTAAAGCTATCTGATAGTTGAAATATAAATAATACCAATCAACACTGTATCAGCACACTGCTAGCCATTGCAACTTTTATCATCATTGCCATTATCGTCAACATTTTTATTATCATCAGTATCATTATAATCAATATCACATTATAGATATTGTTACTGTTACTAGCAGGGATGAAAGAGATCGATGTAGCGCTGTTAAGATCTCAGTATTGTGAGAATACAAATTCTTGCGAAGTTAGTCTGATTATCATTTTCCTAATGAATAATGGAAATTGTAATTTAAAACAATGCATGTCAGTAATACATGGAGCTTAAAATCCAAAAAATAAATAAATAAATAACGAAATGAAATAAAGAATAAATTATAATGAAATATGTCTAGATGAAAAAATTGCTGAAAATCCGATTAAATACATGATGAGTTACACAAAGTTATAGGGAGCGCAATTTCGAGCGATAAATATTAGCAGTGAATTTCAGCATGAAGAAGTATCCTGACAAAAATGTAGCGAGCATATAACTCGCAACCTCAGGAATAGCTCTTTTAGTAAAAGAGAAAACGCTTAATTAAGAAATGTGAAAAGAGAACAGACAGTGCTTCTAATGTCTTCTGAAGTGGAAAAGTAAAATGACATGCAGAAAGGAATCTGCTCGGTGAATGCCAATATTAGAAGGCTAATTTCTTTCAATGTTGTTTTAGAAGTGAACAAATCAACAGAATCACTTCAACGGCTTCATCTGAATTAAGAATGAGAGATTGAGACATGACTGGTTGATTGCTTAATTAATTAATTGTAAACTCTGAATATCGGAATTGCCGAGCAGCTGTCATCGCACTAAACACAAAATGTGCTCCTGAGTTAAGCAGTCATAAGAAAAGAGCGGTGGAAACAAAGGCACATGCAAGCAAGCCATGGCTGGCAGTCCTAGACTTAGACTATACCAGGACATGCAGTCTCAGTCTCAGCATCGTCGTATGTTGCATACTTCTCGCTCGTATTCATTTCCCGGACATTGTCCGCTTGAACCGTAACACTTGCGTACCCGCTTCCGGACACCTCTACCGCACGTTTCAGAACATGGCGACCAATAACCCCAGCCTAAAAGCTCTCATTTGCTGCCGCTGGGAATGTTCCATCAAACCTCTACTTCATAACTAACTGTCATCTATCAATGAAGGTAGACTGAGCCAATTCATGCTACTGATGCCAGTGGGAAAATGGAGATGATTGGGTAGGATTCAATTGAGTTATTGCTGGCTACTTACTCACCTTCGTTTTTTTGAAGTACTGTTTATGCCGGCCATGATACCAATGAAGATAAAGAATACTTAAACCTTCTCGATTAGTATTATTCTGGTTTGGCAAAAGGTTAAGGTCCAATCCTTGCCTACAGTGTGGTAGCTTCCAAAGCACATTAATCCATTCATAGGTCTCTTTTACTCAATTCTCGAATAAAATGAATTCTAATGATGCTGAATTCAACTAATCATGTTAATGAAATGTGTCAGATCTCAGTGTTGTTGGCCTTGTACTGCTACTGACTTTTATTGGACGATAGTAGAGGTATTTTAGTTTTATAGTGACGCCTTTCCTATCATTTAAGAAGCGAAGAGAAATGAATTTCTTATTGCAGATTATGGAGTTTTCCCTGCACATGACACATAGCAGCTGAACTCAGAAAAAATGAAAGTTGAAACTTTCTGGAGAATGCATGCTTGCTGAGTACTGTTTTTGGAAAAAAAAAACTGTAAAGAAGGAAAAAGCTTATTAATTTTGGATTATCTAGGGGAAAATTTGCAATAGTACAGGATCATATTCAGCAGTTCTCGATAAGGAACCGTTGTTGAACAACCAAAACCGACGAAGATTTCGCTTTGCAGCACTTGTGCCAGTGACGGTAGTAGAATTCAAGTGATCATTTGTAGTTGGAGTGCTTCTCGTAGTTACAAGAGATACATGAGTATTAGTTGCGGTACGGTTAGATACGATCCCAGCCAAGACTCTAATATCAGTGGAAGAGTACTTACCTCCCCAAGAAGAAGTAGTTCCTGAAGAAAATGTCCTGCATTTTTTGATCATGCAAGGTAGTGAATCTTTAGATGGGCCATTGCATGTTCCGTGTTGACAGATTCGGGTACGTCTTTTAAAGCCTCCACCGCAACTTGCACTACAAGTACTCCAGTCAGACCATCCGGACCACTGTCCAATTGTTACTGTTCCGGTTGCACTACATGAATCTTCGTTGCAGTTTTGTTGTTCTAGGTTACTTCCGATACAGCTGTTTGCTGTTGAACATTTTCTAAAAATAATGATCATTGTTTATTTGAGATTAAAGCAATTTGTAACTACAAATGAATTAGCTTAACGCAACAGATTTACAGTGGAATACCATAATCAAACTATAATTCCCAGTTACCTTTTCCTGGTACGCAAACCTCTCCCACACGTCAATGAGCACTGTGACCAGGCTTCCCACTGTAACCATCTGACGTTAATTTCACAAGAACCCGAATTACACGACATTCTCGACTGTCCCGATCCATCGCACGGCTCCTGTTATTTCAGAAATTTTTTTTGGTACATATAATTTGGATTAAAACTGAAGTACCGGAAATGAGGATCATTAACCGGAAAGGAGTGAAGTTGAGCATCAGTTTATCTGATCTATCAACAAGAGCAATTTAAATATTTCTATTGCCAACTAGCCCGTTGGCTCTTAGAAATCAAAAAGAAACACTTATACTGCAGATAAATTCTCTTTAGCAAAGACCAAGTTTTATTTTGCTTGTTAACTACACTTACTTTGGTGCAGTAGCGATTTCGACTGCGTATGCCGGGTCCACAGGTGACCGAACACTGCGACCACTCAGTCCAACTACCCCATAAACCAACAGTACCCGTGTTACACGCCCCCATATTGCACTGCCGTGTTTCCATTGAATTATCTGAATCATTAGCGCAAAAGTAACATTTGATAGCAGCAGTAAGAGTTTTGATTCATACCTCAGTTACAGTTATCCATCCTTCGATGAAATGCTAAAAGATCCTGCGATTAAATGATTTAGTTGGAGACAAGACGTTCACATCTTCCTTTATGGTACCATGATATTTCATACCTGGACATGAGAAGGAAAGTGAGTTATGCAACGAACTGGAGCACCGTCTATACCGTGCTTGCGATCCGATACCGCACGTGACAGAACACTGATTCCACGGAGTCCATTCACCCCAATTACCCTGTTGATCTATTTTTGAAGCAGTAATACATGCTACTAAATTGCACTGATTTTTCTCAGTTGATGCACCTATGCACTGATTCTTTCCGCCATTGCACGATCGGCTCCTATAAACTCCAGAATACAGTACGGAGATGATCGAACCCTCAGAAGTTTTACATCAGACTCATCAAAGTTTTATTTGCTAAAAACTATGAACTATTTTACTTACTTCGCAGAGATTTAAAATAAACCTTACTCAAACAATTAAACTTTGTCTTTTGAGTCCATTAAGTGAACAGAAAGGGAGCACTGAGCAGTTTTGATGAAATATGTTTCAGCAGCTTGTTTTTATCTCGCCGGCTTATTGTTTACACGAAAAAAATCATTAAGAAGATAATCAATTTTCAATATTTTTTATTCCGCCCTTTTCTAGCATCGTCACACTATGCTACAGTACAGTTTTTATAACTAAAATTTAAATGATTTTCTGACAAGAGCAGATTGAAATCCTAAAAATTGGTTTGTTTCATTAACCGCACTTTTTTGCACTAGTAAGGAAATGAAATGATATATGTAAATTGCGTATTCGAGTATCGTAACATTTACGGAAGCTCAACTTGTAGGTTAAAAGTTTCACAAGTGACAAACCTCTACTTTTGAAATAGAGCTCATTTTATGGTCAATACATGGTTAATTTATCAAGTATTTGCTGCCTGATATAATTAAAATCCTAGTAAGAAATTTGATGAATCTAAAGTCTTTAGATTAAAAAATTCAACAGATTAGGAGTAATTGACGTTATTGTCATATTATCAGTAGAATTACTCAGTTTTATATTTTTAACAAAGTCTATTATTACAAAATTACCGTTGCTTGTAGCCAGTACCGCATGACTGTGAACAGAGTGACCATGCTGACCAGGATGACCACTGTGCACTATCAGATTTTGATGACACGGTTCTTTGAGGACACCGTTCACTAATGCTGGGGCAGGATAAATCGCGCGTGATTAATGCACTATTATCGCAAGATAATGACTGCAAGTAAAACAGTGGCGAGTAATCAGCGGATCTCGACAATTAATAATTAGAATCAGAAAATATTTATTATTAGAATTAATATTGAATGTTGAAACTAACCAGACATTCGCCATCCAAACAATACTTATTGGTGCCACATGGAGCACCATCTGGGAGATTATCACCAAAAAAGCGATAATTTCGTTGGGAGCCATATCGACTTATAACATCACAAAATACCTAAATTCATAAGCAGACTAGAGATCAGGTAATCCATTCACTGTCCACTAGATGTCATTTCACCCTTAGCTTCGCCACAAATTTAGTAGTAATCATGTGTCATTTTATGCTTCTCTGCAAATGATCAAGCAGAATATGTGTTTTTGGGAAGTTCTGTTCTCTCTTCGGTATGGGTTATTACTTCCACATGATGCTGCTACTTGCAATCTGCGCTTCCACTCTTCGGAAGAGAATTCTCCACCTAGACAGCTAAGGCTTGAATTCTGTGGAATAAGAACCTTGCATGAGCGTTGAGGGTATCGAGTCAGCTGAGTGCCATTTCCGGTCAAATCTGAATCATTTTTTAACTTCTTCTGTTGTGTGCAACGTTCTCTGATGTGCTGCAACGGAAGAAAATTAGACAAGAGAAAATCAAGCTTTGGTTGGCCATCAAGCGGGAGAAAAGAGACGCGGTTCAGGACCAGGTCTGTCCTTCATCTGTTTTTATTACTTCATCTTGCAAATTTACCTTATCAACTGATTTGCTGGATGACGTGCAACGACGACTGCATATGACTGCACGCAGCGTCGATCCTATGCATTCTGCACCGCCATTTGCAGGTGGCGGATTGCTGCAAGTGCGAGTGCTCGTAGCAAGACCAATGCTACCAACTATGTCAGCACAGCTGCACGATTGACAAGACACTTCAGACCAAGCGGACCATTTTCCATCGGTGCGCTGCAATAGCAAAATATTTGAGATGCAAATTCTCGGCGAGACTGGTAGGCTTGAGTTCAAGACTCTTCTAATTCTGAGGAAAAATAAGAGATAGCTGTGAAGATCGCCGTTGTGAGAAGTGCGGAACAAGGAACTAACCTAACTCCTTTTTAAAAGGTAAATCATAATTGAGCTTGATATACATCGGTAGTTCAAATGAACGATTATGTCTCTTCTACTTCTCTCCCAAAAAAGAAATAACAACCTTGGGTGCAATAGAAGGACCGATTCCAGGCCAAGGCACACAACGACCAAGCTCACACCATTTTGACGAGGCACAGAAAGTTCCTTCAAGTGCTGGATGAGAAGTAATTATTCGACCGAATGACGACTGACCGCACCACATCATATAACATATCCCATCGTAATGATCTTGTCGTGGACTGATCTGAAGAAGAATTTAGTTAAAGTGTGTCTTGCAAAGTTTGGTCACAAGAGATCTGTTCATATAGGCTATAAATGTGAAAAAAAAAAAAAAGGAACTTTAATTAAATTAAAGAAAAGAGCAACAGTAACTGGTTCTTCGGATACTCTAGGCATGGAGGTTGTTTTTGAAAGTAAATTGTTTAAGTCATTCACAGATTTTTACCTTTCATCAGACCATTTCGGGTCAAAAACCCTTCCTATTCTTATCGGTTTTTCTTTCTAAACAAACTTTATAAAGCAACTATATTCTCTTGAGTCAGTATTCAAGCTAGAGTGGTAGTGAAATATTATTCTGCCAAGTGAAAAGCCAGAAGTGATCATCATTAAGCTAACCGAACTAACTATTCATTACAATCTACCATCAAAATGAGCTTTGCCGCATTTTCAGCTAGTTAATTGCGAAAGGTCAATTTCAAACTTTCAAATAATTTGTTATTCAGGGGCGAAGAGCAGGAGATGAATCACAGCGATGTGGAAAGCACTCTGTGAAGATAAAGTAAAGGACAAGAAAGCTGCAAAAAAAGGTCATCTGCGGTCAAACAAAACATCAATCATCTTGTCACAGGTGACCACTATCATACCGGGGATTTTCATTTCGGAACAATGAAGAAGAGTGACTTCTAAAGAGAAGTCCATTACCAGAATGAGGATAAGATCATAAATCTATTTATATGACGGCGCATCCAATCTTGTTTTTCGGGAATTGCTTGCGAAGCAAATGTTCTTAGAAAAAAAATGAAAAAATGACTTTAAATTATTTATGCAAATACATGAGAAATTTGTAGTCATAGAGGACACCTTTTTTAGGAAAAAATCTTTTTTTGTGATAAAAAAGAAGTCAGTTAACAATATCAGTAAAGAATATCAACGCTTTCCTAGTGTTGGAAATTATCCCATCAAATTAAAAACCCAACTGGTTTAACGGTTATGTCATTTTAAATCCTACGAAAATTTAAACCGAATAGAACCGATAACTTTTAATGTATCAAATGGGAAAATACAAAATCATTTTTAGTTTTTTAGTAAAAATCAGATGATCGTATATGAACATCTCCTGATAAGGAATCGTTTTTGTTTGGATACCGATAAATGCAATGAGTAATTGTGTAATGAGGCAGCTCAAAATTTTAATAAGCACAAAATGCACTATTTATAATTTGGAAAGTATTCTGCAATTTCCATACTTTCAGAAAGCAAAAATTAACGAATGAATAATGTTAGCGAATATGTTTCCGAGAATAAATACTTTCGCTTCAAACAACTAAACGTTTGATATTTCGTGAATCGGGTTCGAAACACGTTAGTTAAGCATTGTTTTAAATGCATGTTCAGAAATTTGTTCTATTCTTCCTCTAACTTAAATTAAAGTGAGCTGGTTTCTTTTTAGAACTACTGTATCAAAAAACTCACGAATCATAATTAATTAATTTTGTTCTTTTACCTAACTTAACCAAAAATATTTTTGAAGTGGATTTTTTTATTTCCTTTAATTAGAGCTCTTCCGAAAATTTGGCCAAAAATTGCCACTAAATTCAAGTCTTTGAATTTTTATTACCAAAATTTTAAAATAACATTTTTACTGCTCTCGTATCAAAATTACTAAGATAGAGATCACTCAGATTTACCTGAATAAATTGGAAGACAATTGATGAATGCAAGGTCATGAAAAATGATGGAACAAGTGATGCAGTTTCTTGACTCATAATTTCGAGATAATGAATTTATTATTTTACGTGTGGTGACAAAACACGTTCCGAAATCATTTCAACATATCGCCTATCCACTAACCTATACTTTCCTCTGTTTTTCACTTTCGATAGTTTTTTAAATATAAGCATTTATAACTATCTTTTCGAATGGTCCCAAAGAAATAATTTTAAGAGAAAAGATTAAAAAAAATATCTAAGTAAGTTTCAAATGTGGCTTCTTAATTAAATTTACTTGTATGAATTTAATTAAAGCCAAAAACTGCAAAGAAAGTCCTTTTTTTAACAACATCTCATTTAAATATTAAACAAATTATCGACAACGATCTAACTGGTTAAATGAGAATAATATTAATCTGGGTGTCTATTATAACCTATCCTTTCGAAAAATGGAGTTAGCTCGTTTTGCTAATAATCTTTAAAGTTTTTAAGAGATTTTCTTATAAAATTTTGTAAAAATTTTAAAATTTTCTCACTTCTCATGTTTTTTTTTTTTTTTTTGTAGAAATTTTCACGGCAATAAAGATTAATTTTTTTTATATCAGTGAACATAACACTAACTGAGTAATAGTTTGATTAATGTACTTTAAAATTATTCTGGAATTAAAAAATGGATTTAGTTAAATTCTAACATGGACCACTAACATTACTATTTAAAATTATTAAACAGCTGATACAATCAATTCAGACCTTAACTATTTCTCGATTGACTATCAATAGAAAAATAATGTCAAAAAAAAAAACAATTAGGATAATTGTATATTAGTGGTACTGATAACAACCTGTCGATATCCTTGGCCATGCATTATATAACACTGCATATCCGCATTATAAACCTGTCCTGGTTTGAGGTCTGTTCTCATTGTTAGTTTCTGCGGCAGATTCGATACTCGTAAGCAGTTCTTACCGCGACTACTAGAAATCAGTTGATCTTAAAAATGAAAGAATAAGGGATATTAGTCAGGAATAGTTATGAAGCACATTAAAAATAATTGGTCTACAGAGTTAATTAGGCAACATGTAGAGTAATAAAGAAGTACCAGTAAAGTGAGCTGCAGGTTTATATTAGAAGAAATAATTTATAATGGTACCTACTCGAGACGTTGCAAGAATGCATGATAGTCGCGTAAACTACACGTGGACCATGTCACTTTCCCTGGCCCTAATGACGAACTCATGATGTGTTTTGATGGACAATATGGCTCATCATGACGCATTCCTACACTGCAAATATATTTAATTTTGCTTTATATTTAATCACAAACTATTTGACCATTGTGATATAATTAGCAGGGAATAGACAAATGTTTAAGAAGTTAATTAAATGCCTATTTATTGTAGCAAACGTATAAGAATTTTGCAATAATTTTTACTCGAAGTCATTGAGTCTCAAAAAAAAAAGAAAATAATCACTTGACCAATGGAGTTACCTGTGCCCCAGTTCATGAGTTCCGATAAAAGCTGACGTAAAATCTAGCCCTTCAGCCAAAGTACAGCTATTCCACGGATCACACATACCATCTAAACGAGCAATACCACTTATGGACCGTGATCCAGTACCACGATGGATGTCATATCTAAAGTAATTTCATTATAACTCGATGTCCAAACTTATTCGGCTCCAATAGATTCGGTTTAAAGAGATTTGACTTGAACCGCCTAACTAGGTGCGGAGCGGTACATATAATTTGTCAATTGGTGATAGTAAATGGTATTCGCACAGTGACATTACTGCTCGATCCTAACGTTTCGAACATTTCAGAAGGATCTAATATATGATGAAATGGAAACCCAGTGAGCATCAAGGCGTGATCCCAGTCACGTAAGCCCAAACTTCTCTGGTAGCGACAAAAACGGTCCAAGTACTTCTGAGCATGACCATTGTTATGAAGATGTGCTGCCATGATACTCTGAAATTTATTCGCAAATTTGTTTATTCATCATTCGATGAAGAATTCTCGGGAGGAAAAGGAATTTAATACCTAGTAGCAATCAAAGCTTCGGAAAAAGGCTTTCGGTTGAATTGACAATATGACCTGAACGAGTAATCAAGCATTCAATATTTCCACTTTTTCCGCAATTAATATAGCAATTTAATAAATGGAGGCCCAGTACCAGGTCTTCTTTCTTGCGCAGTTATTTATGCTCAGAGTCTCGAGGAAGAACCAAACAGTACCACATATCAACTCTGCCCTCCCTCGTAAGTCATTTACACCTTTCATTACGTATCATCCGAACAAAACTCTTCACCTTCTTTATCTCTCATTCACGAATTATTTCTCGCTTTAACGTGGAACGTGAGTGATAAAAATGAATGAAACGTTTCCTCCGAAACAAGTACCTATACATATTTGTTCTCTTTTTTTAGTTTTACAGGCAATTTGCGATTGAAAAGTTGAGATGGAACTAATAATTCGGATTCTTCTGTCTCTTTCAAAATTGTTTGCTTTATTTTCTGGATCACAATTACTCCAAAATAAGTTTAGAATTGTATTCGAAGAAAAACTGAGTGCCGACATGAAAGAAATTGAAAACTTTGCAAAAAAGTAATACCGGCTGAGTGGTGAGTACTTCGAACCTCACTACGTGGAATGAGAGTTGCGGAACAGCGCTTGGTTGATGATACATAATTTGTATGTTATTTAGCATTGTTAAAGCGTAATCCTGTAGTTTATCGCTTGCAGTTGTTCCATATTTACTGCTGAAGAGTTTCCATAACATTTCATCCACGAATATTGCTAGCTCTACCTGGAAAATCAGTCTGAGAGACAGAAAATATAGAATATCTCTGTAACTTCTATGAAACTCATTTATTCGAAAGACAGCCTTAATTAGGACTCCACCTGTTCAGATATCATTGTTTTTCATAGCACAAATTACTGATGAGATATCAGTTAAGTGTTCATCTGGTTAGATTGGTTGATATTATCTAATCTTCTCTTTTTAAAGTTGCTGATTAAAGTAGGTTCTTTTATATCATCATTCATCCCTTTAGTTTTAAAGCATATATCCTGCACTCCTGATAATCTCCAAGAACCAAATTGACTGATTTTTCAACATTCCAGTTCGCTCAAGTCTTTCCCTTCCCCACCCCCACCGCTTCTGAAATTGCACTAATAGTTTTGGTCATTACGATAATCCATTAGTAGAATTTAGCACTAAAACCTGTTGATAAGCTATAATTAACTCTCAAATGGTGAATGAAACCAGAGAAAAAGACGTCGACAATTAAGTGTGCATTCCTGTTATATATATAGTAGGTGTCAGGCGATCCACTAGATAGCAATATAATTAATAATAGCAATAAATAGCAGTAATTATAAACAACAATAATAAATGAAAGCAAATAATGGCAACTTTATAACAATAAGCAATAATAAAGAATTACATAAACTATCAGCAGATAATAATAGCAATAGCAATAATAATAATAATTAATAATAATAATAATAATAATAATAATAATAATAAAACAATAAGCACAGCAAATAAAAGATTAATTAATAATAAAATAATTGTGAAAATAATATTAATAAATGTTATTATAATAGCATGACAGCAGTAATGGAAGCGCACACAGCGCTACTAATATTTCTTTTGTCATTTATAATATTTGTGTTCTTTTAATGAAAAGAATGATAACAAGTAGTGACAATGATTTTCTAAAAAATTTTTGTAAAAATAATGCTGTGAATAATAAGAAAAATAATAACACTAGGGCAATAATAACACATCAACATCAAATAAATAGATCAGTTAATAATAACATGAATAGTATTAACAAAATGTTATTAATAATAATAAAATAATAGAAATGATATTAGTAAAATACTACTAAAAAAATGAATTTATTCTGAACTATGATAATTCTTTTAAACATCTTGTTTTTATAAATCTTTTTATACAATTTCATTTGTATGTGCTGGATTTTATTTATAAAAAGTTTCATTTTTTTTAGTTTATTCATCTCTTAACTGAAAAGTTGCGGTCGGAAATGAATATAAATTGTTTTCAGTATATTGTCTTTCAAACTTTTATTTTGTTGATACAAAAAAGTAATGAAAAGTTTACACGCACTATTTAGAGATGCCGACGGAAGTTCAAAGATATAAGTTGACAGAGAGAGAGTGATAAAAAATAAAAAAAAAAAACTTGTTAGAGATGGTGAAAGCGCAAAGTGCAGTTTCCGACTACTCTGAAAATTTACGCAACCGAAATTTATTTTTGATTATTTCAGCTAGCATAATTATGATTTTCGATAACAAAGATAACAGCTAACAATGAGTTTGCCTTCCTCGCTGAGGCGCTGCCCAACCGTGAATACATCTTCGCTCACTTCGTTCTCGTCTTCCGTGAGCTCCATCGACGTGATTGTGGACTCAAGACCGCAGAATTCTTTCCGAGCAGCTTCACGCTTATATAGCACATGTAGTCCAGGATCTGAGTCTAAATTTTTTCTGATATTCGGTGTTTTGATCATTCGAACAAGAGAACTAAACTTTGAACTTAATATGTAAATTTCAAGTACCATTTCAGTCTGCGTACCGCGGCTCAGAGTAAATTGCCTTTCTTTTCATTTTCATTAATAATTTATTAAATTATTCCTCAACCAACTAAAATTGAGAACAAATTAGATAGCAACAGTTCTTAGGAGATTTGTAGTGATTACCATTCCGGCTATGATGGTCAAATCGATGGACGTGGCGATCGGGTAATGGATGCAACACGTAAACTTCATTTGGCGTCACAATTACACCTTTCTGAAAAATGACCCTCCAACTTTAATGTTTAGGTAGTCTAGATTTTAAAGTTCTGAAATTTTATTTAATACTAAAAGAAGGGGTTTTTACATTAGTCACTAGAAAGAAAAATTCTGTCGTAATTTTTATAGTACATTTTTTCCCATCCGATCTTATTCACTTATGTGTCTGCGAACTGCTACAGATTGAAACGTAGCTGCATTCTTCAAAAAGTGTGTCTTGCAGCCGAATCCATTCCTATTAAAAAGTGGTTAGACTTGATTTTATTTCTCTGACATTTCTACAAAGTAAGGTTTGATTTTCTTTATTTTCCTGATCTAATGTTGTTGTCTGATGGCTCCACCTCTATACACTATTTCATCATAGAAAGTGTTTCGGAAAAAGTTAAAATCTTAAACCAGAGTTCTGTTATTCTAAGCACTTCCGGATCCCTCTATAATATCCGGTATATCTAAACACAACTTCTCGCACTTAGCCGCAGAATCTAATTCACACTTTCTCTCCGTTTTCTTTCATACCGAAATGAACGGTTAAGTCCTGCTGTTCAGGCCCCAAAAGATTTCCAGAGTTGGCAATAAATTTCGTTAATTACTGACGAGATTTCCATCGCAATTGCTGACCGCCGCGTACACTTCTTCTGATTTGTGCTGATAATGACAGCTGCTCGGTACCTGTCCAACATTCAACCTTCCGCCACCTCGTTCATTCCAGAAAACGGTTTTCAAATGTGGTGATACAAGCCACTGAACGCTTGGCTGCAACGCCAGGTTTATTTGCTTATTGTTAGCGGTCATCCGAAGCAGTTCTAACTGACCATCCTCTGAATACTGTACTTCTGGATACAGTTCTTCGTGTTGGGGTACTATAAATAAACGTAAGTATCGTTGACTAAATTTACAAACAATTGCAAAATTAAAGAAGTGGTGTAATTTCCGATTTCTCTACTGCACTGTAATATAATTGTCTCATGGCACCAAAATGTTGCACCATTATTAAATTCCCGGAAATGCTTCCTTTAGATATTTTCGCTAAAATATTCGTACAGTGTATTTTTCATTAGTTACTGTTTGGAGAAGTTGATGAAGAGAAAATTCTATGTCCAGTTGTGAATTTTCAGCGATGATTCATCCCTTTTTATAACTAAACTTTGCTATGATCCGTTACTCATACTACCAATCTACTGATTTACTTCTTTTCGCTATGTAATATGTGCAGGAAGTAAACAAAGAAATTTTTTTGATTGGTTCTCAAATTTTATGGAATACTAATACTTACAGTGCTTTGCTATGTGATATAAATTATTCCAGTATAAAATAGGAAATGTCGATGGACATAGATTTCACTTTTTATGTGCGTGCTGCTCCTCATAAATGGCACAACTAAAGCCATAAACTCATTTCTTAATACAGGTTACTCAACTTGAATCATGTTTAGTCCCTCCTGATTATCAAATTTTATCAGAAACTGAAGTAACAGTTAATATTGTAATTATTGACTTTTGACCTATGAATGTGATTCATTTGTAATCAAATACAGCATCTTGTAGCAATAAGTAAATTCTGTAGAATGAGCAGCTATGCGAAACTTGTTTCCTCAGGAAGAAAAGTAATATTGAATTACAACATTATCAGTTAATTCCTATTGAAAATACATAGACTTTCTGCCTGGCATCAACACTGAACTTCAAAAACAAATAGGCCGAGAAAATCTAACGTACCATCAGAAAAGGTATTCACACCGAAAGTATATCGCAGTTCTTCCGATGAGAGGAATGGTGCTGTTGTTGATCTAATTAACTGCAATTAATGAATTTCATTTTGACTAGAATTATTATTTCTATCAAGTTAAAAAAAAAAAAAAAAGATTTAAGCAACACTTCTTGCCTGCAACAACTTGTACCTATATGTGTGCAATCTTCAGCTCATTATTTTGCAACTTCTTTTGTTATGTAATCTATTTTATCCTACTCATTATGTGGAATTCGAAAGCAAAATTCAGATGTGCACTAGAAGGTATTGCATATTACATTATTGTTAGTTTTTGCTAAACGTCTCACAGAAGTCTGAACAAAATTAATGAATCGTTTTTATCCGACTAACGTCTATGTTGAGATTCCTGTGAAAGGTAAAAGGTGCAGCAAAATGAGATGAAATAGAGAAACGAGAAATTAACAAAGCAAAGGATTAAATAGTGTGTGTGTATAATTTATTGCTTTTAATTTCTGCCTAAATTGAAGTACATTAATTCAATTACTGTCCACGTTAAATTTACCATTCACCAACTGCTATTGTACTGTGAATATTGGATATCGTTCAGGTGGTGGTAGTTCCCAAATAGTTATAAATATTTTTAAACTGTCGAACCAAAAAAATAAAGTGATGGAAACAAAAATATGATAGGAAAGACACTCGAAACTAGATACTGAGTCTAAGGATATGAGTTCCAGAACAATTACAACGACCAAGGAACACACTTCAAGGTTGTTTGCTGTCATTAACTCTTACTTTTTGAGTGCTCGAAGCCGCCTTGAGATGAGAGGTCATCTGGTTTTTTTATTAATTCACCCAATATTTGCAATATTTTAAAGCAAGGCAACATAGTGCATAATAATAATTCAGGTAGGTAAGTGTTGCGAAAAGAATGGAACGATAATTTTTTTGCCACAAGAGGAAAATGGGGGATATGGAAGATAGTCAAAATGGGCGGAGTACTTGAACTAGTGCAAAACTATTTCAAAATTTTGAATAAAATAACTTTTGGCTATTGGAGTGAAGTTTTAAAAAGTGAAAATTCTTAGTGTAATATTTCTAAAACATCAGACATGTCAGGAAGCTTCTTTGGTATAGCAAAGGGCAAAAATTTCTCACTGTTTAAAAAAAAGGTTTTACTCTGTGACAAGTTTCCAAATGATTGGTGTCTAATTGCCAATAAAGTCTACTTTATGTCTAGTCAAGGCAGTTTAACTGATGACATTGCCTCTATCGTAACTTATTTCAGAAATCACCTTGACTCCTGCCGGAAATATGATGCATTCATTTGTCCTATCACCGGAAATATGCACCATTTATAAAAGTACACTCCGAAGTGTGCTGAGAACGTTTTTATATAACATTGAAATATCTTGCACAACATTACTGAGTAGTCTTTGCGTTTTGAAATTAAACTCAGTTTAGAGAAATAAAACTAAATTTCTCGCAGTTTAATTCGAATAACATTGAAAGCAAATTTCCGACATTCAAATCCTTTAAATTTCAGAAAAATAATGAAAAAATACATTAATTTCTCCATGACATAGAACTAGCAATTTGCAACAAATGATGAAAATTAATTTATGAGTAAAGCCAATTTCGAAATTTTTTCTCTTTAAGAAATGTGGACTAAACAAAGAATAATGTGGTTAAAGGCGGTGAGAATAGTGGGGAAAAAACTAGCTGAGATTCGTGAAAGGAAAAGACCGAGAAATCCCAGAAATACTTTGCCATCTGAGATCCTGACAGACCTGTGAATGATTATTTCTGTTATGCTTGTAACTTTCAAACATTGCGATTAATGACCCTACATTTAGTCGCAGCCCGAAAATCGACGGCTGATTTCTCCCATGGCGGCTAATATAAATATAAATGAGATTTCTTCATAAGGCAAACTTTTTTATAGAAGAAAACGAAATTAACCGATGAAATGAGTCGGAAAAAGAGTGAATGCAAAATCGTTCCTGAATGATGAAATATTTTGTTGGAAAAAGCTCTTTTGAAAGGGTCGAAATGGTTCGCATGGATGCATCTCAAACAACACACAACAAATTTATGTTTTGCAAAAAAAGGAAAGAGATAGAGCCACTCTGTTCGGGTAATGGTTCCGAATTCAAGAGATATATTGAACTCTCAAAGCTCTATTTGCTTGGCAATTGCAAGAAAAGACAAGATAAGCTGAAGCTGAAGTAATGAGCAAATAAAGGTATCAGTGCACATGAGGGCATGATGCCGTACTTATCAATAGACATTACCTGACAGTCCAAACTGAGGATGAGAAATTGAAGAAGGGTTGGAAAAGTGACTTCCGTTTTTCTGGTAGGCATAATAAGTAGAAGTAATGGTTGTTGTTGTTGTTGTTGACTGGCTGAGGTGGAAGTGAGCTGTACGTGAAACACTTTACTTTAGCACTTGTTTAATATTGAAGACACAAAAAAAGAATGGTGAATAGGAGGTGGCACTTTTCACTGTTAGGCCTTAAGCGTCACTATTCGTGGTGTCGTCGCTGCCGTTGCCGTCGTTGTAATTACTATCTTTTGTTATTGATGATGAAGTTAATGATTGTAATACGATATAAATAGCAGCGCTTCCGTATTCATTTAATCAGTTGGTAATTATGGGATAGATCGGGGTGGTGATAGTAATGATAAAGGTGATTAGAATCAGAAATTCGCGAGAATAGTTTGAAATTTGAAAAGTGCTGAATGAAAGGCAGAAGATTAAAAAGGGAGAGGAAAGAGGAGGGGTGGAGGAAGGAGAGGAGGAGGAGGAGGAAGAAGAAGGACAATTAGTGGGAAGCAAGTTCCGGAGGTCGAAAAGCAAGGAGTTGTAAAAGGCAGGAAGAGGTGACGCAACAAGAGAAGGATGCCTGAACCATTCAGTAGCCACTTGCGGGAAAAAGTTCTGTTAGTGGGTAGTAACAAAATTATGATTTCAAAATCCGTCCTTCCTTAGTAGCTAGACTCAGGACGGCAAAGCAAAATTATTATCTTCATTAGCTCATTTTTGTGCAGGTGGTATTCCTTTTTGGCATATTTCGGTATTAAAAACTTTCGTTGGTAACATATATCTGTCGGTAAAAGCAACAGATAAATGATTCAAAATTGTTAATGGAGAAGTTCCGATTGCTAGTTACGAAAATATGTCAAGCAAGTTAGACTGCAATCTTAGTACTCTAAAATCTAGTTTATTTTATGAAACTATCTGTAAAATAATTGCATAGTCATTCGCCGTAATTTTCCACATGACGAATTAAAGTCTCTATCGGAGAAATATCGGTGTCAAAGTGTATTTGTACAGTTATTTCAAACCATCGTCGCTTTTGCTTTTGGTAGTACGAGAGAGAGACGAAAACTTTTCTCTCAAGGTATCTGACATCACTAAGGTGTGCAGGTATGTATGTGTTCCAATACGAGACGTGTATAAACCGTTTCTATGTATGCCTTTTTTGAAAATTTTAAAACAGCGACTTAATGATGATCTTCCACCTAATGAACAAAGAGTGTGTCAGCGATTGTCACCGGCTGCCAAAGTGGCAAAACGGTCGCGACAGTGCTGGTGACATATAATAAAGTCGTCGGAACTTGCTCACCTCTGGGAAACTTTTGATTTCTTGAACATTAACACGTAAAAGAAATTAAGGGAGGGATTGTAGCAGTTTTAAGAAAGTACTTGTGTCACTCCCAGTAAATGTCACTTTTTTCTCCAGAATTTTGCTTACCTGGCTGTTGCTAGAGTACAAAAATCATAAACAACAAGAAAAATAAATCCGAAAAATGAAAATGTAAACAAACAAGGTGTAGAAGTTGTTTATTGACTCTGCAAATCACAGAATATTTGTGTTTATTGGTGTGCTCACTTGTAATAACGATTCTTCAAAGTTGCCATAAATTTCATTTTTGGTTTGAGAAGAGACAATCATTCGCTCATTCATTCATCAGTGGAAGGTAATTCATTAAGATCCCTTTCCATAACAATACGCTTCATCTTCATTTTTCTATTAGTTTCCTTCTTCGAAGCACTTTTCGTTAAGAATTAAACGCCATTTTCAACGACCGGAAGTGGGAGGCACTGCGACATCTCTTGCGACTGAAACGCAACTGTTTCTGCGGATGTCGGATTGATCGCAATATTTGATTAATTGGTGAACCGTTGAAGAAACATTCAAATTTATTGGACCCTAATTTAATTAAATAAAGCTAGATTTTTAGTTGCTTTTTCTTCGATTACTTTGTTTCTATCCATCATCACGAAATTTGTTCACACAAAATGCTGGCAGTATCACGAAAACTTTAGCCAGCATCATTTTAACTTTGATGATTCTTCTACTTTTCTAGAATTATTCAAAATATGGCTAGTTTTGAAGTCATCTTCTAGTTCTTTCATAAAAGATTGAATGAATCTTTATCAAACTCCTCGCGTACCATGTCATCTTTCGAATTACTTACCGGTACAAAGTTTCCTGCAATTTTTGAAATAAAAATGAAATTCACTTCTCTCTTAATAGAATGAAGAGCAAGACTGCTCGTCGTGAAATTTCAAAAGCTAAGAAACGAGATTTATTTTGAAACTCACTCGAAAAGTAGGCGAAACAATCAGAGAGTAGAAAGCAATCAAAATGTGCCAAACTTGCAAATGCGTAGAATTGCTAATTACTATGCAAATCACAATTGACAAACATTTCGAGCCTTATGACAGTAGAAAATGATTTGTTTCAGAATGTAAAACAAATAATAAACTCAAAAAGGTTTTTTCTAGCTCTGCTGCAAGAATTTACAAATGTTACTATTTTCTATTAAAGTCAATATTTTATTGAATCATTTCCTGCTTAATGATCTCTTTGGTGGCAAAAAATTGTCCTTGCTGTCATCCACCTTTATGGTGAGACTTTAATTAATATACAGTAATTTCCATGCCCAATATCTTTCTTTTCTCTTTTTAACCTCTTTTTTAATCCTATTTTCACTTTTTCGATGTACAGAAAACTCTCAAATTACAAGAAAAACTCGGCGACTATTTGGTTATAAGAAAGAAAAGAAAGGGTTTTTGAAAACTGTGAAAATTGTTGTTCCTTCTCACAAAAGGAAAGAGGAATAAGGACAAAGAAGAAAAGTACTATAATAATCAAAGGAGTAGTGCATGAAGCATGGAGGAGACCTCGCTGACTTTAAATTTTCTCGGAAATTAGCTCAAAGATAAAGTACTCTAAATCAGTTCAGGTTGGAACTCGATTTCAGTCAATTTTCTTACTTATGGCATATTGCAACTTCAATCAATTTTAATCTTAAAGCCTATTTTCCTTTCCTCAAATTATAGGAAAACTTTTTATTAAAGCTTCACAGTATTATAGAAATTTCCTTAAATCTGAAATCTTAATTTCTGCTAGGCATGAAAAATAAATTTTAAATTGGTAAACTATAAATTTGTTAATGAAGTACTGGATCAAAATTCCAGAAATCATTAAAAGAATTCATATTAAAATAACTTCACTCCATTGTACTTTAAGTGCTACTGCATTAATTTCCTTTAAGTCCTCCTTGTCTGGTTTCGAAAAGAAATATACCACATTTTATTGATTATAAACAACCAGAATTGGAATTTTATCTAGTACGATGATGGATATAGCATTAAAAAAACCTACAAAATTGAGCTTCGATGTCAATTTATAATAGAGAACATTTGTTGTTAGACCGAATGACTGATTATTAAGAAGCAAAAATTCCCTCCTAATTACATCAGTTTCAGGATAAGAGATTAGCTGCACAGCACGAAATGCTATGATATAAAAAGTTATGAAACGGGACTCTACTCAGCTTTACTAGTACAACTC
This sequence comes from Setaria digitata, assembly GCA_003640385.1. Lineage (NCBI taxonomy): Eukaryota > Metazoa > Nematoda > Chromadorea > Rhabditida > Setariidae > Setaria > Setaria digitata. The sequence continues at coordinate 371,138 of RCAB01000008.1, read as the reverse complement.
TCAGTATGACAATTTATTTGAATTTCTTTTAAATATAAATACAGAACAAAATGTAATCAACTTAGACATTTTTTTCAAAATTAAAAACTTCCAAATAATCAATCAAAGGCTCTGCTATCAGTTAAATGAGGAAAAAATTATTGATAAATGATTCATACATGTTCAGCTGTAGAAGGGTGAAAGAAAATGATTTCAAATTTATGAAACTGAAACTCAGATTTATTTTGACAGAGAATTTGTTACCTGAGAAAGGAAGGTGGAAATTAAAATAAGACAAGACAGAAAAATAAAACTATAACATTGAAATTAGCCCTTATATGAAACTAACTACCAAATATTAAAAACATTAAAATTTCAGAAATGAAATTTGATCATATTTTTTTATTCTTCTTGAAAGAGCCAAAAATTAACAGATTTTTTTTTATTTGTAGATAATGACTATCTCCCGCAAATCTCGCAAAAGTTACCCATTAGATTTAAAATTACTTTTTTAAATGAAAAATGATAACACAAATAGAATGATTTCACAAGCTGTCATAAAAGCCCAGAGCTTTTTCGGCTCCCCAAAATCTGCAGGGACAAAACATATCGGCATTTAATTTCCATCTGTTTTTGTTCTTGATAGCATTACTGTAAAAGTGGAAAATAATCTTTAATTAAAAAGTAAGCACAAGAAAGGAAAGGTCAGAAGTATAGTCTGTGGTTCTTAATACCAATTCCATCATCAAATCAACTATTTCAGAACTACTTTGAAGTTTTCGAATGTTTTGGTTTAGATTGGTTAGGAAACAAAAAACTAAAACTTAATTTAAATTTCATGCAATTGGAGATAAAAATTCTGACGAATTTTAATTTAAACTGTCTAAAACACTATGGCTTTATTGACCTTTAATCCACCAAAATTTGATTTTGAGTAAATCTCATTAAATTGATTGATCCCATATCATAGAAGCAATGGTAGTGAAAAAATAGTAATAAATCGACGATTTGTAAATGTCAACCAGAATTGCAAATTGAAAACTGATGCATTTGGCAACCAAAACTTGAAATTATCAAATAAAATTCTACCAAATTATAAAAAAAAACAAAGGAATTTATTGATTGATGAAAGGCTGAATTAAACTTGTTGCATTGTTTCAAATAAATGATAGCTAAACTAACTCGCCTGCTTGTGTATGAGTAAATTACTACTGTTTATCTCATGTTCAATGCTTCTACACTTTCACGACTTAGAGAGACAAGAAATACTTGAAAAAATGCCAGCTATTTCCATAGCATTTGTTTAAAAAAATCTCAAATCGTCCTATTTATGTTTTTTTCTGAATTAAAAATGATATGCTTATACGACCGTATGATACCCAAAAGTTCTCAGGTAAGATTCTTCAAGATCAGAACCATTGAAAGTATGTAATGACTGTGTTCTGTAAACGTCATCTACGCGCTCTTCCCGTATCGGCTTCAGGGAGATATATTACGATGAGTCGGAGAGTTATTTTTAAAAAATTTGGTTATTCCTTAATCTTGCTTATTCATCACTTTTACTTATGATTGTTCATGTTTGTTGCGCGAAGTTAGGTCTTAAAAAGTAAAAATTTCAGTTCCATTATTTATAATGTAACAAACTTCACTACTTTCCATTCCATGCAACACATTTGATGAGTTTGCATCAATTCTATTTAATTATTATTTAATGACGAGACAGGAAGCCATTAAATCCTCTTAATCTTGGTAATTAAAATAATTCTTCATGAGTTTGAAGGGGATTATCAATGGGTGCCATCTGAGAATAAAAGTGGTACTAAACTTAGTAAATTATTAAGAAAGGATCGCATTCGCTTAGAAAAATTTTTCGTTTGTTTGACCTAGTCGTAATAATGATAACGGTTTTCTATCTTAATAGTACCTTAAATATAGGTCAATAACTGTTTTTTAAAAATCATTAATTATTACCATCTTAACCAGTTTTCAAAAAATTTTTTTGTTTGCATATTTCATGCAAAAACCAAATTATTTATAAATACGAAAAATAGCAATATGATTATGATAACGGCATGCATTTATAAAATATCTTTCAAATGATTCAATAAAAGTGTTTGAATCAGCTTCTTAAAAGAAGTCGAGATTTGTCCTTAATAAAGAATTATGTGATAAATCGGATGCTTCTAGCAAAAAATTCCTGTTTGTCGAGGGAAATCGAGAAGTTACAAACATTTTCGAATAACCGAATTCATATCATTCGAAGTTCGAGACATTAGTAATAGACCAGATGCAGATTTGATTTGTTTGAAAATATTTGCCTACAAGAAATGAAACACTAATAACAGCTCGAGAAACTCAGAAGAATTGGCACACCCGGCTTCTTTAAAAGCTATCCAAAGAAATTTGGTCACTTGAGCAAAAATTATAATATTAACTTTCGTGCGTTTAAAAAATGAAAGAGAAGATATCTGAAAATTGGGCTAAATAATTAAAGAATATTGGAAATGAGCATGGGTGGACAAAAAAGATAACCCATGTTAAAATTATTTAGGAGATAAATAAAAGTTGGCAAAGGTCATTTCAGGAAAAAAAGAATCCAATTTTCGAACGTGTGGAAAATATTTTAGAGATGGAAATTGGCAAAAAGAAGATATTTATTTAAGAGAGCAGAAGCATATTTTAAGGATATCCAGTGGAATAGATTACTGCAGTGTGCTATCAGCTATCTTAACAGAGCTATCAGTAATAAATTGACAACAAAGGCAAAATAACAACAATGCAAATAAAGACAAATAACAAGTGTTTGTATCTTCGCTGACTGTTCAGTACTTTATATGAAATCATACTATAGTGGAATCCATAATAATTATTTAGGAAACTAAATCTATGTATAAGACATTAAATTTGAATTCTAGTGAGATTGTGACTGGTGAGCAAAAAAAAAAAATCGAGTAATATTAAATACTCTCTTCACTGAACAAAAAACAGAACTGCAAGATGTTAGCAAAAATTGAAAAAAAAGTAATGAAAGAGGAGCAGGCCTACAATATTAGTTGCTCAAAACACAGTAGAAAGTTACAAATCTTCATCGTCCGCTTCCTTTCGAGTACAGTAGCATGCGAGACCAACTAATATTGCGAAGAAAAAAAGGGCGCAGAATAGAAGCATCCAAGTCGCTAACTGAAAATTTGAGAACAATTTACTTCGAACCTTAGAGTATGATTAATTTGAGAGGAAGTGATTGGCAACGAAAAACCAAAATTCGAATATGTCGATTTATTGTGAATTCTACGACTTCTTACTTCTTTGTTTTTGATAATTTTGTGTACGTATACTCAATATAAGCATCGGAAAATTGCAGAAATGAAATGAGGCTTAGTAGGTCAGTATTCAAACACTGTTGGTGGATTTACCTAGAATTCTAAAAACACTTTCGAAACAAACTTGATAGTCGCCCAGCTGTTTGTCCAGTTGAGCGATACGATGCAAATTCCCCACATCAACAGCATCTAAATGACGCGCATACCAATTCCAAAAAACGTGACCTTGCCAGCGGAAACCAACATCCATTTGTGGACTATCCGTTATCGACAGGTAATTTAATTTGTCCGCTTCCATTGCCGTCCAGTTGAATGAGAATCCAGACGATTCTGGTGTGGGAACCCTGTGGTTTGCAAGTAATAGAATCTCTTCTATACAAATAAAGCATCAAACCGATTAATATTCAGATTGCAGCAAACTGCTTGATGGAGCACCTTGATATTAAACTGTCGATTGATTATTTTCAAGAAGCAAATTATTTTCAGCTTCTTTTCTCCGTTTTCCAGGGAAAAAAATTTACTGTCATGAAGGCAAGAGAATAAAAACCTTCGGAAAGTCATAACTCTTGATCTCCAATAAAATATGATAGTTGAGTTCTCAGAAGTACTGTAATTTATAAGACGTTGAAAGAAGGAGACGATCCAGTTCCACAAAGTGCAGTTGAAGAAAATATCTTGAAAAAAAGTGGCTGTTCTCTCTTTTGTGCTGCTTGCATAAGAAAAAGGAAATTTGAAACACTGACATTCATCTAATAAAGTAAAAAAGTGCTTAAAACAAAGAATCAGTGAGTTTTACAAACGATTGGAAACAGTCGACAGGAGGAGATTGCAATTTGTTACACATTGAGAAAGGGACAAATGCAGTTTTTGTCCGTGGCAAAAACAAAAGGTACAAAAGTAAGCAACTTTGCATTGTATCCAGTAAAAAAATACGTTCAAGTTAATTTCGAGCTGAATGCTTTTGGTTGAAAAATTGGTTTCAGAAAAACAGCCTTTTTAACAAATATTGCTCAAAAAGATTCTTAGACTCTTACCCAGTCCTAGCAAAATTAATGATGAGCTCAGCAAAAATCTCGGTAAGTCTGCGATCTAACTGCCAATTTCGATCACGCCTCTTAACAAGAAATCTTGGTTCAACATCGAATAGGAATATTTCGTCACAGCCATGAAACACCCCTAGAAGGAAAAATGTGAATATAATAAATAGTTGTTGATTTTCTGAGAATGGTTGAACTTTAGTGAAATGTCAGCTGAACACAAATTTATCTTGCAGAAAATACTCTTCTATTGAGTAAATATTTTACGGCTAGTATAATTTAGCCAACAGTTGTTTTTTGAAGGAATATCCCCATAAAAAAATCAAATAGAGAAGACATACTGTCATAATCAAAGTTTTCACTGATATGATCGAAAGAATACAAATAAACGGGAGCACCGCCTTTAGCATAATGTGTTGCGAGTCGTGACGCTGGAGCATCGTACCAAAAATGTGAATACATCTGTAAAGAAATCTGGACAGTCAAGTGCCAAGTATCTGATGAAATCTGATCAAACGTATGCTCGACAGTTTGTACAGGAACTTTTGTGGTTTTAGAATCTATAAAACCTGCTACCGCGACTTTAAATACACAAATCTAAATATCGACAAGTTGAGTTAGTCTTCAGAAAGTACCGTAAATTCCTGTGTCATGAGGTGAATATTAGTCTGCTGAAAGTAGTCCGCAAATACCGTATAAAAAAGCTTTAATCATTCCTCCCCCGCTAAATGCTGTCACTTTGTCCATTTAGCTTTCAAACACGCTAAATTTTCTGATTTGTTTAAATCCTTAGAATCTAGTCCTTCAAATATTTGTACTCATTCGGTTCTGTTCTCGCATCTTATGATGCTCATCAATTTCGTAGAAAAGTTTCAACTGATGAATTTACAAACATTCAGCACTGCATCATTCAATACTGATGGATCCATAGCTGGATTGATTTTCGACCAAATATATTCATGCTTACAACCCTCCATTATCAAACGGTGATTTACGAAGCCAGAATATGACAGCGTTAAATTTTCGGCCATTTCTTCCGCGGTATTTCGTGTCAGTGCACTCATATTTACATCCTTCTCATTCAGGATCACTAAAAGTATGAGCACTTCGCCTTGAAACTTTTTTCTGATTTTTGAAAGAGAAAATTAATTTACACATTTTGAAGAAAACGAATCTTCTGATGCCAAAGTTAGTAAAACAAAAGTTGAGGCATTAAAACTAATAAACAATAATAATCGAGAATGGGGGAAAACTTACAAATTTTCAATGAACTTTCATCTCGAGTCGTACCAATCATCATTGGCATTTTTCGCCTGTACGTTGCAAGCATTTCAGGTGATTCTGGCAGTACACCACCTATGCCATCCACTATTGGCACAAATTCCTCATAATCATCGTATTGTATCCTCTACGATTTCATTATATATTAAAAAAATTAAAATTAGGAGATTTCTAAAGGACAAAAGATCCATGGGAAAACTTGGAACTAAGTTATGCTCTTAAAATATCAAAATTTAACTAAATTTTATCAACGGTAAGTGGAGAGATGGAAACTACCACTTACACTGATATCGAGAATTTCATCTTTAAGCTGCTTCCTGAAACACTCCAAGAGTTCACTGGAATTGAAAGAACGGCAGTGCAATTTGCGATCTAGGATCCAAGTAGCATTGATGGCAGTATCACGAACTACACCCGGTGATAAGGCTGTTCCGCTCAGCAGAGCAATTTTTTGAAACAAACCTAATTAAAACTCAATGTTTATTTTCAAATAAGAGAACTTTCATGTGTTGTAATACTAAAATTTAAGTTTGAAACCATGCAACAATTAACTGATACTGAAATTCAAGTTTCAAGGATGAAATTTGACAAAATTTAGGCAGAAGCGTTATTTTAAAGGGAATATTATTCACATCGGAATTTGGAAACTTACCTTCTGCACGGGGTGACAATGCGAGAAGGGATGCACTGGCAGCACCGCTTCCGTGACCCATCAGTAAGACATTTTCGGGATCGCCACCAAAGACTCGAGCATTCAGCTGCAACATTCCACTCTATCTAGTTCTCTTCGCATTTATTCAAGATGAAAAGTGTTAAACTTTATTATTTATTATTTATGTTATGGACAATCTATCTGAAGATGGCATGCCGGATATTTCAGCGAGTTTCCATAAATTAAAAAAGTCATTGCTCCAATGTTCATGTTCCAAATAAAAAAATTAAGTATTTTTTAAAATGTATTTTAAAACACACAACCTAACCTTAACCCATTTAAGAGCCAAAATTTGATCCCAAAGACCATTGTTACCAGGTATTACTCCATCACCTGTCGATATGAAACCTACAAAGAAGTTTTATCGTCAGTATCCAGAAGTTGGCCCAGAAGAGACCTTGTGAGATGAAAGCCAAAAGACTCATCGAGGAAATAAATCAATGCAGTATCAAAATAAAAATAATTTTATAATGCGAGTAATTGACTGAATTCGCAACAAGAGAAGGCATTGGTACAACCTCTCTTCGTAAAAGAGCCATCAAACAAATACAACTGGGTGGGAAACGACCGGAGGAAATGATTTTAAAAACAAATACGTACTTAAAAGACTCACCGAGCGGACCAAGTCGATAATTTATTGATATAAAAACAATTTTACGTGAAACAAAATTGATGAGAATTGCCTCCTGCGGAAAATCGGAACCAGAACCTGACTGGAATTCACCGCCATGTATGTAAACAATTACCGGATATGTATCATTGGTAAACTGAAAAGAACTTTGTTTTTGTTCCCATACATCCAAATTTCGAAATTTTTGTCCATATGCTTCAGTTAAAAAACAGGAACTTTTCATGAGCTCTTAAAGAAAATTATTGGACGAAATTCTGATTATTTCCTTTGCTTTAATCTAGCAAAAAAAAAAAGACCAATTCATAAATTTTTTAACCATTTCATCTTATATTAAATCGGTTTATTATTAGTAGCAGTTGAATAAAAACCTGAACAAATTATTTCGAAATCTTTCATTTTCTGTTCTTCTTATATTAACTCTTGCAAAATCAAACGTGAATTTTCATCAGGTTCACAACATTTTATATCAGAAATGTCACTTTCAATTAATATCACATCTCAATCTTGTTGTTCTTTACTTCCCTTCATCTGATAACAAACTGAGCTACAACTGCTACTGAACTAGCTAAAAGAATATTTTGTTTCATCGCGCCAGTCAGTTATTGCGATATTTTCTCTCCGAGCTATATCCCCTATTCATTCTACGCTCTGATTGTTTTAAAACTAAAAATTAATTTGTCGATTTCCGATACTTGAAACAGAAATTTGAGCATGAAAGTGAAACTGGTAGTACTGTAGTTCATTGAAAATTTTCAAAAAAGATCTAATTGCTGTAAAATATTGCTTAATTCAGTAAATAGCAAAATCCTATCTGTATTTTTGCCAATGCAATCAGAAGCTATGACTAGACGTTTCTCGCCGTGTTTTAATTAGTTGCATTCAACGCAATATATCCTGAGATATTCGGAGAAATTACCAGGAGAATAGGTCCTATGAATTAGATCGTATAATATCACAATAATGATAAACTGTCGCAGACAAGGTCAGGCAACACAATTATTGTTTTTGGAAACAACAAGATGTACCTGCGGAGGGGCGAAAACATTGAGGTAAAGACAGTCTTCGGAAATATGAATTCGATAAATATTGACTGGGTCAGTCTGACGGGTTCGAGGCTTCTGTGCACACATAGCCGAATACTGAGTTGCATTCATTACACCTCTCCATTTCGCTGGCGGTTCTGGCATCTGAAAACTGGATGGCTGATTATATTCCTGAATGGCGCAACATACTTTCTATATTAATGCCTGTTCATTTGCTCCGAACAAATGCGCCAGTGAAAATTGTTTGGAAGAAGTTGAAGTTTCAAACTATGTGCTATAGGTTTTCTGAGCCTCGGTAGCAGATCAATAAAATGAAGTTTGATGAACGGCTCTACAGAGACCGATACACATCTCTCATAAGGAATAGAAAACCAGAAATGGAAGGAAACGAATACGATTACTAAGTTTAGAAATTCTCATCAAAGTCTAATTTTGGAGGGCAAACTGAAAAATCACACTCATGCTGGCAAATATGTTTGATTCACGTACATTCACGTAAATCAGATGCATCTCAAAGATGATTCTCGTCCAATTTCCCCTAGGCTCTTTAGACAGCTTGTGTATTTGTTGCTTTAAAAGGCATCTTTGTTAAGATATCTGAATACTATGTAATGATATGTAGTGATGAGCCGAGAAGTTACATTACCTGGAAACGAAGGGAACCGACGGGTGGTGCCGCGTAAGGAATTCCCTTAAAAACTGCGAAGTCGTTTGCGCCGATCGTCTGCAAAGTATATCATTTTTATAGAAGTTAAAATTTGAATGAAATAATTTCATCAGCTATACCTTGTTGGTCAGGTCAAACTCATCACTTAAAGATCAGACATTGACCCTCAGATGGTCGTGTCAGTCAGGTCTTCTAAGATCTTAAGAGAAACCTGTCCTGCTCACCAGGTATTCTCCTCTTATCGAACCGGAATCGATAGTAAGCTCAATTGGATGCGTTCGCCGGATGGCACCATTGCAGACGTTCAGGAGATGTTGAATGAGACCGAGGAACCATATTGTAGAGCATCCTATCCCAACTTGCATAGCGCAATCAGCAGCCGCTCTTCATGCCGTCACCAAACTTCCGTCCTCTGCTTTATCCTTCTCTAAAGTTCAAAAATCCGCTTCCAATCTCTCTTTATTTCGTAGCTTCGGAATTTTTCTAATTCTTAGAAATTTCAGATTGTCAGGAAAGTATTTGAAACAGTTTCGAATTTAATTTAATCAGCTTAATTAAAAATTGTTGACCAAGCAGGATTGTCAAGTTGTTCCAACAATAAGAAGCGGTTATGCATTTCGGAAAACCAATAAGCCATTAATTATTATCGAACTAACAGAACGTTGAAGATATACGAGGAGATAGAAAGCTTTAATAAACATTCGGAAACGAAATTTATTATTTGATGGTAATATTAAAGTCATTATTAATAGCTTTTGTAATGTTTCAGTAGCAATAGTAGCAGCAGGGAAGGAACAGTAGTTGTTGTAGTGATAAAATATTCAATGATACGATATTCAATGTAAAATGGGAATAGCCTGGTGACACTTGATGGCAACGAAGATTTTTTTTTTAAAGGAGAGATTTTAATGAACCGAATTAACTTAGGGCTGATGGCAGCTTTGACGCAGTAACAGTAAGGGCACTTTTCAATTTGCCTGAAAGATATTTTCAGAATTAGAATTTACTTATAAAGTTCAAACACTGCTAGGATACGCTAATTGAATATGCTGTCTTCACTTATGTTTAATCTTATCACTGATCAGTAGGGGAAGCAGTAAAGAAATATATGCTTATTATGAATACAGAAACTGTAAGCAATTTGTTAAATGATAGAAGAAAAGGAAAAGCTGGAAACGATTTAGCTGGATTAGTTCAGAAAATTTTCACAGCAGACAGTGTATGACCACTTGGACAGAGCTAAATTTTCAGTAAAATCTTAGTCAATAGTCAAAATTCCTGTACAGATCTAGAAGGAATCTGTTCTCTTTTTTAAAAAATAAACGAAAAAAAAAGTACACCAAATGACTTAAGAAGTGAAACCATTAATTTGCCACTAATTTTGTACATATGAAAGCCAATTAATTGGAACATGGACATTTGTACTGAAAATTTTCGAAGTAAAGCCTGAAGCATCGTTTAATGTCAACGTGCTCCCTTTTAGTTTGTCAATTCTATTGATAAGATCATCTTTCAAAACGATTTTAACTTCATGTAATAGAAAGGATTAGAATCTCTTATAAAGTTTATGAGGTGTATGAAATTATGAATTACATATTGATAAAATAAAAGCGATGATATCTTTTGCAGAAAAGTATCTTAAAAATTAATCGAGTGATAATGTGTTGAAGTTCGCAGTTTACGAATGAAAGAGGCACAATGATTCGGATAAAAAAGCGAATTCGTAAGAGATTCGGTAGGAGAGTATCGGAAACGACGCAAATCTTCAAAAATGTTTTTGTAAGTGAAGAGAAAAAGAAGCACATTTAGTTTGCTAACAAAATCGCAGAAGTGCTAACAACGAAAACTAACTAAAAGTTAGATTCGTTTTTTGGTGGAACGTTGCGAAAGCGCCATAAAGTGATGCGATTGCTTCTCGTCATGGCATTCCAGAAATTTACTCCCTAGTGATTCACGAATTGGGAATTTACATATTTGCTTGGGTAGTGCACAACTACTCATAGTCGTCTCTTTTTTGAAAACAGCTTGAGAAGGAATGAAAAAAATGAATTTCAAAGGAGCAAATTCAAAATGTACAATTATTTTTGAAGATTTTTCAAGCAGTTCATGGCTGCTTGAAGATCTTTAAGGATCTGCGTGCTGCTTTCAGAAAATTTAAAAGATTTTTTTAACTTTGACGGATATGAGCGAAGCTTTGAAATTTGAAGACCATAAAGAAAGGATGAGAAAGGGATGGGCTAAGGTGATGAGAGCATGAAAGCATTAACTTCATCGATTCCAACAAGGACTTCTTTACTCTGTGCAATAGCAAATCAATATTGAGGCGAATTCTTTTTTTCCCGGTTCAAGGGACATTTTATAAGACATCTTGAACTAAGAAAGATCAAGACTAGTTCGGAAATTTGAATAGGGGTGATAAAGTGAAGCATTAAGAGAAGGATAGAAATAAACTAGTGAAAAGGCTGAACATAGCTTCTTCGTCAAAAAGAATGAATCAGATTGAGTTTTTTAATTGGCGGCATCCAGAATCACAGGAAAGTGTGGAATTACAAGAAAATGTCTGTTCATTAAAGAAGAGACATTGCTAATTGCTTGAATTTTCAGTGGTTTTGCTTCGTAGTTGTGCGGTGCAGGCCTAGAAAGTAAAGCAAAGTAGTTGAATGACATGATGGACGAGACACTAGCTAATTTATCTCCTCTCCCCTAACTAGCAAACTGACCGCTCGATTGACTAACTGCCTGAAGGAATGATTGGCTATATAGTTGCAAGCAGCTACTCCGAAAAGGCGTTAAGGAAGCTGGGATTGTTAGTGCGCCCATTGATTCCGGTAAGAGGAATCAATGGTTTGGCCTGGCAAGTTTCGGATAAACGAATGTTTGGATTGCAAACGTCTTGCGCTTTAGCACTTTATAAGGGCAGAAGGATTGATGCTCCAGGGAGACGACATCTTGAAACTCAGGAACCAAAAAGTCACCGTGACCCTTCAGAATCTCCTTACACGGATTCAATTATTTGAGCTGAGTCTTTTTGGAAAAAAAAAAATTAAAGTTCTTTTTGCTTTTAAAGCTGCAAAGCATTTCTTACATAGTCTGGCAGCGTGACAGTATTTAATTATGTTTAAAAAATGCTCCTTCCTTAATGCTTTGACAAATTTTGCTTCTGGGAAAAGTAAATTTGCAGCCTAATTTCGAGCAATAGGTCTCAGTTGTGCAACATATTCACGGCAATCCCATTCTAGAACTTACTCGCGATATGCCAGAAAAGTGACGATCATTTCGACGATGCAAGTTTGAAACTGGAAAGCACGTGATAGAAAAAGTTTGCTCTTAATTCCAGGAAAATATCCCACAAATACAGTGGAACCAACATAAAAGAACTGACGTCTCCTCAGATGCTTTCAAATTTGTGTTTACATTCAGCATTACACATGCAGCATGTTGTCTTCGTCATTATACATTTGTGGCTTTGAAAATTTACATATTGGACACAACCTGATTTCACTGTTCTGACCTAACATACTATCTTCCAAAATAATAGGCTCTGCTTTGCCAGTGCAGAACTCGAGAAAGGTCGCGAAGGTCAAAATGATACTCAGGGTACTTGCCAAAATGATGACAAGTAATCGAAACTGTGCAACCACCTCACTGCTGAGGTTATTATTTAGCAATTGACTCATCGAAATATGTCTCCTCTGAAAGATAAGATGATAGCAACAAAGATGTAGTGAGTTATAACTTTCTACTGATCAGAATGATGCTCATTTGCTGATGTGTACAGTCTTAAGCACAGAGCTCAATTCAAAGCCTTTTTTTCTAATGTGCGACATTCACTGACTGTAGTTGACAGAACTAACTATTTGTATTACGACAACAGCACCGATTTTTATTCTCCACAATGGTGCAGTTAAAGAAAAAAGATAAACTTTCAATGTGTGAATTGTATTTGTGTGCTAATTGATTCTGAACTTCTTTCATGAATAAAATCGATTCACTTTTCGAAGAGAATTAGTCGCTCTCTCAAAACTAATGCATAATATGATCATGTCGGAATCAGTGATACAAAGAAACAATTTCGATGATCATCACGATGACAGTTGGTGACGTTAACATCGATTTTTAACAGGAAACGAAGTTGCTGCTAGCATACCTACCTGCATGGAATATGAATATATATACCTGTACAATGTACATCAGAGACACACAGACAGTGGCAATACATTGCTGAAATCGAGATTGTTCGTTTGGAGAGAATGGAAAAAGAGAAATGTCTGTCATCGAGAGAACTATTTTGTTTACACGAGTCTCATTCTTGTGCAACGGGATTTACTATTTTCGAAAATTTTCAGCATATTTTAATCACGAAATCGAGTTAGTTATAATGTATAATGTAAATAAACGACGTGCTGGCTTATTCTTTCTGCTCATTGGACAGGTGACCTCTCTATTATCTTCAATTTGACCTATGAGATTGTAGAATTCCTCTTCTTATTCCCGGTTTTAAATTAGCTGAATTATTAGCTATTCGAATTTAATACATTTAAATTGCTTAAAATCCATGATTTAAGGCTAGATAGCTGTCATTAATGGAAATTTAAACCAATGAGGATTACACACAGCCAAAATTCTATCTTCGTTGATGAGTGGGGCAGAAGAAAGTCAATTCTTCAAGTGCGATTTGCAGGAGGAAGTGCAGTGATACACAAACCCAAAACTTCGCTTTTCTAAAATAAACCATGAGTTGCTAACTGCAGGTGCAAAAATGTCTAGCAATTTTTGCGTCGCTAGTAGCACATCACGGAAATTGTTTGAATACCTCAGAACTTCAGTTTCTTTTTCTTGATTTCTTCAGTCTAACACAAATCGCCTACCATGCATTCATTTTATTATTTATAAGTTAATGAAGAAAATTTATCACTACACTGTTTAGTGATCTGTACTACGCTATACTCCAGCTGAGGTAATAAACACCATAAATCTTTTCCTATGCAATTTTAGTTCTTAATTCAGTTTCTTGAAATTATTTAAAAAATTTTTGTTTGAGGTGGAAATTTTTTCCAAATATAGAAATATATTCTTGATTTATTTTAGAGTGAGTATAGTTAGGGCAAAGCCGATTCCGTGCAATCACTTGCATAAAGACATATCATCGTTTTCATTGCCGTTATCAATCACTACCAAGAATTTATCAGTAACTATTGCCTAAAAGATTTCACTGCATTATGTCGTCAAATATTATTTATTTATTTCTAAATTACTAATCAAATTGCATTTGTAGTGTCATGCGCTTCTTCTGTTAATCCAATGAAGCACTGTTATATGAGTGGCGTTCCGTTACTTCTGTTTTCACTAACAACGGTTTGTGCAGGAGAGCTCGAGGATCGGTTCTTGGAAGGATGCAACTCGCATTGCACAGCCAAGTTTGACGAGGTTATCATTTTCTTTCAACGCTCATTTAGATTAATTGTGCCGAAAAGTCTTTGGCTGGAATAAACCAACACTGATTGTGATCCACTGCTCAGAACAGATCACTAACAACACATTTTTTCTACTTTCGAAGGCTGAAAATGAAACCTAACAATATACTTTTGAAATGTTCAGTGTGTTTTGAAGTATTCAGATGACTATAAGATCAGGAAACTGAATTTGTAAAGTGCTATTGGTTCCAACGAATTCTGAAGCAGTTTGTGCCTTCTTTGTTGTTATAGAATCTATTATGCTGGAATAAAACTGCTCAGTTTTTTGGCAAAGCACTTATGGGTGTTATCTTACGATATGTTACCACGCAGGTTCCTTTGCTTGATTGAATCAATGAACAAATAAGAATAGACTTATTGGCATAGCATATAGTGAAATGGGGTTGCAAGAGTTTAGCTTCTTGGTAAATTTGGAATCTGCAGGTTGCAATTCAGTTAATACATTTCACAAGTTGGTCTTTCTGCTTGAAATTTTGACGCACTTAAAAAAAGCTTCAAAAATATGCAACATTAAATCAGTGAAATGAAATTTGTAATGCAGATTAGTCAATTATTTTTCATTTACTCTTGGTTTTCTTTAATAAGCAAAAACTTTCATTTCCGGTAAATGTTTTAATAGCGACAAAGCAATATTATGGAAGGTTACCAGCGTCTGATGAGATAGCAAAAGTAAGTTTTAGAGTTCAGATATTCCTAAAAAAAGAACAAATGATCTTTCTTTGAAAATTAGCTTTTATCATTCTGCTTCGCCTTTCTTCATTTACTTCTTAAATCATTCAATGATTATTACCATTCATTTCATTATTCTTTTAATTTTTAGAAAAGTATCGATCGAATGGTAAAACACATGGGGCGTTATAATGTTGATAATAATGTTCACCTTTTAACAAGACAAATTATCAATGAAACAGTAACGAGTTTTGTTTCTGCTTCTTTCGTAAGTCTAATATTAACTTATTTAAAAGAAAGCAACTGTGAACTTGTAGATTATAGGTGATTTTAGCATGAAAATGACAGAGTGATAACGAAGAAGTCAATTAATTTTAACTACTTATACAATAAGTGCAAGATACTTAGTACAAAAAAGTAAGGCTGAAATAAGATGGCAAAGATACGGTAGTTATGACACAAACTCATTTCTAAATTGCACAGCGTAAATCTATTAGTATTTTAGAAAACGATTAAAACTAGCAAACAGCCATCGCTGCTGTCATGTCCAGAAGGCTGTGAAAGGTCATCAACGTTCTGGTTGTCGTGGAGTTTCATATCACTGCTGCTCTCCGGTGTTTTGACCGCTGCCATTCTGATGAAAACATTTGAGAAAGACCGTATAGATCAGAATTATTCTGTTGCTGAAGAGACTACAGGAACTAATAAACACAAAAAAGGCTAAACTTCAACTAAATCTTGTTTTTATTCATGTTTGCATTTAACTATCTTCATTTTAGAACGGAAAACTGTCAAACATTGCTTGAAATCATTAAGAAAGCTTCTTGAAATTTGAAAAAGTTCTGAACTCGCATTTATTCATTTTATGACTTTCAAAGGTCTTAAACAAGTTTAATGGCTATAGACGGTGTATCTGTGCTCGAAAAATTGAAAAACTCAAAAATCTTACACAAACAGCATCTTAGCAGGGTTATGACCTCATTATGCCTATAATAAGGGTGACATTAATAGGCTTATCTTATTAATTCTGCTCCATTTTACACTTTATAATTTTTTGAATTTTTAATCAAGTTGCAGTTTTATTTTTCAACCGCCTTCTTTTTATTGATTTCGATCTTTTCTTCATGCTTCTTGCTCCTCTGTGTCATCGTTATTCTTTAATGAATCTGAATTTTCTTAGAAATGTTATAGTGAGGATTTTTTATTCAGTATGATGATGGACAATCGATTGAATTTCTCTTAATTTTTGATAATTTTACATTTGTCAAAAATAAATATGCTAACATTTTAATGTTTTATTGGACAGAGTGACAAAATCACCAGAATAAGCTTGTTACAATTATCAGAAGTGGTGAGTCACTTTATACCTCAAAAAAGCTATTTAAAGATTTTATAAAACAAAACTTTTTCAACGATGCTAAACTGAAAAGTTCATAGTTCATTCGCAGCAATAAATGGTTCTCAATTTCGGTAATGAGCTCAAAAATCCTGATTCAATTAATAAAAGGGCCTCAAAATCCATACGATACTTGAACGTGAAAGTTTTGCAACATCTTATGACAGTAATCGAACACATCTTTATCAAGCTCAGTGACAAAGAAATTTACGGCTTCATCAATTTTCTTCCAGGTGAATGATGACTTAGCTTACTTAACCTTACTTTCTTAAATTTTAAATTAAATCTTGGCTCTAAAAATATGACCATGCATAAGCAGTGTAAGTGATGACTTATCCTACTGTTTATCTTTCATTTCGAAATTTTCCAATGCCGCGATCTAAACTGTTTAATTGTTCTTCAATTACTTTTATTCTGAAAGAGCAGCACCGAACAACAACCATTATCGAGCAACACAATTTCCTTTTGCTTATGAGATATAAAATTAAGCTTGGCGCAAGCCTTCAAATATTCCAAAAACTATTTTTTGACCTGAAAAAAATTTCATTAAAAGATGTTTACTGTATATAATTTTACTAACGCTATTGTTCTACACTAATTACACAACTCTTTCAAATCTATTTCAGTAAAATTTCTGATAAGAAATTATTTCGACACTTAAACGAACTGATAAAATGACTGTTGGCAAACAGACCTGCATGCAATACATTTAGAAAATGATTCTATTTACAAAATTCTTGCCAGCTACTGCAATGGTTTATTTCCTTCGGCAAACGACATTCATAGGTAATTCAAACTTAGATTTTTCTAGTATGAGTTGTTTTGACTTCAAAATACCATAAAAGCAGAATCATTTGCTAGTAAAACCAATTTCTTACGTCTAGACAGTTTTAAATCAATGCAAAGTCGAAAAAAAGATCTAACTAAAACCACTCATTAAATCGTGTCATTCTAAGCTCACATCTTGATCCTAAACAAGATCAATTTAATTCTAGAAAAACTGAAAGTGACAGAAAAAATGTTAACTTCTAGAGATTTTTTGCAATCAAATATTGAAACATAAGAGATTAGCTTTTCGATTAGTGCTAACCGCTGAACGTCACATATTCCAATATTTGAAGAAGACATGTAAGTGAGAGTAAAGCCTCATTAGAAGTATTATGGAAGCCAGATCAACCTTTCTGAAGGGACAATTCAAGAATTGTCCCTTCAGATTCTTTTCAACCTCATTCTTAAACTATCTGTTGAAGTTTAATGTTCACTGCAGCTATATGTCTTGTGGTGATTTGTATTACCGATATGGATACGTACGGCCGCGAGTTTGTATTCGTATATCCACCAAATAACAGCGGATCCAGCGGAGTAAAAGCTACACTGAATATTATCAACCCTGATACGAAGAGGCATGCTATCATCACTGTCGAATATCCTGAATTTCATAGTATTGATGATAAAATTACAGCAATACGACGTACTACAACTCTGCACGTCAAAGTGCTAAGCACTGTTCTGGTAACTTTATATTATAACCATTTTTGCAGCAGATTATTCTCATTTATCAAGCTTATAGAACTATATATCACTTTTGTAGAACCTCAAAAACTCACTGACTTGTAAAATCAAGTTAAATAAATTTGCTCGAACAAGCTAACCTTTTCAGTTAAAAAAAAACAGTAACATTTTATCAACATGTCAATTAGAGTCGATCTGTTTGTCTATTTCTCCCTCCTCAAGCTTCGGAATTGCCTTGACTTGGCTGTAATTCCAATGTGGTACTCGTACTCAAAACAGTTCTCTCGGGAAAAACACAGACTTCACAACTGAAATAAACTGCAGTTCTTATGATAAAAACCAGTGAAAATAAAGCAGTTAGTGTGAGAAAATCTTGCTAATTAGACAGATGCAATGGAAAGGAACAAGATTATAGTCGAGTATAACACCCCATCGGTACCTCAAAGAAATTAGAATTAAAGCAGTGTAGGAGACATGCAATATTCTTCATCTGTTGAGTTTTTGCTTGTAGCTAATTTACTCAGAAAGGTTTGGTTTTTTCTTTTTTTCTAGCACAAATTCGACTGAGTGTAAAAAAATGATTTCTATGGCGCATGTGTTCTTCGATTTAAATTCTTTTTTTTCAGTTTGAATTTAACAGATCGGTAATTTTGGACAGCATCAGCAATGGTTTGCATTCATACGAAGATGCCCGAATCGTTGTTCATTCCTCAGTACTGGTGTCTCTTTTGGCTCATAACGAAGACGCTACTGGTGCACGTGACAGCTTCCTTGGTTTTTATTTTCTTCTCCATTCGTTCATTAAAAGATTACCGTGAATGAAGAAAGCATTTTAAGATTAAATTAAATTTTCCTGAAACGTACCGCCAACAGTCTGCTATGATTCTAACCGATCTAAATTAAACATTTGACAATTAAAAAACAATAAATTTTTAATCGTCTTGGACTAATATTTATATTGAAACAACGAAATGCCATCAGTCGATTCCGGAATCGTTTCAGTGCTGCCGATATCGATGGCAGGAAATCATTACGCTTTTGCATTGCCAGCATCAGCCCTATCCGGTTCAACGTTTATTTATTTGATGCCAACGATACCCACCCCCGTTCAACGTATCACTCTCAGCTTGATCCGTGAAGCATCTTCTTGCGCCTGCTCGCATATTGTCCAAGTTTGTTTTCTCTTTAAAATTTTTTTGCTGATCAACTGACTTATGCTGACTTGTTTTAAAGCAGTTCCAATACATAGTACTTTGATTCTAATCGCGAAAAAGAAACTAGGACAAAGCGGGCCAAGACCAGTTTGCTTGAATAGTTACATTGTAGAGAGGTAAAATGCTGGTATTTCGCTCATCAGGTGAAAACATCACATTACGGGCAGACAGCGATGACACTTTCGTCATTGTCGCTGCAGTGCTTGAACTTCCAACAGTGAAAGGATCGAACGTGTCCGATTTCGGATGCTTCATGCCAAGTGCAGTGCCAGTGACAGGTGTGTTTGTCAACTGCTACCCATATAAACGAATGGTTTCAATTTCCTTCAGCTAAGCTGTTTTCCCGAAGAAAATAGTAAAGAAACACTGCTCGGAGACCGGTTAGGCATAAATTAAAATAGTCTGCAGAAATTTTCGAGCTAACTCTAAGAGAAATTTAAAACGATTACGACTTGCATTATAGACTGCAGCAAGTTGCTTGTGCAGGAAGAACATGTAGCACCATTGCTTACTGGAAAATATTATTTGCTGACGATGCCATCTGCTGAGTGCGAATCAGCAGAAATTTCGATTCAAGGTGTGAACAAAATTATTAACTGGAAGCGTCTGATACCCAGTTTGGCTGATATATCTAATTTAATCGCTTTTAACGAGTACGGAAACATGGCTGCAATAAGTACCATGTATGAGTATATTATATATTTCTCCTTGCACATCTTGTTTGCTACGTATTTTAGGAGTTAATTGTACTAGCGTGGTATAAATCTTCTAAGCTTATATAAGAGTCAAATATGATTAGTTCTTCTTTTTAAATCCAGTTCATTTTATTTTAAGTCTTTTAGAATGCTTTACTTATAACTTTTGCGCTTGGTGGTTTTGAAATATTGCAACTGAAGTCGTATTGAAACGATACTACCATATGAAGCAACCGATTACAGATTTCAAAATCGCAAAATAAACATTTTTTGAGAATCATGTTAAATGTTATTCGTTATGGCGGCTACAGTGTCGGAATGTTAAACTATGAGGAAGGGGCATATTTGCACGAAGTCCCAGCCATTTCACAGTTCATTTCTGGTATGATTCCAGTTATTGTGCCCAGCGACAGTAATCAAATAACTGTAAGTCTCTTTCAATTGTTGCAATTAAGAAATAAACATTTTTCTTATTTTAGTATTACCCGTTATTGCATAGAAATCTCTCAGAAGACGCACAGGTCGGATTATCTGATCTAATGACGTTACCTTACTTTCTTCCTGATTTTGGTCCTTTTGTATATTAAGCATATATTTTTCAGGTTATAGCAGATCATAAAGCAATGTCAAGTGCTTATTTTGACGGTGAAATTAGCTTATCATTTGCTCCCTTGCCATTTCTTAACGGTTCATTTTATTATGCATCCGGTACCGTACCATCTGGTTTTCACTTCTTCTATGCTGACGGTCTATACCTCGTTTTCGTCAGCGGTCGAATAAATAACAGCGCTTATGGATTCATTCCCGCTTTTAACAGTAAACCCTCATAGATAAATTTAATTATCGGCTTACTCTAATCGCTCTAATTTTCAAAGATCAAATTTCGCATTAAAAGAAAGAAAACTTTTTCGTTATCTTATCAGTCATTTATGAAATCAGTTGTGCAGCTTTAATTCTATATTTTCTTCAATCACTACAAT
Organism: Setaria digitata; assembly: GCA_003640385.1. Taxonomy (NCBI): domain Eukaryota; kingdom Metazoa; phylum Nematoda; class Chromadorea; order Rhabditida; family Setariidae; genus Setaria; species Setaria digitata. The sequence goes on along the minus strand of RCAB01000008.1, from coordinate 350,528 downwards.
GTTAAAATTGTTACTTGCAGATCGAAAAGTTTTGAAGCTGCATTCTGATACAAGTGAGTTACTTGTATTTTCCTTATTTTGATTCGGTTATCACTGAAAACTTGGATATCAGTTTTGCTTTTTTAGCTTCTTCTCCGGTAGTATTGCATGGCACAACCACTGAGAAGAAAGCAGAGACAACAACTTTATTACAAAATATGGTTGCTACAAATGACAATATTTCCGGATCAAAATACAAACCACAAAGTTGTTGCGTTAAGGATAAATTTAAGCCTCTACCTTCCAAAATATCTCAAAATTCTTCAAACATTTCTGCAGCATCGGAATTATCGTTCTCTTTTTTCCTTATTATTCTAACCTATTATTGGCTGGTGCCTTTTATATTTCAGAAAGTAAACCCAATAATAACATATAGAAGACCATGATGAATGCTCAGAATTTAGATGTTTTCATGGCCATAAATTTTAAAACTTTTTTTTTAATGTTGCGAAATGTGAGAAAAACTTTTTAATCATTTTTAGATAGCATTCAAATGTAAGTTAAATATATGCTTAGCTACTGATGCTTGAAAAATACCAAATCCATTGAAGCATAAAAATGCCAAGGTGCAATTTCTACTTATTAAATATTAGCTGAAATGAAAATGGTATTTTTTGCACAAAGAGCCACAAAAGAAGTTCAAAATTACGATAAAACTTCTTATTCGCAATATACTCAATTTTAAGAATCAATTTTAGGCTGTTCTTTCTTTGTAACAACTATGGATACTACTGTACTCATAAATGTTTCTATCACTAGTAAAAATAGATTTCTTTCTGAATAGCATTGTTTCATTGTGATTTCAAATGCACTTAATGCCTGCAAACAAAAGCTACGAGCTGAGTACTGACAGAACGAACTTCATTTACTCCGTAAAGTAATGAATTCCTAAAGTGCTACTTTTAATAGACAAAACAACTCTGTATATAATTTCTTGGCTAGAGGCACAAAACTGAGCTGCTGAATATAGTTCGTATTAGTGTCCTGTTTCACGTTCCATTAAGCACCAACAGTCATCAGTCTCTTTTGATTATGTGTACAAAAATCATATTTGCAAGTGACTTTGTAAAATCATTTCGCTTTAATATAACCCTTGGAAGACGCTAATTGGCAGAGTATTTAATTTGCGGAGCTTAGACAACAGTACTATCATCGATCCCCAAAATAGAACGTTCAGATGAAGTTTTTTTATATTTCATTATTCTAATTTTCGTTCGCTTCAGTTCTGCGTCCTTCATCCTGGAAACGGGGGGTCAAAGTTGAATTTATTTTTCTTCTTAAAATCTACTTGTTCGAAGGCCATTCAAAGCAGACAGCAATTATTATGGACGAAAAGTAATCAGAAAGAAGTTTGTGCTAACTGATTACTTAACGTCTGTGGACTTCTTCTTTAAGAGCAAAATCTGAAAATAATACACTGTCTCAGCTCCTTTCATCTACTAAGAAATGTTATTGCAAAATCAAGTATAATTTGGAAGCTATTAGTGCAAATAAAATATCAAATATAAATCATAGTAACTTTCTTTTCCCTTAAACTACGAAATGTTTATAACTGACACAGCGGTGAAAAGACTTAAAAATGATTCGTAGCTGCTCTTGTCTTTTGCAAGACTATTTCAAAAAACCAGTAAATCAGAAAGATTTACAAATATTTCGTTATACTTTAGGACAGATATACCATTTAATTATGGTTGGGCTGTTGCATCAGAGTTTTGAAAGCGAAAAAACGTAGCAGCATATCGAATGAATGGCACATCAAATCACTGGAAGAATCCGTATAAGGACAAACTGATTTTCAGTAACAGAACTTATTTCTATAATTAATCAAATGAAAGCAGTAACTGCTGCTCGGTAATCCACACTGTTTTTAAATAGGCTTGAAAGACATGTAATCATAATATACTGCTTAAACTGCCGAATGCTTAACTAAAATTTTATAAATGAGCAAGATTATTAAACAGCTTTGTTTAATGTTTAAGACAAATGTTTCTGATAAGAATTCTTGCAAGGATTTCGAAAAATTCCTTGAAAAAATTTTGCTTTAGTTTAGTTCATTCAAATAGCTTACAATTTAAGCTTTCAATAAATCTCATTAATTCATTATATTAATTCATGCAGTTATTTAAAATTGCTAATTCCTTGCGTCAAATAATACATAACGAGATAAAATCAAAATTGAAAGTTGTTAGTTTTGACCAGTTATGTAATGGCACTATTGGCTCATACCATCGGAGAAACTGAAAAAGAGTGCAAATGTGCTTTAAATTTCTTTTTTTTTTCGAATTTTTTAAGTCTCATTTTACTTGCATGTAAATAAGTAGATAGAATTAACAACGCCGAGCAGATATTTGTAACTTCTCACGAAGAAGGTTAGCTTCGGGATCGTTACTACTGCAGATGAAGCAATATGAAGCAGAGTGAAGTGGCAGCACGACAGGAAGCCGGCAGTTCAGAATTCATCGGATTCTGGAGGCTAATGATAACTTGTTATGAAGCGCTGGAAATATAAGACTTTGCTGACCGCATTGTAAATTAAAATTATACGAGTATGATTTATTGTCAAAACTGTTGGATAAATCGGACTCTTTCTTACCAAATGATAAAATCGAAATCTCAATTTATCATAATATTCGTTTAGTTTTCAAGCTTCTGAAAAACATATTCTTCCGCTGTTGCGCTTTTTTTAAGATCAAAATTCAAAATTTGATACCGATCACTAATTGGTAAGTAAAATTCTACGAATACTCTGCGTTAATGTACTTAAATACCAAATTTTGTGTATTTTTGCTTGGATTTTGGCATGGGACTATTAAAAATTTAATAAAATTCATTTTATGCTAACAAAATGGGAAACAGTATGGAGACAAGCGTAAATCGAAAGTTGTTTAAATGTATAAAAATATTTGAGTAATAAATAATGGATGGATGGTTAGATGGATGAATTACATTAGTTGCGTAATTCCAAAAATGGATCACCGCTGATCCCGAGGCGATAACAATCAACTAAATGGGATCAAGAAAGAAATGAAGAATAAATTTCTAATTCTTAATATCTTCATATATTTCAATGAAGAATATAATTACAACTATTAATAGCGACAGCGAAATTAACTTGGGAAAGTCAATTTTTTTCCTTATTTAACTTGGCATTATTACAGAGTAACTTTTGCAAGTAAACATATTTCAAATAGATATATACGTTTACATAGAAACTGAGAGGATCATTTCTGATAAATTATTTTTATCTGAGATATTAAATATTGCTTTTCTTTGGCCTCTGAAATTTCTCCAAGCTGACTTCATTAATGAATTAAAGTTGAACGAAATACATTTATCAGTGCGATCAAGCGAATACCGTTATCATCACTATTGATCTTTTCATCTCCTTTTTCCCATCTCTTTCTTTCTATAATGCTTGCGCAATCTAAGGATCGTCTTAAGAGATGAAGGAACGAAATATAATAAAATTTTATCTCGGCCCTCCTTCTAACTGATTTCTATCTTATTCAAAAGTTAGATTGCTCGGAGCCTTAGAACTCAGAAATTTTATATTAGTTGAAGAATAATGAAAATTTGAAATCGCATGTTTTGGTTCTTAGGAAGAGAATGGAACAGTTATTCAGCGTGACTACAAAAGATTCAAAAAGAAATATCTTGACTTCCAAGTTTCTCAAATCCTTTTCTGAAACCGGAAATTATAGTAAGATAAATAAAAGGGAAATATGGGTGATTACTCATCTCATAATGAGTGTGTAGTTAAATAATTTGTCGACTAAGGACGAGAGAGGAAAAGAGGAAAGTTTGTTGATAAGAGGTAAACTGAATGAACTTTCAACGCCAACTGAAAATCAAGTGATGACCTTGCTCAAAATACATTTTTCTCTGCCGTCAGTCTTCAGATTCACATTTTTTTACTTACTGAACCTTCTTTGTACTTTTTCGCCTCAACCTAGTTTGCAAGGCTCTAACATGATCAGTGCTTCCGATTATATGCTGGGATTGCAAAAATGAGATCTGCAGAGTTAGCCTTCATTTCAATCCTTTCTTTTTTTTTTTAATTTCTATTCATATCAAATTTTGAAATCATGTAGCAGTGATGGATGACATCTTTTAAAGCAAATTATTTAAAATTGAAATTCGTAGGTTGGAAATTTAACTAAATTTCTGTCCTTTTATTTTTTAAATAATTTGTCAAAAAACTTTCACAATTTTTTGGAAAAATTTGAGTTTTGGAGCTTCAAATGCCTCAGAAATAATTTAAACAGTTGAAGTGTATTGAAAAACTTGATTTTGAAAAAAGACCAGAGAATGCACATATTTCCTTTTTCAAATAAGAATGAAAGACGATTGGTCATCCAGACAATAACCATCATTTTCACTGCTCGGTTGCTGAAATGGGTAAATTTTGAATTGGTCCTAATTAATTTTCGAAAGCATATTCTAATTGTTTATGGGAAAGTACAGAATTCTGAGTTACAAGACTATAATATAAATTCTAGATGACATGAAGCATAGTTGTGTGANAGACTATAATATAAATTCTAGATGACATGAAGCATAGGAAGTTGTGTGAAGAGACGTTTCACATCACCTGAAGCATGAAATCATTGTCATCTGCACAAAATATCCTTTAACAGCATTGCTCATATCAGCAGAAAGCATGCAGGGTGCAAGATGTGCAAACTAGTTGATGTTTTTCTCTTCAAATCATCACTAGTGAATCTTAAATTCCAAATTATGACAATGAATTTAAAATTTTGAAAAAAAAATTAGTTTAATTGTACAAAAAAGAAATGAAAGGATTGGTTTGGGAACAGACTAAGTGGTAAAAAATCAGCATTGATTATGGATACTCAATAAATCGCATTTGTGTTAAAAGCAATTCTTATCAGTAAGAGAGAATTTCATGTGTAAGAAATATTAACGACCGTAAGTTACAGCATACTTCAAATTGTACGTTAAAATCAATAATGATGAACAATAATGACTTGGTGATAACCAAAAGCGCTATGAATTCCGATATAAGTGAATATTTGATATGATTTGAAGTACATAAGACTTAATGACTTTTCATACTTCTTATCAATTTCGTATAAAAGTACTTCAACGATAGATTAAGATTAATTAAGGACTCAAAGATCGCAGGAGAATTTAGAAAAATATATGTGCAAATTTTCATCGCACCATTTCTTGATAAAATAATCTTTTAATTTTTTTCACAAAAATGCTTAATGTATCGTATCGTCTTTGTTAAAATGAAAGCCTACACAATATCTGGGATCACGGAACAACTGCTTAAATTGGTTGCTGAGTTCTGGAGTAGAATCTCTACTAAAGATAATTTAGTATAGACGTCGGGATATCGTCAATTTGGCGATCGTGCAATGACTAAACTGAAGGCTAGAAAAAGGAAAGTTGGGCGACAGTCATGAAGGTTAGTGAAACCTTGGCCTCGATATATATAGATATAGGTAGCTTTGCCTACCTTTTGTCTTTTCGAGGTCGAAAGTTTGTCCCTGATCCCAACTTCGACTTCAACCCGGCCTGCTTTTCATCTCTTTATTAAACGAATGACCCCACCTACCAAGGTCAACAAATTTATGACTCAATCAAGGTTACCGTTGCTCAAAAAGGCCTTCACCCACATCTTTGTATCCATTTTTTCACTTTTGAAAGGCCTTCACCCATATCTTTAGCTTATATTTTTCACTCTTAAAGAGACTTCACTCTATTTTAGATTCTTTTGGTTACTAGAGATTATGATACTTTGTTGTGCTTAATTTCATAGGTTTTACTTCCAGTTATTTAGCTCTCAAATGTCACATCGCAAAAATTTCCCTGAATTTATTTGGATCAGATTTAAGTGTTACTACTATATATTTTAGTGCAAAAACATTTTCTCATTCACTAACAAATTTCTGCTCGTTATTGTTGAAGGCCATGAGTCTGTTCGGTCGGGAACGCTTGGATGAGATTGTCATTCACATTTCACCGTCATTGTTGTCGCCATCAGCGTTATCAAGCACCATCCTCTTTCTTCAGGTAGGTATCGACAAAGGCCTTGACCCCGCGATATTTGGGACATGATGACAGTGACAGTTCACCACCACAAGCGAGAGCAGCCATCACTCTTTTCGTCTTTTCCTACCCTTGGCAACTCTGCGACGAGTTTATTACTATCATTACTACTTCCTCTTTTCTTTCCTTTTCCTTTCCTGCACCACCCACCCATCCATCTATCTGCCCATCCATCTACTTACCCATCCAACTACCTATCCATCGATAAAAGCCGATGGTTGAAGCTTTGAGTGTTGGAAGTTCGGTTGCGACAGGTCGTGCCCACAGAGGTCCCGACAAGCATTAGGCTTCCTTCCAATTTAGTTTCAACAAGTTCTCCAGCTATCCGGATAGCGTGACGCTCATGCTGTTGCCTCGCTGCTGCCGTTGATTGCAAAGTCGGAGGGACTTGAGCAGCGTTATCGCAGAACTGTTCGCATCTGCATTACGGTGTGTCTCAGGTGTGTTACAGCCCCACCTCCTGGCTCTCCTCCCACTTGCTGTTGTCTGTTACTACAGGTAGCTGGATAAGTATAGAGCGAACTAGCTCGGTCTACTAAGGTGCTTCCGTCAGGTCGAGCGACCTTGTTTGTACGCATCGCTCGAGCCTCCTCAGGTACCACCCACTTCTGCAGGATGATCAATGGTTGCTTGTGATGCAATCTGTTGCTGCCTGCTGCTGCTGCTGCTACTGCTGCTGCTTCTGCTGCTGTTGACTCGACACCCTCCTGGATACCTCAAACTTCTCCGCTTCCCCGATTCCTCTGTGACACCTCTGGAATGTGTCGTCGTGCTGGTCCGCACTGCAGCTGCTTTCACTCTTCTATGTGGTTCCTTGCAGCAGTAGCAGTTCACCTGTCGTAAGGTACAGACCGTTGTCTGTCACGTCCTTCAGTCTGTGTGTGTGCGTGTGTGTATTGTCTGCTGGTAGCAAGGTCAACGCAGCAACAGAAGAGTGACAACGAAGGCCGGAGCGCAGAGCAAATCACCGGCAACGATCGCCATCATGGTTGGCATTGAAACGGCCTTGAAGCTGGACGATCTGAATTGCAAGCCGCAAATCGAGTACGAAAACTGTCCGGTTTGTGGGGATCGCGTCTCCGGGTACCATTACGGATTGCTCACCTGCGAATCGTGCAAGGTTCCGTACCGCTTTCCAATTTCTTCAAATCGATTGATGCTATCCTACTCACTTCTTAATCTGCGATGATAGTTATGACTTTTATGGGTCAACAATTGCTATTGCTTGGTAATATGTTCATAACAGTAAGCTAGTTGCTCAGACCAAAATCATAATCACTTCTACCATGATCTTAGAAGCCTAATATCTTACAGAAAGCGCAGTGACAGTATCCCATGATAATATTCATAGTTTTTTGTGAATTAAAGTTTGTTTTCAATTTAAAACATGTTCAAATAGTGAAACAGATCCACTGAAACTGCATCATCACCTCTATTTAATATACTTCGTCTTTTCAATCCTTACATAAGTACCGTAGTCTCATTCAAAACCCTCACCACAGCAGCATGCGCACAAGCAACAATGCTTGTTTTCAACCAATCAGTCAGCAAGCTCTGTTTCTATGCTCGTTGAAAATGCTTATGCTTGTGATGCTGCAATGGTTGGAAATAAAATTTTATTTTTGAATAATATTTAAAAGGTTCAGACTTATTACATCTCCTGAAACTTCGATTCTTTTCACGAAATTCTTAGGTAAGAATATAACCTAATCCTTCAATATTATCTTTTTATTCAAGATCTCATTTCCATTTGCATTATTTCAATGTAGCATGCTCCCATGACACTGTTCGTTCCAATAATTTTCTTTTTCTGAATTCTGCTATATGAGAGATCTCTAAATCTGCATTCCCTCATATGATATTCTATTTTCTTAATTTAAGTGAATATTGAATACAATCATGTTGCAACCAATCTTTTCTTAGTCTCTGATAGTGTTTAAAGTTTTAAATTGTGGGTTAAAAACAGTAGGCAGTATTTTAAACATCACAGACCTAATCATCTGTTAAAAAAGTAATTGCAAAAGTTTTTTTTGCTAAAATTTGCTTTTAATTTTGAGAATATATACTTTATTCTTTTGCTTTTAAAAATATTCTACCTTTGCTTGCAGTTCACAGGAGCAGAAACTGAAAGCACTGAAATTTCAGATTTTTATATATTACAGTTTTTTTTTTTTTTAAACTAAGATATTGCATTTGCAGGGCTTCTTTAAGCGAACAGTTCAGAATAAAAAGGTTTGTTCTCATTCATTCTTCCTTTTCGGGGAAACTAACGCAGGAATAAAAAACTGTGGTACTTTCCTAAGCAGCGAATTCTTTTAGTGTAATTCTTTTTTTGAAAAATATGCAATAAAAGGTTTTTTTTTACTAATGGTATTACCCATGAAAAGCACAGAGTAAATTATTATTTTAAAGGATATAGAAAATTAATTTTTTCTCCAAAAACTATGAAAATCAACAAAAAGCTTAGTTTTCAATTGGAAATGCTTGCTGTGTAGGAAATTAAATATAATGGTAAAGAATTGTTACTATTAAAATTTCGTATATTTATTTTTTAATTTTGAGCTGTCGGAACTTTGATTTCAGTCGTACCAATGTTCTGCGGATCAGAATTGTGCAGTGGATAAATCCTGTCGAAAGCGATGTCCACATTGTCGATTTCAGAAATGTATACAACGTGGGATGAAGGTTGAAGGTTAGTGATCGTTTATATGAAAACTTTCAAAAATCCATTTCACCTCATTTCTTGACTGAAACTCTTTGTGAAGTGATTCACATATGACAAATTATTGCTAAATGCATATAATAAGTACCAAGCTTTTTTCATTGCAAATGTTCGATTTTAAAAGGGACTTGAAAAGAGAAACAGAAATTTAAAATTTTTATTTTGCGTTAACTAGCACAATACAATTTTTAAGCATTTTTCCAAAAATTTTATTGCATATCTTCAAGTTTACATTTAAAAGGTTCTTCGGATAATGATTTCCTGATGAGATCAGTTGGTGGAAATATCCCTAAAGAAATGGACAATTTCATTTTTTAAGAAGAACGGTAGCTTACTGAAAGTCTTCACAGAGCATTTCCTGCTCATGTAATATGAATCTTTGTTTGCTTATCGGCATGATAACCAATACCGTATCGTTTATATCTTATGGATATGTGTGTATGACAACTTTTTGTTTACACACTTCAGAGTTCAACACTTTCCAATTACATTACCGTAATATGATGGGAAATGCTCTTGTGCACATTATCTTTGCATGAATTAGAGAAATTTGAACATTTATCACATAGTCCCAAGTCACTGAAATCAGCAACTGAACTAAATTAATTGAAGTAAGACCGAAACTATTTAATTTATTAGTCGCACCAATCAATCATTTAAGTAATAAGTTATAAGCGACTGAAAGTGTAGAATTTATAACTTAAAAATTGAACGAATGCGAATATATAAAATTCTTATTAAAAGGAATGTATTGAACAAGTCACAATAATCATTGCTTGCAAGCAGTGAATCATTTTTGATTTTATACAAAATTTGAGCAGAAAACTTTTACCCTGTTTTTGCTAGCCGTTTAACTTCTATTGCATTTTTTGTTTACCTGTACTTAACAGCTATTTCTTTCATTACATCCTGTCTAATAATACTTCTAATGAGAAGAGTTTTCCTTGCAAAATAAATTTTCTGCATCGATAAAGCATTGGTGAAATCTTTTTTTCCAAATCAATTGTACCCACACACGATATCATCCTTCTATCTTCACTTTCATCAGACCGTTATGATCCAGTCATGAATGCTGCTAATGTCAATGTCACTTCAGTCCTGTATTTTCATCCACTATACTGCCGCAGAAATTTCAATCTCATTTAATGCCCACTTTTCGCAAAGCGGCATTCTAAGACATGAATTCACTAGTGACTGCAGCTAGTGGAATCATCAAATTGAAATTAAAAGAATTCGAGCAGCATTTAGGAGTAAACACAAAGAAAGTAAAATTGAAGAGAGGATGTGGTTGGCGCGCATTCCTCTTTTGAATCAAGTTAAAATTCTTATTCCTAATGATACATTTCTATTCAAAACATATTACCACTACTGTAGTAAATAAATAATTTAAAGACGTTTTCATTTTTAGACTTTATTCAAAAATAATAAACACCATTAGAAAAATATGAGTGATAGTTTGTTAAAGATATGAGTTAGATATTGTAAGCAAGCTAAAGATGTGTTATAAATTACTTACAAGACTTTTATCATAAGGCAACATAATCATCACCTTTATTTAAAAAGTCCTGATATGTGGTGAAATTATGATTTTGAATTCTGAAAGTTTAAAAACTCATGACTTTAGTGTGTTTAAGTTTCAAACTTTCGAGACTAACAGTAGTTCCTTTTAATAATTCAATCAATCAATATCAAATCCTTCAGAAGGTTTATGACTGACAGAATAAATGGAGATGGTTGCTGGTAGGTTGGCTGGATAATGATGACCGGTTTTTTGTACACACACATGCATTTCGAAAATGAAATTGTCGCTGTCACCGGTAGGGTGGCTGCTCCCTCAGCATGAAAATGTTTGAATAATAGAGGGGCACACAAAAAGTGTTTCAAAAAATGGATAGAAATGAAGGTGACACCGGTCTCCTCTCCCCCAGGTACACTTTTTTGCTTCCCGGGCACAGACAGCATCATCATCGATTTAAAAGTTTCCACAACCATCAACAAAAGAAAGGAAAGGAAATTGAAGATGATCCAGCAACTCAGCTCATCTGACTCATATCATTGTAGTTAACTTATGGATGAAACTCTGACTACAAAATTTGTAACTTCAAGTAAGCTCAAAATAGAATCAAATAGTAATGTATAGCAAGGATTGCACAGGCAAGCTTTGTTTTAATTAAGTGTAGCAAGGGACAATTTCCAATGTTCAGTAAATAAATAGAAAGTCTTCACATCAAACTCCCGAACATTTTTCACATCTAGATTCTTAGCTACACTCCAGCACGTGTCATACAGTTTGTAATACCTAATAAGTTAGTTATTCATGAAAATTAAAATTAAAGTAACAGAAATTTGAGGCTTATTTTCTGAATTGCTATGCAACTAGAAGCATTTAATGAAAATTTAATGCGAGAATTTTAAGAACAAATAGCATGCATCGAAGTACCGCTCATAAGTTTGCTTATATTACTGATGATATTAAAACATCCAGTTCTAAATTGTGAACTAGTTTTTATTTTTATACTTTGTCTAAGATATGGCTCCTTCATGTCTGGTTGCAATTAATGTGCTTAAGACTGCAATGATTGTAGAAAGATTTATAAGAATTTAGGCGCACAATACTCATTTGAATATTGGTGTTTCCGTGCTTGTTCCTTTCGTTTTTCAATTCGTTCTTTCCATTTTTATTTTTCAAATAACTTTTTTGCAGTATTTTTTTATTGTGTATTTCTTTTCACTCTTTTAGAATAAATTTTTCGTAGACAAAATGCATGGAATTCTTGAAAAGCTGTGAAGAGAAGGGAATGGATCAGAATTTAGATTTGAATTTCGAAAATTCAACTTTGTATTGGCTCATCTTAAAACTTCTGAAAACTTCGGATTATTTTAATCCATGTCAAGACTTAGAGGATAATTTTGGTAAAATACCAATTCCAATCAGTAAATCCAGTTGTTTGATTTGCTTCATATTGGTCATGCATTAATTCTTAATTTCAATTATTGCTGTTCATTCTTACAGTGAAAAGTACAATATTGTTTCATTGAATTATGAAGATGAGCCAAATCTTCGCTTTTTTTCCCTTTATAACGACCTAATTTTATGCCTCCAGATTTCCCGTATTACAATTTTCGGTTTATGCATTCTTCCTCAATTTGCATAATCCAATACACTATGCATTACTGTGTCCTCTTCAATGTTCAGTTATAAATAAATTTTTTTGTAATGATATTCAAATTATACGGTAGGATCCCGAGGGAATTCGCTTCGTTTTTTTTTTTTTCAAAACTCTAAATTCTATGAATTTATGTTTAATAGGATTCGGTAGTGGCATCCAGACGCCAGTAATGATGGCTATTCCATCGCAATAATAGCATACTATTTTTTTTTCTGGAAAAGTAATTTTTTTTTCCGGAAAAAACCATTTCGTTTTTTTTGGCCATTTTTCGTTTTGCTTTTTTTCCTTTCCACAAAAATTGCCACTTTCGCTCAAATCGTTTCCACTTTTTTTTTTGCAATTGGTGAAAAATAGAAATTATTTCGTTTTTTCCGCACCCAGCGTTCTTTGGAGCTGTTAATTCAGGGGCAGGGACTTTTTCTCACATTTCTCTTCTTTTTCTTAGGAAGTGCCTTCTAGGGTTGGATGACTGATTTTCAATGAACAGTTGGCGAAACAAGTTTTTTTAATCAGTTTTGAAATTTTTACTATTGATTGAAGGGATGACGGGAAGCAAGCAGAAATTTTGTTTCTGAATTTTTTATTGCATAGCTGATTTCACTCACTCAAACTTTCTCTTTTAGGTTAAGCGCAGATGGAAAATTTATAATATAAAATATCAATTCTACCGGACAATCTCTTAAATATATTAAACACCATTAGTTTTTAAAAAGTGATTTTCGAAAGTGGCCACTCTAATGGAGGGCCAAGAAATGTCCTTTTAATTGCTGCTAATTGTTCCGCTGTATCACAGGAAATTCATATGGCAGTAGCAGGCAGAAACGTAACTCTTTCCTCGTAAAAAAAAAGTGTCCATAAAAGGAGAAAAGAGTTTAAGGGAAAGGGACACGAGAGGTAAGGTAGGGAAGAAGGACAAGTCAAATGCATGCGTTAATTACTCGAGCGAGAAACGAGTGTTACTACTACTACGACTAATATGATCCGATCTAAGGGAGGAAGGTAATTTATGTGGGAGATGCGATCGGTGGAGAATACATTGGTAATGAATGGCAAGGGAAGTTGCTCATGAGGAAATTCGCATTGAAAATGAGAGTTTTATTGAATAAATTAGAGGGATCTGCTTGTAGACTATTACCAATACAGCTACTATTACTATGGCTAGAATGAATGAAAGATGGGGCTGTAAAGGGAGTATAGGAACAAAGCTCAGCTTGTTGTCCTATTCTCAACGAAGACAATGGATGTTGACCTCAGGATAACCTTTTCGGCTCTTTTATTTCATGTGACAAATAACTCCACATGGATGACACTTCTCCAAATGTAATTTTATCTTTATAAAATACCGGTCCCCATAGAATATAACGTTAATTATAATTAAATATATATAATAGTAATAATACCTGAAAAATGACACAAACAAGCAGAATAATATTTCATCGAAAGATTATTTTACCGCATAAAAAATGAACTTATCCTGAATGAACAAAATAGAAGTATTGAAGAAAATGCCTTCTGAAATTTTACAGCAGTTCGTGAGGATCGCATGCGCGGCGGTCGCAACAAATTTGGTTCGTACTACAAACGTGATCGTGCACAACGCATGCAGCGCATTGCACTGCGTGCTAATGGAACGCAAAATTTCTTCAATCAAAGTACTGGCGAGCAACAGGTTTCTAGCAGGTTTGCTTTTCCTATTTTTTTTTTTTTATAATTTTCTTTGTCTATGAAGTTCACCGCAAAGATCATCGGCCAAGTTTGATTGCCTTCTCACCTTGCTAATATGACTGAATAATCATTCTCAAAATTTCATCACAAATTTCGGTTTTTTTTCTTTTTTTTTTTTTTTTGAAGCACACCGAGTGGAATAGCAGCAACTGCAGCCGCAACTGCAGCTGCAGCAGTACATGCGCAGTATTTCGATGCAAGTGGAACTCAAAAATTCAAAAACGATTATGATGCACTATTACAGTCTCCCACACTTTCAAGCAGCACGCAGTCTACAGCTAGTAAGCTTCTGAGGCTGCCAGATGCCTCGACTACTTTATTGAAATTCGGAAGACCGTAGCACCGTGGATGCTGGCGAAGATGCCACACTTAGATGAAGTGAAAAACACAGGGTCAACAGATTTGCAAATAGTAGCATAGAACCTGGTTATTCTTTCAGTAGACTAAATGAAACATTGTTTTCAAAAATCTGACAACAATTCCCAGCACTGTATAGTAGTTCAAAGCATATTTTGGCCATTGTCGGTGTTATGCACTTTGGAGACTAAATTTCCATTTAACTAAAATTATGAAAATTTCTAAATACTACCACTTATTTCAAAATTTATTTAAATACGATTAAATTTTCTGAGCATTTACAGATTATGTGATGCCACGACCGAGTGCATACTTACCAAATTGTGATAATTTGGCCGCTTTACTGGGTTCATCAATCGATGATCCGTTATTACGCAGCTCATCATTTCCTATCTATTCGTGCGTTAAACCTGAACCTTTCGATGGCTATACCGAAACTAGTAAGTGTTTTATTTCAGGTGTTTAATAAATTCAAAATTAAATTTGCCCCTGACTCAGATTTAGTTTCCACATTTCATTCTCAGAAGTTTATCAAAAAAAAAAATCGATAAGATTATTTGGGCATTAATGAGATTCAGGTAAAAATCCTATCTTTTCCACCCGATACATACAAATAGACTTGTACCTTAAAAAGCTGATAAAGTCCAACTTTTAGGTTTCTCGCAACCCTCACTTCCCGCCGATTATTCACCATTTTGTCCACCAACTTCATCCTATACGGCAATGACAGCAATGGCACCGGTAGCAGTAGCGACAGCAACTCCGAATCCTGGTACCACAGCAGATCGTTCTTCACCACTGCTACCTATTTGTCCGCTACCTACTGAAAAGACTATTGACAGCGTCTTCTACGCCCCGAAACAAACAGCCCTTTTGTGCAGCTGTACAGAGTCTTTGCTCGACCCGAATCTTCTTTTACATTTATTAGGTAAAGGTGACAAAACCCGAGATGCATTCCAGTTCTGCAAGTCTGTTATCGAAGAAAGTCTCAACTCTATCGTTACATGGGCTAAGAATGCACCGTATTTTGAACAATTGCCGGTAAGCCAATTTATGCACTTGAGTAGCTGAAACATTTCTAAATCATCCCTCTTTCACATCTAAAGACAAAAAAAAAAAGAACAGAATACTTAAGGGTTAATGCACTTCTACTGTAATTTCTACCGTAATCCTTGAAAGGAAAGCCATTTTCGGTAGGAGCGTTGTGGCAAATTTTTCCACCCCGTGGAGTTTTATTGAAATTTTCGAGGTTTCTTTTTTTCTGAATTATGTGTTTTTGTGGAATTCTAAGCATTTGAAACATCTTTGCAATATTTTGCTAGTGTTTCAAAAATACACCACATTCAAATACTCCCATCACCATTTCAAAAAAACCTATAAATTTTCCATCGTACATTATTTGGAAAAAAAATTGCAACTAGGCGCATTTTTTTGAAATATTTCTTTTGTATTTATATTTCACAGAAATGTATAAGCTTAGCTGATTGTATATAATTGTAAATAGAAATAATTTTCAGGTCGATGATCAAATAGCATTAATTTATACATCCTGGGCACCAATTCATGTTTTAGACTTCACATTTCACATTCTTCACAGTCATTTACCGATTTCTATACAATTTGGCAACAATCCGTTAGTTTTCACTTAATATTTATTCAATAATACTTTTTATGTAATACTTTTTAATCTGTTACTTGGTTTTTATTCAATAATAAAGATGAGAAATTATGAGAAAAACACTTTAAATTAGATTCTCGAGTATACATATGTTTATAATTTGAAGATCATGTTGTCTAGCGAGATTTACAAGTCTGCTAAATGAACTAAAAAACTCCGATTTCAATGTGAACTTATTACTGATTATTGGAAGCGCTATGTAGCAAGCTTTTATAGATTACCCGTTTCAACCATTTGCTTAATGGGCTTTGATACATTAGTACCAAAATTCAACGATTTATGTGGCAAATTACAATCCCTGAACTTCGATCGTTGTGATTATGCAGCGTTCAAAGTACTTACCCTTTTCGAAGACCGAGGTTTATTTTTACATCTTTATTAGCAATTTTAGTTGAAAACGTTAATTAACGCTTGTAAAACAACATTACTGCATATTTTAAGAAATATTTATAAGATATTAATGATAGGTGAGATCTTAATGATGTTCCAGTTTCAAACGAGAATAAGTTACCTGTACTAGAGTCAAGAAAATTAAGCGAGTTCATAGTCTCGACTTATGCTCCTTGAATCACCATGGATAATCAAAAAAAAACGCAATGTAATTTTTTGTCACTGGCCTACAAAGATTTATGGTTTTTGTGCGTAATTGGTGGTGTTTGCATATAAACATATATGTGTCCATTATACCAACATCGGACACAGAAATATGCAAATTGCAGGTGAAAGAAGTGCGGTAAACAACTGCGCTTTGACAACTCAAGTTCATGCATCAGTACTCACCGCCTGGGCAGCATACCGGTCTGTTCCTACTGCTACCAATCATCCACTATTCGTTGTATATGAGGAGCTAAAGTAAGTGTCGCCCTAATATCAGAAGAAAATGATTCCTTGCTTCTGTTTTTCCAGATGATACGTATCTACAGGGTAATTATGAAACTACCTAAATCAATCTAAGATGATTGTCGGTTTTGCTCAAGCCACATGCTAACGAGGAGATTAAATTTTACAATAATTTTTAATTTTTTTTGGTTACAAGGATTGAAGAGGATTATTCATGCGCTCTTCAAAATAGCTGAAGAAAGCAGTATGTAGTGCTGAAGTACTTGACTACCTGTGATATTCGAGCACTACTCGAGCTATGCTGGGTTGTATCGCCCTTTGACCTTTCTAATTAGTAGCACGGTACCGATTATTTTTGACACATACCAAACCGGTAATTATCCTCTTCTTACTTCATGAGACCCAGGATGTCATGGAAGTGATTGGAAAACTCCACTATACAATGTTTCCCTTTTAAAAATTACTGAAGGGATGAGGAAAGAAAAGTAGAATAGTTATTTTCATATAATGTTAAATAGTTAACATTGTATTGTGCAATTCTTTAGAAATGTATAAGGATTTAAAGTTAGTTTAAAAAAAAAAAATTAGTTTTTATTTATGAACAACTATTAAGCCACCTATTAAGCTTATTATTTATGAACTATTAACCCACATCTCATGAATGCAAATATTTCATTCACTGTTTCGAGCTAGAAGAATGTTTAAAAAAACGAAAAAGCCTGAATACTTTTCATGTAGCAAACTAACTATGAATTTAAATTACTCGAAAGTTTCAGACTTCTTGCACGTCAAGCTGCTCACTTACTCAGTAAATATTCAACAGTGGGAATGGAAGAAAATTTGTTGAAAGAGATGCTAACACGTAAAGAGCATCATTTGGTTTCGCAGCAATCGTCAATTCCACCACCGCCGCAACAATATGCATAATAAACAAATGAATCAAATGTGCGCACTTGTCCCAACCATCTAGTACTCCACAATCACTCCTCCAAATCATAATTTTTTTTTATGTAAAAATACAATACAGAGGTTGTTATTTGAAAAATTTAAAGAATAACTAAATAATGTTCTAAGAGTATGCTGCAACCTAATTTTTTCGTTACGTCCGCCCTTTCGTTGACTTCTCAATCATCGTAAAATTGTGCAAAGTACTTTCGCTTTTCATCTTCCTGACAAAGTGCGCACAACTGATCTCGTCAGGAAACTCGGGTGCGGCAATTCCGCAGCAAAGCAGCAGGGAGCCGCTGTGGATACGGTCAACGAAAATCCACAAAGTTTAGGAGAAGCAGCAATTTGACTCAACTCATTCCAGCTTATGTCATTTTACTCAGTTTTGTTCTTATCAAAATTTTTTAGTCACTTTATTCCATTCAGTTCTACTTCACATTAATTCAACTACGGGCTGTTGAAGGCGTTTGTCCGAGAAATTCATTCAGGCCACTAGCAGTTCGTTTCATATTTTTTTGTTAAACTTATTTGTTTTTTTTTTTTTGAACATCTCACGCGCTATTATCCCAGTCGATGAGGTTTTGTTTTGTTCCATTTTATTTAATTGCAGTGTCAGTACAAGCATTTCAAGCATTTTCTACAGTTCCTCTTCACAAGCTAGACACAATGTTTCACTGTTTTTAATGAATATTTCTATATTCCACCTACCGTAGAAGCGAAATGCTGACAGCACACCTCCAGACACTTAGGGACAATTTTCATCTCTCCTGTCTTTTCACAGTTAGCCGCTTTTCTGATTAATATTACTTAAAATTAAGACTAAAATTTCAGTTTCTAATGATTTATGTATTATGTCAATCGCCTCATCAATGCACTACCAGTATTGTTTCTGCATACTGCAAACATTCCAATACACAGCCACTTACTTCCCTTGCTGTTATTATTGTTGTTCATTTTCTTGCAAATACTGCCCTTTTCAGCGACTTCTGCTTGTCAAGAGTAGAAATCCTTTCGACCTTCTCCAGCTTTAGTAATGAATGACTCAAGGAAAACGGAGAATCGATCCTTCCTCAAGTTAAACTTAGCAAGAATTTAATTCTTGGTTTATTATCTATAAATATATGTAATTTTATTACTATTTTTATTAACATTAGCATATTACTTTCATTACTGGTATTTCAATGCTGTTGTTATTTCCAGCTACGCCTTTTCGCTTTCTTGTCTACTTAGAGCTATTGGAAAAAAATCACTGCTATTTTCATGCTACAGAGAGTAAAATTTTGGAAATTTCCTGTTTACTGGTGCTTGGTACTCAGGCAATTCTTTCGACAAAGAAATTGATTTTATCAGATGTTGCTTGCTACATTCATTGATTATACTGAAAAAATTCATCTAATTTGAAGAGGGAAAGAATTTAGTTGGAAAGAAGCCATTCAAAGTTATGCGATTTGCTCTTTCAGCGAAACAGAATCACTGTTAATATCAGGACTTCACTGCAGAAATATGCGGTTATTCTCATTTATCCAAAATTCTTATAAGGAATGGTTTAATTTAAAACTCAGTGAAACTTTTCGTCATTTTTATTTTAATTCTTTTGAAACAAGCGCACTAAAGGAATTAGGATTAATTGAAAATTCATTGCCTTTTGCTTTTTCATTATTCTCCCGAAAAAGTAATTTTTTCATCATTTCTAAAACTTGATTAAAACATTTCTCGTAGTTCTGGTAGTATATCGATTGAACTAGTCTGCCGAATAGCACCATCACATCACTGGAAAATAAATTAGTGAAAGGAAGTGATATTATGAAAAGTAGTATTGGTTAAATTGAAGGAAATGTGCGTCCCTATGAAACGATTGCTGTAACTAACGTAAACTTATAATTTTGTCTCCTTAACTTTTCATCATTTTCCTTGTCGTTTCACTGCCCGCTAGTTGCAGTGAGTAAAGAACGTCAAACTAAGAAATACGTACGCCATTTTAAAACGTGGTATAAACAGCATTAAAACTGCGCCCTTAAATTTTGAATCGATCTTATACATTTGATAAATCAGTCTTATTCTTAGAAATATTGTACGTTAATATTCGACATTGTTTCTGGATTAGCTACCTCTTGATCTTCGTTTATAAAAGCAGTGGACATCAAGCGCAAACACCTTGCGCGGATATCTGGTTTCTTTCGTGTAGTTCGGAACGACTGTAGCAAAGTAAGAAATGCCAGTCGGAACTGTTCATTCAGCAAAGTATACAAACATGGATTCCATATGGTTGAGCTGTGAAAGAAGCACAGAATCAGTACGTTTTGCCTTCACCAATGAGTTTTCAAATGGGAAAGTTAGAAGGAAAGTGTACCTCATCGAAATACAGTGTGTTATAATACCAATCAAATATTCTTGCTGATTGACGAAATTTGGCAGCCATTGATAATCTCTGAGAAAATTAAATACAACAGATGGCATCCAACAGCAAACGAATACACCGACCATTGCTATTAGCATACGATTCGTGCGCAAACGTCGTTTCAGCGCCTGTTGTCGATATAACGAGCATGTTTTTATCTCTTCCTTGAACAAGGATGCCTAAAACTGCAGCAAATTATTAAAGAATTGACATGTCTAAAGTAGTACTAAACTTACATGATACAAAGACTAATTATCATCCTATAATTTTAGTTTAAAATTTTAAGATCTCATATCTTTTGGAAGACAAATTAATTGTCAAAATGTCAACTTACTATAAACTACATATTTCTACAGCTCTCTGTAGTCAATATAGCTTTTTTTTTAGTTAAGATGACTAAATCGTCGCTAATGATCTTCTTTACGCCAAATTTTCTATTATTTTTGAAAGATTTAAAAAATTTAAATTAAAAAGATAAAAAATAAAATTAAAAATTAAACTTTTGTCCACTTATTTAAATCCTTATTTAAATAATATTTAAATCATCCCAAAAATCATCAACTAATAGCAAAATTAGAAATTACATTTTAACTAAAAAGGAAATCAAACTCATCTTGGTAACTTTTAACGAAATCATTGTGTAGCAAAAAGAAATTACAGTAAGTGGTGCCACAAATTGGAAAACGAACACAATTGTACCTGAAATTTCCAAAATTCCTGCAAAAATTGAAACTGTGGGAAGAATAAATGACAGAACTGTCTGCCGCAATGAATCTTGCGATATTATTTTTGTTTAGTGATAATAAATTAAGTGGCTTATGCTGTTATTTAAGTTTATCTGGAGAAAGCTTAATCAAAAAGTTGCAAACCATTGTTTAATATATCTTAGATAACAAATAACGTTCATTGTCAAGATCAATTTGTTTTCTCTGAAGATGAAACAAAATTTTGACCTTCCAAATAAGGGTGGCTTCAGGTCATGTTTCATTATTTACTTAAATACTTTCAGCTATTCAGCCACAAAATGATAGGTTACGAAAACTCTTTACAAAAATCATCAAACTTTTCCTTTTAAATTAGCAAATTTCCAGTAAATGTAATAGCAAACCGTAAGTGCTGCGGCCAGCATCGTTAGAACCCCAATCTTCGGTGCAAAATTGGCCACAAAAATTTTCATATTCGACAAATCTCTGCTTGATAAACATGGGTAGTGATATCGCTGCTGCTAAAGTGAAATCTAGACCGATCATTTTTACTGCCTGGGGTTTTTGAATCGGCCTGCAAAGTTTTAAAAAAACTCTTAAAAGTCTTATAATTTTAAATGAAATAAATGTTACAACAGTGCCAAAAATGACATGGAAGAACAAACTTTTTCCTTCGCTTCTAAGAAAGTCTAAAATAAAATATCGTACGCTTTATATCATTCTCATTCTTAAATTATTGCCCTGTCATCTTTTAAATACTCCACTTCATGCTTTGTCTGTTCTGCGAAACTTTTGATTTGTTTCAACTGACTCACTCAATCGTCTAGTATATCTAGTATAATGCTGATAATACTGAAATGTCTAGTGTGGTACTGAACCTATCAACTCTCCCTTCCTCCTTGTGGTGATCATAGCTTTCTTTCAGTTGGAAATACTTGTTCTTATTTAAATTTGTAGTGATTTGCTGATTTATACAGCTGTGGATACAAGACTAAAAAATGTAGCCTTGCAGCCCTCGCAACAGTTCGGACAGAAATTCTACATGTAGAAGTGCCCATCTATATAAATGGAATCAAGGGTGGATCATATCTAAATAAAGAATCTGCAATGCAAAAAACTTCCAGATGAATGTGAACGAAGCATAACTTTTGAATACCAATGAACTTTGCTTATTGAGATTCTAAAAGTGCTATAAATTCTGGTGCAGTTTTTTTTTACTGAAGCCTACAAAAATATTTATTTGTTTTTCGGATTACGACTAATGCTTGCTAGCAAAATAGGAGTTTTCATATTATTGTTAAAGAAGGGATTCTAGAAAATGAATTGTGGTAATTAATTATAAGCATCTGAGTTTACTCGATTTCAGTAGTATCTCGTTGCTTTCTTATTTTTTAATATAATGAAATTATGTAACTTAACGATAAATTAAATATTATTCAGACTCTTAATTCCCATTTCCATTTTCGCTGATGAGTAATACGATTGTTTTTTTCCGCTGATTTTATTAGGTGGTGAGCAGAAAACTCGAAACTAATCTCAGCATTGTCATGATAAAATCCGACTAACATACTGTCATGTTTTAATTGCAGAAATTCAGTTTTATCATTTATTATATTAAAATAGTACGATCTAAGGATGGATGCTGTATACACTTATTTTTTGTCACTTTTTCTGAGCGCACAAAATTACCAGTTATTCTCCATTACTCGTACAGGAATAAGTGAAGAAGCCTCTTCAAGGTCCAAAGTACAAGAAAAAAGTGAAGAAAGGTTCAATTAATTCCGTTTAGATTACGGTTTAACTCTGATATTAAATTCTTGGACAATGTGAACTCTAAGTAAGACAATCGCCTGTGTTTAAGGCAGTAGAAAACGAATTTTTTCATGGTAAGGCTAAATAGCTAAATTTTATAAGTTTGCAATCCTGCTTCGAATTCTTCAAAGTAAAAGTAAGCAACAATTTTTAAGTTATATTTTCTTAGTAAATTTTTCAGTACCGCGATAACTTTTAGGATTATGAAAAGAGAGAACTCAAATGCTTGATACAGCAGAAATCGAAAAGAAAAAATTCCCAGTTATTTCTTTTTCCCTCTTGTTTTCACTTTCACAGTATTGGGGTGACAATAATTAGATAGAGTTAAACTAATTTTCATCAAATTGAACTTAAAAATCTTATCATACTAGCAGTAAAATTTTATCGGAATGCTCTAATTTCAAATTTCAGTGAAACGCTAGTATACAAATTTCACTGCATCATATTGATCGAAAAATTATCTCAGTTTCATTTATGGAATTATTCAAAATTGCTTACCTTTTTGTAGGAAAAATAATTAAAATATAACGATCAATAGCTATAGCGGTCAGGGTTAGTGTAGAGAAGCACAAACTTGCACCCTGAAACCATCCCTTTTCATCTTATTTCAAAATATTTATTAGAAATAACTAAAATCTAAAAAGAATAAGGCTGGCAATGAATAAATTAGCATATCACAACTTGGGAGCTGAAATTGAACTGAAAAATGATCGAATAATTTGTCGTAAGAAACCAAAACTGACTTGTATGAAAGGAACGAAATAGCAAAGGAGTTCGCCGAAAATCCAAACTTTAGTAAAAGCTGTAATCGGTGTTATTGTTCCGGAAACAACCGAAATAACAATATCGGACACTGATAAGCTGACGATAAACATGTTACGCACTGACTGTAATGATTTATGTCGTATCACTGATAGGACAACTAAAGTATTGCCAAGCACACCGAGTCTGGAAAATATTTTATTGTAGATGAGGAAAACAAACTGATTTCGAAACTTAGTTTTGAAGAATGAAGTATGCTTAATTATTGCAGTGTAAATGACTGAGGCATGAAAAGACCAAACTTTTGTCCTCCCTATCAACCAAACACACTCTTAATCACTGCTCCTTATTGATAATCAACTTGATGGTGCCAGCAGGCACATTCATTTTATTCATTCAGCAAATCACACCTAGCCCATCCACTTATTCATTACACTCTTTCCGCTTTCATTTTACCTGAACTATATAATTATATATGTACAGTTTTGAAATGGCATGTCTATAAAAACACTGCTCCCTTTACAACTTCCTACACACTATTTGTCAGTTACACATTACATAACTGAACATTTCTGATCAGCTGAACGGGTGAACAAACATCAAGCGGAATTGGTCAAATAAGCCAGACAGGTACAATGGCATGCTGTTAGGACNTTTCTGATCAGCTGAACGGGTGAACAAACATCAAGCGGAATTGGTCAAATAAGCTAGACAGGTACAATGGCATGCTCATCTCAAGACTGAAAAGGCATGCATAAAATCTTAAGTCGTAAAATACTTCTGGCTTTGAAATTTTTTAAGCAATAAAACTAACGTAACAATAAGTCCATAGATTGCAAGAAAAATAGTCATTGTTGTTGGTAAAGAAGTAAGATCGGAATGATTTGTCCAAAGATACTCCTTGATATCAACACAGGCAGCTTGGTTAGCACTTTTGTTGCTACTACTGGCATTACCATTTGCAGGCATTCTCGATAAAAATCCTTGTCACCGAGGCTCATTCAGCCAAATGGTCTTACAAAATTCTTTTCTACTATATTTATGAGCCTGAAAACTACTACCTTTTTATAAAGTTTTTTTTAAACTTCTCTTAATGTGACCGAAATTACCTGTTCAAATTATAAGTGGATCCTTCAGTGGTCAAGACTATGCACAAGACATATTCTCTACTAAAAAGGCTTAGATCCAACTTCTAAGGTAATAAGTCTAGTTAAAACGTGGCACTGTCACGAAATAAAGATATCGCTGTAGAATAAAGGAAAGAGAACTGTGACAATGTGCGTTTGCGCAGAAAGCTTTGAAAATGAATTGCAATAGCAAAACAAATGATCAAATAGAAATGGTGAACACATTTACTGGTCATAGTGCAGATGTTTGAAATACAAAGAATTCTGAGTAGCGTCCTATATTTGTACTTAGACATCTTAGTGATGATTAAAACTAATTTATAATGATGAAACATATTTTTAATATGAAGTGAATTCTGGTTACCTACTTGATAAA
Organism: Setaria digitata; assembly: GCA_003640385.1. Classification (NCBI taxonomy): domain Eukaryota; kingdom Metazoa; phylum Nematoda; class Chromadorea; order Rhabditida; family Setariidae; genus Setaria; species Setaria digitata. The sequence continues at coordinate 325,792 of RCAB01000008.1, read as the reverse complement.
TCACAATGACTGAAGATAAAAACGTTCGTGAGGAATGAGTTCTTGAGCTTATTGGTCATTTTGACAAATTTGGTGCCTCAACATTCTTAGTCCCTAATCGAACAACAAAAGAACGTCTTCCTTTTGCTGGTATACCGCAGAAAGCATCTGAAGCTTCTTAGCATCCTACCTATTCTAGTCTAGTCTTCGAACATTTGCTTGAAAAGGTTAGTTTTCAAACACGTCAAGGACCATCTGTCAAAGATGTTTAATCTCTTTGTATTGACTGTTGCAGACGTTAAAAAATGAGATTATATCTGTGCTGTCAACAGGATTCGATCCAGGATATATTTCCCCGTCTCAGGAAACAAACATTCGAGAAGATAAATACAATGAGTAACTTCTTTGTAACTTCCAGGGTCGTTCTGTGAGGCCTTAACAGTTCGCTGGATAAGTAGGAACCAGACCTCTGCAAATATCGCAATTACGTTCATCTCTGCATCGTCTCAAACGCTGTTCAGGTGGCGTTAAGAGTTATTAGAGATTTTGAAACAATCTCCCGAGGTTGTGAAATTGAGAGGCAGTGTTGAAGATCGATTTGTTCCTAGAGCCACGAAAGAGTGAGTTGGCAAGCCTAGTGCGCAACCAATACAGAGATGCAAGCTCGCAGACGGTGCACTGACTTGAATAATGTCTTTTAATGCAGATTTATTTCACTGAAGGTTGAATGCCAATGGACCAACAACCGCTGAAGCCACATTCACTGGTTTGAGAGTTTTTCCGGAAAAGAGTTTGCTTCACCTTATTAGATAAATCCAGAATAGATAGCGAGAGAAAGACGACGGTTATTACTATCCTTCTTATTTTAGCTATTGAAAAAGATGAGTTTGTGAAGTGCAAGATGTTAGTAAGCCGCTTCCAATTTTCGGATACTCAGATTCTTACAATTTTGACACAAATTAAAATGCCCAACTGTTGGAATATTGAATTATGAATTGCGAGAACTTTTCCGCAGCTTCTAATAATCAGAAACTGCTTTGAATTTCGAAAACAGAGCTTCTTTCCATTCAGCATTCTAGCCATTAAAGTCTCCTCGTATACACAAAATACTTAGCGATACTCCTTTCTAGACATTAGCCATTACGACCGTTGAATGTTTGTTGAATTGGACATCACCGCATCAGCTGATACATCTGAAAGTGCAAATTCATTTAGATTAGTTTTCTTGCTTCAGCAAATAAGTGTGCAAGTCGATATTCTGAAGAATGAGATGTTTTATATCTAATCCTTCAGAATACAACATTGAAAGAAGAGGCTTAGGAAACATGGAGAAACGGATAAGACCATGAAGCTCAAGCTGATTGAACTGGAAACTTAGAATTTCACTGATAAATATTTTTTGTGCGGGTCCAGAAAGTTGTATAAAAATGACATCGTTAGAATAATTATTTTTTGAATGTAAGAAAGATTTCTTATGAACCAACGACGAAGCATTAACAAGAGTTAATGCGCTTTTCGAAAATACAAAAACTCTTTCTTGAAAATCTTTCTTAAATTGTTTACTAATACAGAATAATTCTATAAATAAAACAGAAAATATAAAAACAAAAATTATTCGGTTGAAATAAGTAGTAAGTGCCTTAAGATCAAACTTCAGTATATTATTTGAATAGCTGATATACCACCTGTGTATGGTTCTTTTAGGCAATCTTATAGCTACTGATTGTGAAATTAAGCTTTGGCTCAAATAGTTGTTATCACAAGTCGCAACAATCACATTTCTATGCTCATTTTTATAAAAGAACTCATTTCTCTATGCTCATTTTTATAAAAGAACTCATTTCAAGAAATAATGTTAGCATACCAGTTTCTTAGACATTAATATGACTCAAGTACACAGACTCTTATCACTTAATTTCAAATGTCGAGATTCTTTTTTTTAAGTTTCAACATCTTAGCAAATGAAAACCGAATAACAGGTAGTATTTAAAAATGTGAGTAAGAAATGAACGCAGGAAAAGGGTTGCTATGCTCTGCTTACAATGACATGGAGATTACAGCCTGAATCTTTCGTTTATTAATATCTAAAGACATTTTTTTCTCCAAAAATAGTGCAAGCTAAATTTTAAAGTCTTAAGATAACCAAAATTAAATGCAAAGTATACTTTTACTCTCTGAGTTTATCATTGATCCAACGTGACGTTTTTTCAGATGAATTTGTTGAAAAGCTATCAACTGTTCCACTTTTCATTTCCTTTTTTTCTAATTGTAGAGAAGCTCATTAGTTTAAGAAGAATCAAATACGAAATGGCGAAAGAATAATTTAAACATAAAAAAACCATTCGTTGAATATTCAAAAAAAAAAAATGTGAAAAAAATAGATCAAAATGGAACGATTGCAAACGAAAAAAGATTTGCATAAACTAAAAAAAAACGACAAGAGCTCAAATTCGAAAACATTTTTACAAAATAAAAAGAACAATGTCAGAATAAAGAAAATGAGAGATTATTTTAACAAAGGCTTCATCCTTCTTCACTTTCATGTGTTAGGCACTTCGAAATGAGCCCCAGGACCAAAAAGTCCGAATCAAAGGGTAACATTCGAAAATGAAAATGAATGTTAGAAGAAAACTACTCTTTCCTTTGTTCTTCAAGTTTTATCAGAAAAATTTTTAATATTTAAGTATCTACGACTTGTGGTTTCAATGTTATTTTTTTTAGATTCAAGAACCAAAATTTCAATCCCTCTTTACGAAAAAAATTTGGAGTTAGATGAATGTTTTCTTTCTAATTATAAAAGACAAAGCTGGAGATTAAATATTCAAATCATAAATTAATTAAGAAAAAGGTTCATCTGCGAATAAGAACTATTTTTTCCTTGCTTTTGTTTTCTAGCGCGTGTCCGAATTTTCTTAATAGTAATTTCTATAAAATGTTCTGCTGAGTGAAATCAAAGTTAAGAAATTTATGAAGCAACAAAGGAAGTGAAATAAAGAGATTAGTGAAGATAGAGAAGGTAAGAGCTTGCAGCTATTCTGCGATGAACAAAACTTCAAATTTAAGTGTTTCAAAGTTTACTGACTTTCCCACATTTTCATGTAATAGTACAAGTGGAACAACGATAAAATACGTTTTGCATTTTGCTTTGTAGATTGCAGTGATCGAAAAAATTGCTACTGCTAATAATGCGGTCAAATCGTTCCGGGCGGAAAAATTTTTTGAAGATGAAAAAGACAGCAATTGAAAAGTTAATTCTGATAGTTATTTGAAAGGTCGAGAAGGCAACCAATTTTTGGTTAAAAGGATCAGCATGATATGCTAGTCGATCAGTTTTTAGAAAAAACTGACCGAAATAGGAATAACATGGGAAATAATAAGGTACTGATGATTACATTTTGCACTTCTTCATCACAGTGAAGGCCTGAAGGAAATGAAATAAGTTTGTTAGCAAGTTAAAAATATTCTACAAAAATATTTGTTTAACAGAGAATAAATTGATGGATGCACTGTCATTTTATGCATGATCAAGGATGTCGATTCAGCAAAATTGAAATCCCTCGATTTTAGTGAACGCGAAGTTTATTTGTTTGACAATTTAAGAATCTAGAATCTGATGGTTCTCGGAACATTTAGTTTGGAAATTTGAATATGTTAAGATAGTAAATTTAATCCTAAGAAATGTGATGAATACACTACAGTTCATTATATTTTAAATCAATGCATGACGAAAAGAAAGCGAGAAATTCGAGGATGTTTATAAAATTAATGCAAAAAATGATAGCCAGTTTCATATTCCTCATTATTCGGAAACATGTGAGAAGAAAGAAATTTTGTTATTCGTGCATTTCATTTCATACCATTTCATGAAAATATTGAAAGTTAAGCTTTGCGCTTTTTTTAGGGATTGTTTGATTAGGATTCAAATAAGATTCTATCTAGATGCTCAAGTTAAGAATAAATTGGTTTCATAGAGAATATTTGTTTAAAATAAAACTTAATTGCTTCAAATGGTTACCAAGAAATGGAATTTTTAGAAGTCGAGAGCAGAGCGCCACTTTTAAGTCTTTTTGCCTCTAAGTGATATTTTCATCCACTTTAGAATAAGATTATTTCGTGTTCTCCAAATGTGAAATCGCTGTGCAGCAAAGGACCACAAGTCCTTTTCAGATTTCCATTAAAGAGACAGATTAATGCAAATCCGGCAACACTGCACAGATGGATGGGAAAGCAGGTCAATAAGTCCTGACTGAATTCATGCTGTTGCTAGATGATGAACCGGCGGTGTTTCACTTTCACACTGATCCTTTTGAAAGTAAATTATAGGAGGCTTTCTGCCAGCGAGATAAATGTAATGTGTTTCTTTCCTTGAATGTGTCTAATAGCAAGGAACGTAGAATTAATCACTTTAAATTCTCGTAGTTACTGTTAATCTTTTGGGAAGACAAAAATGAAATTTGATGATGTTTCATCACAAAATTTGATAGAAAAATCTAGTGAAAGGATTAGGATCTGGATTGAAAGTACAGTGTTCCTAGGTAGCGATATCGAATCTCAATTTATGCGCACTGAATCTATAGGCTAGACTTCTGCTAATGACTTGGATAGTACTAGGAGGAATTGATAGGAAGGGAGAAAATATTTTCTTTACTCAATCATCGTTCACTACTATAGAAAGAGAGCGAAATGGTTATATACAAAGCAGTTTGGAAAATTAGATTTTGATTTTTACTTGATAGTTTCGGTATGGCTGAAGCGAAGCAATATTTTAAACACGCTGAGATTACGTGTATGCTATTTAATATATTGAGCTTGGTTCACTTCCATTTACACCTCATCTCACTTTAAAACTAACATTTTTGTTTTTTACTTTAATAACTTTTACGACTAGAAGAAATCATAGTTCAGCTAAGAAATACATGAACAATACCATGCATCTCTCTTTTTGCTAATATTTTATTTTCTTAGAATTTAAAGAACCGAAGTTCTTTATTACCTTGAAATTTATTGTTCTTATATTGAAAGAACACTTTAACTGGTTGATTTTCTTTTTCTGGTTCTGTTTTTTTCGTTTTTAAAATAATAATTGTAAGATCGAATTTCTTTGACTTAAGAAGACTAGCCGACTGGTTGAAATCATTCGGATGGTTAAGATCAAGTTGATAATGGTAAACAAGAATATTTGAAAAGTATTGTGAGACAGATTGACATGGTTTATCATCATTTCTGTATTTTCTATTTTGTAAATTTTTTAAACAGTTGTAATTCAGGAAGAGTGCAGCTCTGCATGGTGCAAAAAACAATGCAGGCGATCATACCATTGAGAATTATTTGTAGACACTGCACGTGAAAGTTAGTTTACTTTAGTTAATTTAACCTTCCCAGAAACTATCCTTTGCTTTTATTATTCTTGAATCTTAGAATAAATTTCTACTATTCTTAGAAAACAATTGAATATTCCAATGTTTTGTCATTCTATTAAAACTCATACGCACAAAAATACAAAGTTCTCTATTTAATAAACTGCTCGTCATTTTATCATTTAATTATTGCAGTAAGGCAAAAAAAAAAATTTAATTTAATAACAAGACTAAACTATTCCATATGAGACAACCAGTCTTCGCTTCATCAAAGAGGAAACTTTCAGATGGACGATGAAAACTGTGAAATTGTGATCTTGTTTAGTATTTCGTATTTTGCACTAATTTCTGCAGTTCAAGTAGAGCGGAAGAAGTGATATCTTCAGAAAAGGACCGCAGAAAGCAGTGACAAATAAGCTAAGATTATCTCTAGATTACTCGTAAAAGTTTCTGTGGTGTGCTTACAGAATACAAGCACACGTAATGATCTATTTAGAGATTCTAAGTGCATCATTAGAAATCCATAATTGAAACAATTTACTTGTTCCAAGAGCTTTTAAAATGTACATTAACCAAATAGAGCACGTTTCACATCACCATCCTTTTCAAAGCTGTTTGAACAGGTAATAAGCATGATAATGGCGCAAATAATTTTGGTTTGCGTCATTTTGAAAAATGATTATAATTTTCAATAACAGTGCTTGTGCCAATAACATCATTTTCATTATTTTTGGCTCAACTGTCCTTTACCACTATTGAGAATCTATCACTTTCCTGTTCATTTACTTGTTCCTTTCTAGTTCACTTCCACTGATTTTGTGCTTCAACACAATGGGTGAAAAAGAAATCGATAGATTTGATAAAAATGTGATGTTTGTAGTAAGGATAATTGTGGAATTATACATGTCTAGCTAGTCCAAGAAGGATAAACCAACAACTAATGAAAAAGTTATTCTGAAATTCCTCACATCTTTACATTTGTTCAGCGCTTCTAACCAAAACAAAATTTTATAAGATTTTTTCCAGGAGCAGAAAAATTCTAAAAATTCTTTTAAGTCCTTGAGAATTTTGTAACTTCTAGAAGTTATACTCTGTACATTGAATGTAAAATGAATTAGGTCAAGAATTCCAAAAAATTCACTGCCTTATCAGTAAAAAATTTTTTCAACTGATCATAGAAATAAATACTTTTATAGATTCCCAAAAAGATCTGCTGCTATTGAAATAGTGGGCAGAAAACAAGATGAACAAATTATAAGTGATAAATGAGTAGAAAAGATGGTCATACTAAGAACCAAGAAAGCGATTAGAAGCTAGGAGTAGATAACTTTATTTATCAAAAACATGTGGCGTATCTTATGATTATTAAATGATCTATGGTATGATGACATTTCTATGGCAATGCTATTCAATGCTTCACAATAATTAGCAAAATTTTCTTCCTCTTTAGTGATTTTGCGAATTAAATTTATTAAATTGAAATCTGCATTATCCAGGGAGAATTTCATTTCTTGCTAATTGATCGTTCCCATTTTTCATGGATACAGTTACTTCTTTGCAGGTTTGATGACATTGAAGCAGTCATTATGAATAAGCCATTTACCATTCACCTTTTTCCAAATTTGCAAATAGGCACCGGATTCTGGGCCACGGGTGCCGTTCAGATGGTAACTACCACGTTCAAATGCCCAATCACCAGCACCATTTACTTCTTCCGTTATTACCTGAAAATGATAAGAAAGAATGATTAAAAGTGGGACCTAAGAAATACTCTTCTGAAATTTCCTGCCTAAAACTTAATTGAAACTTACATGCATTTTTTATGCTTCTTTTTTGAAGCAGACTGGATGAATTCTCTTGTCAACTATCAAATTCGAAATTTTACTAAATTCCGCATAGCTGTAAAATGCTCAGATTATAAAACTTGTATTTTTCGAAGTATAAATGGCAAAAACCACCTGGCAACTCTTAACGCCTTCCGACATATCTTGTTTATAGTATGACTCAATTCCTGAAATACACACTAAAGTTCAGCCTTCGAAGATTTCACCAACTTTACAAATTTTATATTTTTGCCCATATGATGGAAACGCCTTTTTTGGCAAGTGGATCGCTAAAATAAATTTTATTATTTATATTTATTTTTATATTTTTTTAAATTTGCAGTCACAAGTTAAGAATTTCTGAACAAAGTGAAATACTACTTGAGATTTCCCCATCTTCAAACTTTTGAAATTCAACTCTTTAGCACTAAATAAGAAAATAGAACCTGCTCGTCCTTTAACCGGATCAATGCCATTGGGCATGAAGTAACCTTCAGGATCATAGAGTGCGGCAGCGCCAGCTGCATCGCCTGAATTGAATGCTTTCATGAATTCTGCTTGACGTGACTTGATTTCTTGGAACAAAACTGAAATTAAGATGTTCTTCAAATTACTCTGATGATTTAAAAAGAAGTTCCCCAACTTTTATTAATAATGCCAGGTCTAACTGAGCACTCCAAACAGCACGTGTTCTGTCAGCATACTACTCATGTCAAAGAATCAAATTGATCACTTCAAAACGTCACGTAATTGAATATTAAAAAACAAGTTTTATTATTTATCTTAAAGAATTTATAATCACAAGTTAAATTCTTAACAATGTGACTTAAATTAGGAAGTTTTACCATTAGAAGAAGAGTTAATTCACTCCTGCTATGCCATCCACCGCTCTAAATTTTAGTTAATCTCTGATCCTTCAATTTTATAGTTTATTAGCCTAAAGTTAGTTCTGAAATGATCATGGTATTGAATTCCAGTGTAATTCCTATTTACAAATTAGTTGGAATTTTTAATTCCCTTCCAAATAATTCGAAAATGATTTAGATATCAAGTCGGAAAAGGAAATCAGTGAGCGGTCTAGCGGATTTGAATCTAGCAATTCCAAAAGAAAAGTGGGAATATGAGCCACAATCGCAAAAGCAGAAAATTGGATTACCCGGATTTAAGTTGTTGAGAATGATAGAACTGAGCGGGATATCACGAAAGAAGTTCATTATACATCAAATGAAAACTAATCAAAACTATATCACTACTACATACCACTCATGTCGATAATGCTGATGATGATAGAAATACTTTGGGACCTCTCCAAAGAAACCGGAATGAGTGACAACAACTGAGCCGAAACTTAAGGTTTATTTGAAGCAGTATGCTTCTGACAGATTTCTCCACCTTTTCGACGAGTGCTACTTATATATCGACCATGAATAATAAATCAATCAAGCAAAGTAAAATTGGGTGAAAGACTTCAGGAAACGAGCCAGGAGTAGGCCGAGTGCAACAATGAGTATAGCTAATTCTCTGGAATTTTTAGCTGTTTATCTTAAAAAAAAGTCTGGTCTGGTTTTCTATACATGATGAGAAAAATAATTATACTTTGCGCTACAGCTGAAAAGAAAATTATATATGCATTTAAATGCTTCCTAAGGCTCATTACTGCAGGATTTAGGGTTTAGGCTTCATCAGTAGATATGGTGGTTATATATCACTTTGTACAAACTCATTTCCTGTTTGTGTCATATTTCCACATAAATGAGCAGTACTTATCTTTCAACAAATTTTTTTTCCTTTTCTTTCAAGAACTTACCCTTCTTCAGCTTTCAACGCCATACATATAAGCAAAAGGAAAACTGATTTCATGCAAAATAATGTTAGGGATTTAGCTCCAATAAATCTTAACTTAATATGCAAAAATATCATTCTTTCGTAACAATCAAGTCTTTTCCTCCATTCTTCCTTCAAAATAAATTTTATATTTGTACTGAGGATTTAAAATTTAATTAAAACCCGTGAAGTTTTCACCTTTTAAGAACGATTTAAAATATAGAGAGATAGCCCAAATTAAAGAATTTTGAAAATTAGAAGTCTCGTTCTGATCAGAATTTGCGCATAAATTCCATAACTATGAGATTTGCTTAGTATTTAAAACATTTTTTTTCCTCCGTAATCAAAAAACGGAGAAGGACGGATTTTATGAAAATGATTCAAATGAGCAATCAATGAATTAAATATTTTATCGACGCCTTGTTACAATGTAAGAAAATAAAAATCAACAGCATTCAGCTAATTACACACCCAAAGGACATTAAATGACGAGCGGTATATGTAAATTCAAGTCCATTATATATTATGTGAGCAGCAAAATTATGAATACAGTGTTCCTATGGATTTACGGATTTTAAAAATTAGTGATATATACATACAAAGAGGTCAAGTAGAAATTCACTTCACAGAATTCTCTTTAGATGGAAATAGTCTACAAACTACACTTCTTCTCAATAAACTCCTAGTTCACTACTAGATATATTAATGAGACTGTCTTATTTTGACAGTTGGTCTATTGTGTATGCTAACTAAACGAAGAGTTAGTTCGATGATCAAGACGAACAGAAACAACCAAAGAGGCACTGCTAGCCAGAATATTTGGATAGTGCCAAATTTTAATCGAATGTACAGCAGCACTTCGAAAATAACTTTGAATACCAGTAATGCTGAAAATTTTCGTTTGAAAATACTCTGTAATTTGAAACCACCTCCTCTTTTTTTCACTTATCTTTGAAACTTTCCATCTTAATTTGAAAAAATGAAAAGCGTCTAGCGAATAATTGAAAAGAGCATAAAATATCATACAAGTCACAAGATCGAATTGCAATCAGCCATGTGTTACAGAATGAGAAAATCATGCACTGAATTGCAAAATAGCTCTGTGACTTAATAAACAGTAAACAAAATTTGCAGAAGTTAGGACTTAAAATAATTGAAATTACCAAAGACAACGACCGAAGTCCGCTTTTCTAGAGGATAAATATATGCAGTTACTGGATATGGTGAATTCATATCGTATTGTCGTCTCCCTACACCACAAATCTGATAATGACGCATTATTCGGACCACTGTGGTGGAAAAAGAAAGGATGTCAAAAAATGCCAACATTACAAAAAATATTGATGGCTCACCATCCAAACCATCATCCTGAAAATTCGGATTCAATGTTGAACAAATAACTTCACATAAAATGAAATCATGAACAGAAAACAGAACTAACCAGATAAACAACTAGAAATACCAGGGAGAGTAAAAGTAACAACCATATGAACAACGCTCTATGCCCCGTACCCATATAACTCGTCGAAGACCATAGATTCATGAAAAAAATTACTATTACAGCAGAAAAATTTACAGAAACTCAGAAAGTGAAAGGAAACCAAACTAAAGAACGCAAGTATTCCAATGATTTTGCTGAGGCAAAAGAGATGTCATCGGCCAAACTTTATTTCTTTAAAGCAATCTTTCCATTAAGTTATTAAATAGACATAAATGTGCGTCAAGGCCTTCAATAAAGCTTTTCAAAGAAACAGTATAGTTCAGATCGCTCTGATTGAACGTATCAAACTAGCTACAATAGTGTTATGGTAAGGAAAAAATACTTCGCGTATGTTCAATGACAGCATTTAAAGACTACATTTTGAATGACACTTCCGACTTGCCACAGTTATTGAAATAGCAAGAAAACCATTTAGGATAACAAATAGCCTTACTATTAAGTACATAAAGGGGAAAAAAAAAACCTTAGAATGAGTGTGAACATAGAACCAGACCGTGCTTCACGGTCCTAAGAACAGCATAAGAAAACTGTAAAATAAACCGAAGTCTGCAATATATTAATGCTTAAAACGAAATTTAAAATACCACTGATCTTATACAAGTGAAATTCTACCTCCATCTAAAAAAACTAAATTCCCAAGACATAATAAACATTCGCAGCTTGATTAGAATAAACACGAGAACGAATGGCTGGAAGAGCGTAGCATGCTACAAAAGAAAACATATTCCGGCACATCTGCCTTTCAGAAGAGCTTCACTGATACTGTTGACTCACTGGTATTTAGTCCGCTAAGACCACGTTCAAACTTCGCATAACTTTCCATAACAGCTGATAATAATTTTCTCCCAATTATTCCTCGAAAAAACTCTCCATTTACATAACAATCTGGTGAGTATTTAAGCATTTTTGAATAAATACGGAACAGGTACGAAATGGTTCATACGAGTTGCAGAACAGTATTGTAATCTCCGGACCTTTTATTTTATAAGAAACAGGAAATGCAGAGCAAAAAAAGAGAAAAGAAAACATACCACATAGAGCAGTTTAATGAAAACTACTGTACTAAATTCGGACACAAATTTAGTTCCTCAGAATCAAAGACATAATGAGCTAAAAAAGTAAATGATACTGAATTCGACAACTCTTCATACGAATCCAAATTAAACAAAAAAAAAAAAAAAAAAATGAGAACGAAAGAAACCTTGTATTTTTGGTATTATTATGCTTGCACTCACAGTTTGAAAGGAAAAATTATTATATAACAAGTTCAACAGACAAAATAATAAAGGCAAGAAATATTTACACATGAATAAAAGTAATAATTACTTATACAAAATTTCCGTGGTTCCTTCTACCACACAGATATAGTGATATTAGTGGTATTAGTTAAGAAAAGACAGTCCTTTGCAAACAAAATGAAATTTCATTTTTTTGTTGAAATGAATTCATTTAGCCTCAGGGTTCTGCTTTATACAAAAACAAAATGTTGCATACAATCTAAAGATACTGATGTTGGACAATTGTGAGGTGGTATATTCACATTTATCTTTCAAATAATTTTTGTTAATTGAGTTTCCGGTAGCGTAATGCTGTTGTGCAATGGAACTGTTTATGTTGTGATTATTTCTGATGCACGGTCCATAAAACTAAATATTTTATACCTTCTAAAATTGAGCACAAGTAGTCGCGTAAAACTTCTGTTGCTATTTAGGAACATAGCTGCAATTATAAATACCTATTTCAGCCAGGAAAAATTGACATTTAAACATCGCATTTCCGAAAAAAAAAAGCAAAGTTAAAGGCTCGGAATGACTGTAAGAAGTTCTGCTATAAGTCAGATTTAAATCCAGAATTTCGTTAAAATTTCGAATTCAACAAAATTAACTTCACAGTAGCTGAAAAAAACAGCAATTCATTTTATTTGCAGCAAAAATATACTCCTTCCCAAATAATCGTTCATAAGCTTTAAATAACTGTTGCAAACTGCCAAAAGATAATCCCATAGCTATGCTTTTTAAAATCGTGTTTACATTTGTAGGACATGTGGACCTGTCAATTTTGTTTTACTTTCAGCATTGATGGAATTTTTTAAAAAAGGTATCCAACAAGATACTTCTAAATAAGCCATTTGTTTACAAGTATGGACTACTACTGTTACACAAAAAACAAAAAAAAAATTTTTTCTTGCAGAAAATAAGATTACTTTTATATAGTGGTGGTCATATCTCGGCCATTTTTTTCTGATCAGTTCTATAAGCTTTCACAGAAAAGACAATGTACTGCGAAATTCAACTGCTTCTGCTGTAACATTGCAGTATGGTAATGAAATAAGCCTAAAACCTGTATTGTGAGGCGTGACACATTGCGAAGCAGGTAATCCTGGAATGAGCTAAGAGTACAGAAAGAAACTATTTTAAATTCAGCTTGAGGTTTTAATATGATTCCCGCCATTCAGGCTTTAAGAAAAAAGTATATTCAAATAACAACCAAGTTCATCACTTTACCTAGCAATGCAGAAAATTCTACTTGCCTTCCCTATGTTAAAATAAAAATCTATTCGGCCAAGTGGAAACTTACTGCTCGCTGAGACTAATGATGGAGTATTATGTTCAGTAGTGAGTTTGCAGATGGGAGCGAAGTTATGGGACGTTAACGACAGGTGCTTACTACTGCTAGACAATCTCTTACGAAACTGTGCTGCTCCCTATTGCGAGGTTATCCTCGTTCCTTTCAGTTATTAATTCAGATTTTAACTCAAACAGCTCTTCCTTTCAATTCTTCACATTCTCTGCATCCCAAAACTCAAGTGCACTGGGAGATGAGGAGAAAATATGAAAATACTCAAACAGGAAGTGAGGAATATAACACCAAACTAACCTCGCAAAACCCACCACAAACACCCGAGACGTAGTGGTCTCACGGCACGTCAAACGATTTATACTCTGATCCTTTTCCTTCCGTAACTGTCCTCTCCGTATTTTTCTTCACTTGGTGGATTTCGCGGTTGGCCGACGATGCAGCTCTTTGCGTCGCTCTAGTTTGAAATTGACTGTTTGGCGGGAGGCTTGTTCAAGTTGCTGGTGTCGCCGGAGTCGGATTTAGCTATTGGGGAGCGTCCTGTTCCTTGGCTCACGATCCAGAGAATGATGTGCTAGAGTAGGCTATGCTCTTGTCTTATACTGATTACTTGCGAGACGCTCTTTTCGGACTTAACAAGACTGTACACGGCAGCATTTGCGAGTGCCAGTCAGACTGTACATGAGTAGGCAGACTTTCTCATTGCGTGAGGAGGAAGCTTGAAGTTAGCAGATTCTTACTGCATTATAGAGCTGGTTGTTCGAGAATTTAGGAGGTGAACAGAGATTGCACTAGTCCCCCTTTAGATGTGATGTCTCACTTATTTTTCCACTTAAAGTAGAGGTACCAGGTACATGAATTTTCGTCTCTTTAAAGTGTTGCTATTATATTAGAAATGCTTAAAAAATACTAAGTTAGTTTGTTTCTGTTCTAGTCCAATTTCGAATTCTGGAATGAAAAAGTGAGGTGGAAAATACTAGAAGAAAGGGAGTTAGGATATCTTGTGCAGCAGTAGTGTAATGAAATTGCATAAATAGAACAGATAATTAATCTGTAAGAAAAATAAGAACTGTAATCTGTGATCATATATGTATAAAAACCAAGACGAAATGAATATTTCAATTCATATGCGGTTCGGAGTTGAACATCAGAGTTGCAGTCGAAAAGTCACCAGTGCAGATTTTGAAAAATTCTTCAGCTGATTTAGATCCTTAGTTATTATCATGACATTAAAACTTCATTACAACTAGAAATAATTGCGGACAGAAAGTTCAAGGAGTGGGTGCAACAATATCCTAGATTCGCTACTTATTCACTGACTTGTATACAGAGAATTATTCATCGAAGAAGTTTTGTTTGGTTATCTATTTTTGTACTTTTTTTAATCTTAATGCTTAGCTAACAGCAGTACTGTTTCCAGCGGTGATGGAGTATCTACTAGATTCATATATCCTTCGCTATATTCCATTCACAATATGTCCAGATACAAGGAAAAATATCATATCAGTGGTGATGAAAATTATTACAGTTAGCCTTTATTCTTTTGGTAATATTTGTTTCAGAATGTAAGGTAGACCATTCTGTTCATTAGTATTTCTTGGAGCTTAACTGATGTTTGTAGTTCTATATTTTCTGGACTTCTTAACTATACATGGTGCAAGATTTTAACGCTTTATAAAAAGTCAAGAAATATTTCCCAGATATTTCAAAATTTTTACAAACCTGGATAAAGGCAGTATCCATTCGTCAGGCATTATCTGTTAGTCGATATTTTATGACTGGTACTACTGGTTTTTACAAAACTTTAAACTTTAAATTGCTCTGTATTTGAAATATTGCTTGCTTTTATGCCTTTTTAACTTTTTTTTTTTCGTTTTTTCTGTAGGTGGCAGACTGGCTGTGTAAGACCCGAGAACTACGGCCATTGATAGAAAATCACCCAACGTTGGTCCTGTCGGAATTCATTTATGTAATACTTTGGTTGTTATCACTGTTCTACGGTAATATTTTGGAAATTGTTTAGTATGCATAAATGAAAATTGTCCGAAAAAAATTTTTTCAGTGTTTTTTATTTCTTTAAAGTAATTTTATAAACCTTTTCTTAAATTGAAGATTTGCTCGTTATCTGAAGTTAGCTGCTTTTTACGCTCTCATTATTTTATGATCTCTAAGTGGACATTATTTAGATTATTTGAATTGAAAAACTTGATGAAGGAAAAAAGTGTTCTGTAACGGATAAACTTGCGGAATTTTAAGCTCTCCGTAATGGTTCGCGCTATGTCTATACTTGGGTTGGCGTTTACTTCCTGGCTTTTTTCACTGAAAGTATGAAATTTGTTGATGAAAGCATGGACTGTGTGTGGTACAGTCAGACAATGTTAACATTTATTGGAATGCGTACGCCCTTGTATTTATTATGTGGTGTTTATCATACATTGTTCTACACTTCGTATATTATAGTGAAGAAGTAAGAAGTAATTACGTAATTATTTTATTAATTGATGCTGAAAATATTATTTTTTGTTTATTTTTAAGATATTTGGATGACTTTATCTGATTTACATGGTCAGAATTTGATAAAGTTGTGTGCTGTCATCTTTTTAGTATACAACTTTTTATAGGCTTCGTTTGAACTGGTGGGGTGAAGCGGCAGCAAACGGCCTTTTCGTAATCCTATTGTCACTACCCCTCCAAGTGATGGGTACAAAATTGCTTTGGTGGCAATGGCGCAGTGGTGATCCACGTCTCATGAACACGTATGTTTATAAATGTATATTTTTTAGCTGTTTAAAGAGGTCTTCTCATTATACTGACGAATAGCTTTTGAAAAACAAGGGTGAAAATTTGCCTTTTAAAAACCTATTGCAGCATATTTTTCTTGCTCTCCTTTTTAGTTTTTATTCCGTGCCACTTGCTGTGTTAGCATGGTATGCAATACTAGGAACTTCATTCAGTGCAAGCTTATATTTATTTCGGAAAGGATTTCTTCGTGAACAGTATGACTGGAGAAGGTTCTAGATATTTTTTTTTTGTGTATGATTTCCTTATTCTGGTTAATTTTTTGCCCAGCCATCTTGATTTCTACTCTGAATCTTTTGATGACAGAGCTATCTTAATTTCTACTTGAGTCTTTTGATGACAGAGTTCTGTTTTATATTCATTATGTTAGGCTTAGAGTGCATATTAACCATTTGAATTAATACATAATTTCTCAATTAAACTTTTGTATAACAAATCGAATTTGTTTATCGCTCGATGAAAATTTCGTTATAGATTTATTGCTGAATTCTTCTGTGCGGTTGGTGCAGCGCTGTTCGCACTTTGCATTTCTGCACTACAACATATGATTTTCTTTCACCTTCTGCAATATTTTTTTCAGGTAATTAATTTTAAATCTCTTCTTAAAGTTCCCTTTATGCCAATTTGGACCATACTTTTCGAAATGCGCGGTTATCATTGTGTTTAGATCAGTTCTTCTCTTTCGATCGTGCTTCTATTCATTATATATGCAGTTACAGTGCTGAAAGCATTACTTGGTACTAAGGCGGAATATGACTTATATAGCAGAGGTGGGAATTTATACTGGACATTGTATATGTTGTAAGAATATTACTGTGTTATTCCGTATACAACAGCATACCAAAGAATTTCTAAATTCTAAAAAAAAGAGCGGATTTCCTAGGAAAGTTTCATCAATGCTTGTAGCATGATTTAAGTAGAAATGTGTGTAAGTCGAGAAAATACTATTTGATAATGCGTATGTATATTTCAGTTGAAAAAGATCAGTTGATGGAACTTCCACTGAATGAAAGACATACTAATGCGTTAGGTGAAATCTCAGGTGTTGTGTCAATTCATCTCTTGCTACACATGTTACTGGCAGTGTTCAGCTTTCCTGAAAAGGTTGTTTCGGAAGGAATCCACCAAGCCATCGGTCCCTGTGATAAAATGGAGCAGATTTTTTCACCATTCGGTTTGGTTAGTTTGAATGTTCTGCATATTTATTAATTCATTTCTCTTACCGCTGTGTGGCTGCTGGAAAAAGCTGCTTCTCTTACTTTGTTTTATTTAGGTTGAATCAAGATGATATCACAGTTGCGGTGTGACTTCAGTTATGTTAAAAGTTTAGTAAGTCTGTTCAGATCTTCGTTTTTCGTTTTCAGGTTTTATATCGCAAAAAATATTTCTGTATAGAAGAACAGCATCAACAGAATTTGTTCGATTTCCACTGTATTCCTGACAGACAATTACCGACAGCGGCAAATGGTGAACTTGAATACTACGCAATCTGTGGTACGGATTTCGAGAATCGAATGGAATATATTACTTTTATATGGTTCGCATTATAAAACTTTAAAATTGGTTTATCGAGCTTACAAAAAAGCAGTTTCTGATTTTCTGAATAGAGATTGAAACGCTACTATTATTGAGATGGTTGAGCGTACGAACATGTTAAGCATGCAGTGAAGGAGGAAATAAAATTGAATTTTCCTGTTGTTCATTCCTGAAACATACAACTTGTGAAGTTATCTAATATTTCGTTATCTATTTATAGGATATATTGCTTACTGGTCTTTTTCATAGTCTGTTATGTCACACTCTCTTGCACAGTTAAGGTACTTTTTCGTTTTTCTAATGCTTGTTTCTTTTTTATTCTAAAACTCTTTGCGGTTGAAAGACTCCTGCTTTTGCAGATCAGGAAACCAAAAACATATTCTTACACCAAAACTATGGAACTCAATCACAGGTATGGATTTATTTCACCGGAAGAATTGTGCTCATTTAAAAAAAAATCCAAAAATGGAGAGGATTCGAACCAAGCTGCAGATGAGATTACAACACTTCGTTTTCGGTCAAACAAACTAAATCCTGATGGTAAGAGGTCGCGATTGCCTACACCTACTCGCCTTCCAGGCTACCTGTCAAAGCCATCAACATGAGCTGTGCAGTCAATTGTTCTGATAATATTGTTTTAGTGGGTCTGGTTTAAAATTGTTAACCCTGCAGCTTAAGTTTTTATTGAGAGTTTAAAATGCTGAAAGTGATATGGATGAAAAAAACGAAAATCATGAATTTAAAAGTTCACGTTGTTTAGTATGTATGCTTTCTATCCATATGATCTTAAGTTAGAAAACTTTGTCCTCCTTGTTTCAGAGCATTTCTCTAAAATTATATTTTGACAAAATCATTTATTCTAACCCCAGCTCGTTGTCCAATTGGCTTACGTATGCATACCTAAATTCATTCCTTTTTCATATTGTTTTTCGTTTCTAATTACTTCAGTAACGAAGCCGTTCATTTTTATTGATGGTATACGTACCCTATTTTGATTCTGAGATATTGATAAAATTTTGGATTTATCGTAATTTGATATTGTTTGAGATCGTTTATTGACACATATGAATGACACTTGCCTGGATGCTTTTATTTATTTTTTTATTAGAGTCTGATAATGATTATATTTGAATGAAATTGTTTAAGCTCTAGATTTGGAGGAGGCATTTCACTTATTGTCTTAAATAGTTTTTGGGTTTTAATTGTAGTTGGAATTCCTAGTTCTCTTTTTACTTATACACAGCATTATTTTCCGGACATGTTGAGTATTACTCGAACAGAATTATGCTCGAGAAATGGTGCCACACTGGTAAGTATTTATTTATATATATGTCATATATGTATATAATGATATATATCATGAAGCTACCCGACTACGGATAACGATTTATAATTTTTTCTTCCAAACATTTTCCAATGTTTGCGATTGTGTCGCCAAGAATGTTGTCACCAAAATCTTTAATCAGTCATATGTTAAGTTCCGCAAATATCGAGCTCGTCTTCTCAATGCTTCCGAAATGCCAGTAATCAATAATATGTCCTGGATGGTGGGAAAGGAAATTGTAATGATTGATCGCCTTCCGGGATCTGATTGTGAAATTCCGCTGGTGAGTTTTGACCTTTACAATAAAGCTTAAATATCAAGACGATATATCTGGTTACGTCTTGAAGTTCATATGAAGTTTTTTTGGCAAACGTTGTCGTGACATTCATTTCTTTGAGAAATATATGTAATGCAGTGAATGCGATTTTCAGATTTTTGTTAAAAAAAGAACGAAAAGTCCGAGTCCTACCTTAATACTAAATATCAATTTCCATTTTATTTTACTTTATCTTCTCAAGTTAATGATGTTCTTTTAGCTTGATAGAAGACATCTCCATACTTTTTTTTTGCCGTGGAAAAATGTTTCATTTATTTAGGATACGGTTAAGGGAAAAGAAAACATTTCACCAAAACTTGATGACCATATACAAGATTACGAAGAAGTGGACTCTCCAAATGATTCGAAACTTGGCGCTTCACCTTTGAAGTATGAATTCTTAACGTTGGCGAAATTGGAGGTTGGTTTCTCGTCTTTCAAACAAAATCTAATTTACATTTCAGTTTATTAGAGATTGAATTTTAGGTTCGGCTATTAGTGTGTGAAGATGAAGATCGGTCTTAAGCTATTTAAATTAAGCGTTTGTTGCTAGGGAAAGTTTTTCAGAGGTGTTGGAAATACTGATTTAAGCAAATATTAAGAAATTTTTTTTTTTTTATTTGCTGGTGAGCAATAGTTGGATGGTATTTAGAGGTCTCTGCAGTTCATTTGGTTTTCTCTTCGAAACATTAAGGCTATTCTTTAGATTTGTTCTATAGATACACGAATGTGTTGCAGGCAAAAAAAAACGTTTTGATTGATGAATATTATTATCCCTCTGCAATGAAACGGTTTTTTAATTCGCTAAAAACATCAGAAGCTCGATCACTTGCTGGCAAGTATGTGATTTGAAGTTTGATAGATTTGCATTCTTAAACTTGAAAAAAACCTTCCAAAGCGTTCTTAAAAATTTTTCATTTACAGGAAATATCTAAATTTAGGCTTATTGCCGATGGGGTTCCATTTGATGCGAAAACTGTCTCAGATCCAATTATTTGGATTTCCTGTGATGCTACCGATCACCTTCATACATGTTTATTGGGTTTATGTAAAAAAAGCAGTGGTACTGAAACATATCATGTTAGAAGATTTCGTAAGTTATTTTCCATCTCTCCTTTTTAGATTGAGGGAGGTCCAGTTTATTAATTAAGATTTTCTGATTGAAGTACTATACAAATCACAGTTTTGTGCGATTCAAAACTAGGTCTAAGCATTTCCATCATTATCAAGAACAGTTGGCGTCATTAGTGCCTTGATGAAAATTATAAAAGCAAAAATATTGTGAATTTTTTTAGCAAGAAATCATACTGGCTCTATCAAATTTTTGGAGGATTATATGGAACATCTTTATGATTCTTACAGGGCTAGTTTATCTCTTTTTTTCTCTCAAGTATCAGCATAAATGATATTTTCAGAAATATAAATATGTGCTATTTTTCGCTTTCTGAATGATTTCTTCAGTGCTTTTTTTACGTACCCTAATTTCGGTAATGTAAGCAAAACATCAATTCATGCTTGAGAAAAGGTATTAGCAAATATTTTACGGGCTCAGTTTTTAAAGTTTTTTTCCCATAAAAACTGCTCAAGTTTAGATTTATCCGGACACAGCTTACTGCATGTATGATGTTGTTCCGGGAACAATGACAGTCGATCGAGACAGTCAAAACAAAGTGTTTGGTTTTGTAGAACTTCATGTGTCTTGGACTTTTTCAAACATTAGTCGTTATTCTGGAGGAATACTGTCAAAACCAATCCCATCGGCTTCTGTGATTGCAGTACATATTAATTGATTGTTTTATTGTTGGAATAATAGCTGCGAAAATTATGAAAGTTCGGAGTTGTTTTGAAATTTTATGAAATCTTTTCTAATTTAATCATTTTGTAGAGGGGATATTCTTTGCTGAAAGCATTTGTTTGCAGAAAATATCGCCTGGTTGGTTTGATGTACGCTTCCCGCACCTTGGCCTGGTTAATGAATTGGAGTTGATACTAGCTTTAGGTCGTGCATTGCGAACCGGTAAAATGATTTGGCCAGATGTAACTTCTGTTGATGATGAGAGACTTATGAAATCTTCGTTGCAGTCTTTGCTCAGTCAAACTTCAACTTTTCCTGAAAGTATGTTTTTTCTGGAAATAGTTTGGATTTGGGCGAAAGAAGCGAACGTTATAATTTTTAAGTCAGTTGTTTTAGATTGAGAAGTGTTGTCTAACTTTCCTAAATGAAGAATTCATTTCAAATTTAGATAAAAATTTGCAAAAAAATATTGGGTTAGAGGAACCTCATGATTTCACGGAAGAACTGTGGCTTTTGTTGCACTATTGCAAATCAAGTCAAAGTCTCACAGAAGCCCTTAAATGTGTCTTCGATGCTTTAAAGTCTGGATATAAAAATACTTTGGTTAGTCTTTTCTTCTCCATGTAAATTTTGTTTGTTTATAACTAAAAATCTCTTTAAATGTACCATGAGAATAAGGAATCGATATTGGTTATAGGTACTTACAAACAATAAATGTACAATGGCGCGCTTGTTGCGCGATGCGTGCACGAACGAATTATTATTGCCACGTTTAGAAGGCCTTACACCTGTGCAAATTTACTTAGAAATGGGTTTGGAGCGGTTGCGAAGAGCTTGTATGGATGAATTTCTGAATAGAGGTAACTCTGTATATTTTCTATTCAGTCGAACCCTACGAGCACCATGGGGAATGTGATTCCTCTTTTCCGTTAATTTCTTTTTATTTCAGGATATTTTGAATCTGTTGCTGAAATTAATGACGTTTTTGACTGTTGCACGAGGAAAGACCCACAGGATCAAGCCGATGCACTGTTTTTATTCTATAATAGTCTTTTGATAGTGAATACATGTAAACAATATTTTAGATTAGATCGTCATCATATAAATATTATTGCAAGGTGAGTTTCAAGTTCTAGAAAATCTCTATATAGTTAATATTGTGAAAGCTTGAGCTAGATAGTATACTTGATATAATCACATAGGATGAACTCCATATTTGCAGGCAGGTCCTTGGACAGTATAACAAATTGAACATTTCTCCTACAGCAGATGACTTAACCCAGAAAATGGTTGAAGAAATGACTTTCATACTCAATTGCAGACTTTCATTTGCAGACATTTTCAAACCTGTTCATAAAAAGTAATTTTTTTTTTTTTTTTTTTTTTTTTCAGAAGCTCTATAATATAAACCTGCGAAGTAATCGATTTAATAGTGTTCTGTTCCAGCAAAATTTATTGTTGATTCGATTTATTGGGAATCATTCTTTTAATCTTGAAATTGAATGTAGGAATATCTAATACTTTATGTTTTAGCTTTACTAGTTTATGGAGTTAAAGATATTTTTGTTTGAGCAACAAGACGGACATCATAAAAAACCTGGAAAGTTCGTTAATGAAAAACTTCCAATTAATTGTGGTTTTAATTTAAGTTGTGACCTCTCTTTTCTTTAGCAGACTTCCTAAGATTTGGAAATCAGAAGTTACTGTTGAAACAACTAATAAACAAGGTTGGATAGCGCGCTCTATGATTTTATGCTCGCGCACAACATCGTTACCATTTATTAAAAACCCTGAGGCTGAAGATGCTGCTTTCTACAAGCAAAATCCTGTTGGAGAAGATATTGTGGATTTCAACAGTTCAGAGGTTTTCTTTCCAGTAATTTCATTCTTATGATTAATAATAGTCATCAAAGTTTGCATAGTTAATTTACCAAATGCGGCAGTGTGGCATGTTTTAATGCTCATGAACTTAAATGCTAACAGTGGTTCTAATTGTCAGTCGTCACACATTGCTAAAAATCTTATCTTAATCCTTGTTGTTCTGTTTCGTGCCGTAGACAGTACTGGTCCTAGTATAAGCCATTTAAAATAAAATAAAAATTAAAATAGAATAAAATATTTTGAACTTTACTGTTCAAGCCATTTTATCTGTACTCCTTGAAGTTCATTTTAATTATGTTTTTGCAAAGTCGAAGTATGACTGAACTGCCATAGGTTCGTTGTTAACTTATTTTACGTCTTAATTAGATAATTTTTCAATCTTTTAATCTTTCTTCCTTTCAGAAAAATGAAGGCCAGGCACCCTTTCAAAGTTTTATCCCACAAACGGTAATTTTATATTCAACCAATCAAGAAAAATTAGAACTGGATTCAGCTCTGCGTCATTACGAGGTCACTGTCGCTACCGGAAGTCTCAACGTACCATTCTCAAGATCTTAACTTTGTTGCAGTTTAATTTTATTAAAAAAATCTGGTTAAGTCCTTAAATGGAAAAAATTCCCCAAATCTTTTCTTTTTGCTATAAACTTCATTTTTTGCAAAATAATTTTTTACTAGTAAAGGGGGGGGGGGAAATTCCTAAATGTAAAATTTTAACATCCTGAAACAATCACAAAACGTTTTCAAGCTGTATTACCTTCATAATAATGCATTCAAACAGCATAATCTGTCAAGTTGCGATTTTATGCCCCACTTAAATGGGATTAGCTATATAAAATTCGAAATCTTTAGCAGTTGATAATGAGCGGTTTGATTTGTCCAGTGTTCTGTATTCGTTATAAATGTTTCCTACTCATTTGTCTTTGTATTATAGTATTATGCATTTCGTCTTTTTCTTTTTTTTTTAGTAATTCAATAAAAAAAATTAGAGTCAGATTCGTTGTTTTATATAGGATTGTTGTTCCTGTACAGATATTTTGCTGTTAGTCTCATATATATTTCCTTATTAGCTATCTACCGCATATTTACCACAAAGTTGTTAGCTTCTCAAGTTTCTGTGCATGCTTAAAGACATTATTGATTACGAAATCTTTGGTCATCTGATGTAAAGATTTATATTGTAGTTCGTTATTTTGTACTTAGGTGTTATGAAACGTTGTGACTGGGATGGACTACATGAATATGAAGCACAATTTTTTGGCTTTTTACCGAAAGGATTTACAGATGTCGGTTAGAATTTAAAAGTTTCCATCAGTTTGGTGAATTTATTTCCATAAAGATTTCAGTTGCAGAAGTTATCCAGTGCAAGGGGTCGATTTAACCTACATATGTTTGATCCTGGGTCTTTCGTGCAATAATTTTAACATTTCAAGCATATGTTGTAAATAATTCTATTATTCGTCAGCACAGAGCTTTAGAAATCAAATTTGCCTTAAGATTTCATTTTTATTTGATGGGTTTCGTTATTATTTTCAGTGTATAATCTAATTCTCGAGGAGTGGACGGAAGTTGTTGGGAAGAAAATAATGCCTGCTTTGCCTCTAGATGATGTAAGTGATGAAATGAAGCTGGATTTGAAAATGGAACTTGTTAATTTGATTGGCAAAAACAATGTCCTGAACTCTCTCATGAACAAACTAGAGGTTCTCTAAGCTTTTTTTCGAGACGATTTTTTTAGCTTATACTTTTTGTCCAAGACAGTGCCATTCTGTCTAGTATCAGAAAACCACTCAATTAAAATTTGATTTAAATGAAATAGCTACGGGATTTATTTATACTAAAACACCCATGGAAATGTCTAGATATCTTTAATAAATTATTGGTGAAATTTCCCAGAAGTAT
The DNA here is from genome assembly GCA_003640385.1 of Setaria digitata. Lineage (NCBI taxonomy): Eukaryota > Metazoa > Nematoda > Chromadorea > Rhabditida > Setariidae > Setaria > Setaria digitata. Next base: position 301,181 of record RCAB01000008.1, on the reverse strand, counting down.
TCTCAGAAAAACACTTTCAAACTAGATTCTAAAAGGACTACAAAATTCCAGGCTTATACTTTAGAATATGTCTTCCGAATACCGGACGAAGTAACACTGCCTGAAGATATGCCGAATTTGAAAATGGATAAGGAATGGACCATTGAAGCTGCTATTAAACGCAATCGAGAACTTGAACACGATGTTATCAGAGTATGTACATTTTGCGCGAGCTGAAGTATCTGTAACTGTAGAGTTATGAAACTCTAGCTCCAAATTAAATGAGAATGAAGTCTGAGAGGAAACTAATATTTGTTTATAATTATAAGTTTATAGTTACGTTTGGTCAGCGAATTCTTCGACAGAGAGATCGAAGATAACAGACAAGCGATGCAACTATGGAAAGCCATGCAGCAGATTAATGGTGATAGTAACTTTGCGAGCAGCACCTTTTCGAAATGAACTCAATAATAGCTTTGAAATTTTGTAATCAGTACAACTTACTATGTATCTTTATATATTGAAAGTTCATGATGTCAGATTTTACGTGGTATTAATTGTGTGTTGTTTGCTCGGCTTCTGTGAAGGAGAAAAATTTGTTTTCTGGATCAGAGATAAACGACCAAATTTTATCATTTCCTACAACCGAAAATGTAAAAAGAAAGAAAATTTTTGAAAGTTGCATACTGTAGGTAGTAGAATTAGACAAGTTCCTTGTAATTCACTGATTTTAGTTAATGGTTAGGGTAATATTTTGATTAGATTATTAACCTACCAAACTAAGCGATTGACCATTAACAACACAGTCAGGAATGCTATGCAAATGGAAGAAAAAGAAATTGCGATGATATAATTTTCAACAAAGGCAACAAGTCATCTTTTCAGATTTATTTTAATGATCCCAGCATTGCTTAAACTATTTCTTTTCTGTAACACTTTAAATCATTTTTTTTTCTTTTTTGTATAATTCACAGACTGTGATTTTCCTCTTAATACTTCCGTCGGAACTTTTTGACACGATCTAAATTCATGTTTTATAATTTTTGTGCTCAGCTGTTTGCATCCTTGTGTAAGTCTGACTCAATTCCAACAGATATGATCCTTCATGCGACTTGGTAAGGTGCTTCAGCGTTACCTAACTAAATAATTGAGATGTGCACATATTTCTCCTTTCATATGTCCGTTCACTTCTTTTCAGAATTGTTTTTCTCTCCACTTACTACATTAAAATTCTATGTCCAAGTAAGGTCTGAAAATAAAATTACGAGTTGCTTCAAAGTTCTGCAGTGGAGTTTGCCTTCATATGGCCAAATAGGTTATGAACAATTCCTGTGACCAGTAAAAGTGATTTAGGGAAGATCATCCACTCTTGTTTATGCAAGAAAAAGCAGAGGTTACGTTATAACAAGATAACTTGGTCAGTTGGAAACAGTAAATTGATCAATTCCTTTAACGATTTGACGTTTAAACTTTCCTTCCCTTAAACTTCCTAGTTGTTTCATGTAAGTTTCTTGGAAGTAATTTACAGCAAAATATTTCTTTTTTGCGTCGTTTTTGCCAGAGTTTTATAACACTGACATAAAATGCCCATAATTTTGAATTACATCCCACAATCAACAGTTTTCCCGTTCGGGTTTAACGTGCACCTTCTTTTATTTTGATTGGTAAGCCTGCGAAAATAATCTTTTCTACGAATTTGGAATGCCTTAACGTAACTTGAACGAACTCAAGATTTTCTTTAAAACGAGCGCTTTAAAAAGAATGTTAAATACACCGCAGATTTTCTCATAACTGCTGCATATAAAAAAGGATCAGAATCGAACGAAAGTACTAAAATACCCAAACAAGCAGTAGCTTGTTTTGGCCAATTTTTATATGGGTTTAATAGAACTAAGTCAAAATCTTTAATTTTTAATAGAACTAATGCAAACAGCATTACTGTGAACTGATAAAATGATTCAGCGAAGGAGTGAGATGTACATAACAATGATAAACACTTAGTTCTTAGTTCTATTAAAAAAAAAAAAAACACTTCTGCTCGGTAGTCCTTATTACACAGGAGTCTTTACAACTAGCTACATCAGCAGTTCAGTAATAATTCATAACAGTATGATTGTGATCGATCTTTCTACGAGAATAAATCACAAGCTAAACTTTTGATTATTCTCAGCGTTAATATTTAACCTTATAATGGAAGAAAGCAGGAAGTCACACTGGTGAAAAGTAACGAAAACATAGCTTACTGTTTAAACCGCTGACAAGGAAGGCTTCCTGGTAGTAAAGTTGAAGTGGAAAAAGACGATTAGAGCTCTCTTCCATTTCTTATCAAATGTAGTAAATGCACTATAATGATTTATTTATTATAAAACAAAGAAAAGAAAAAGGCTAAATAAAGTTCCAAAATCTAAAGACTTCGCAACATTAACATACACTGTAAAGTTACCAAATTTTGGAAAAGTCATCATTATGAAAAAACTAATGCACATAACGACCTTAATTAGAGTACACTGCAAATTAGCACTATCAGATTGCAAGTAACTCAAATCAAAATATGCCATCACTGATACAATTTAATATAAAAGTAGCCAACTTCAAAAACGGTAATAAAAAAAAAACGATAATAATTTGCCGATTTCAATTAGAAATTAGAAAAACAGACTTTTATTTTTTCCTATGAATCATCAACCAAATCCAATCAGTAGAAAAATTTTTTGAACTGCAGTGGATTTATGAAATCAACATTCAAATTAACTTTTAATGTTACACTTTGAAAGGTTACCTCCCGAAGCAAACTTTCTTCCCTTCACCGGTCCTAAATAAAATAATTTAAGTTTTAAAAATATTTCTCGGTACGTGAAGCCAAATCATATTTAAGTATTTCAAATTCTTTGTTAGTGTTCTATATTTCTCTGCAATTTGAACGCATGAATTAGAGAGAAAAAACTGAACCATACTGGATTCTGAAAGAGCAGTCATTCCGTCATTGCACTGAAATTTAAGTTCAAACTTCGCATCAGTTTCATTGGAGACTGGGAAAGAACCGAAAGTTCTTCAAAAATAAAAAATAAAAAATGAAAGATTATAAAATCTATAACAGAAAGTTCACTGCAAAAAACTGGAAAGATTCCATGAAGAACGCAGCATCATAGAAGAATTTAGATGGTAAACATGAATCTGTCGCAAGATCGATGTAATCTAGTATATCTGCAATGCTATAACAAATGCAATCAGCGACCAATTAAAGAGATTACAAACCGCAATGAAAATAGTTGTTTTCTTATTATACCATTAGCTCAAAAGATTAAGCTCACCTTTACATCTAAATTACACTGCTCTTCTGCCTCCGTTAATATTTGTTCCGGCGGAGTGAGTATAAACGACTCAACAGAATCCAGAATAGAACTTGATATAGCCGCATCATCAGTGATGTTACCAACATCTTCTATACAATCACCATTTAAGCTTATCGCAATGTTTGATGGATTTAATAAATTGTTTCCTCAAAGGATGAAAGTTGAACTTGAGGTTGCTCCTTTGATTTACACTTTGCTAAAGTCAAATGATTTTAAATAATATATCTTAGTTTTGCTACTTTCTTTTCAGTCAAGCCGGTATCTCTGAAGTTTTATTACCATATTCAAATTGCAACGCACCAAGTCAGGCTGTACTGATTCTACTGATTAGTGAGTGGTAAATGTAACATGAATAGCTGTAAATAATATAAAAATTGACTTACGTGCTTGAAAAAAGCTGTGCCAGTATCCGAAACATCATAAAAGCTGAAGTTTTAATCAGGAAGTATGGATATAAAGTACCTGCATTAGATGGTTTGCGACTTCGTCTCTTTCTTTTCAATGTTTTTATGATGTCAGTATTATTAACTGACAAATTTTCCAGAAATCCTACAACAAGATGATGCCCTCTTTCTTTCGTTATATCTAACGGCGTATGTCCCAGCTAAAAAAATTTCATACTTTAAATATAAAGCATGAAAAATTATATATTCCCACCGACTTTTTCTAAAGAAAAATATACTTGATCACTAAGTTGTTTACTATCTGCCCCAAACGACAGCAGCAAATCAACGACATCCAAATGGCTTTCTCGGGCAGCCAAATATAAAGGCGTTTCTGCCTGAAACTAGCATCACATAGTCAATGGGCAGTCAAATAAGTAAAGACAATAAGCAATGGCTATAGATTCGGTAAACAATGTGATCGAATGACAAGGTACAAAAAATAGATCAACCTTGTTGTCTTCGGTGTCTAACTTCAGACTAAATGAACATAACACTGGTAGAAGGTCGATACGTTTATTTAGTGTGGCGTAATGAAGAGCAGTACGTCCAAAAAGATCAGTCAGGGTCGGATTATTTTTCTCGGACAGTATATTCCACGAAAAAATACAACCATCTGAACACGATCCAGAGTGATTCTAAAACACAGCTGCTGCAAATGAACAACGTAAATGTAAATTTCTCCAATTTTAAGCCTTTTGCCAACTTTCTTACATACCAATGACGTGTGGCACTGCTCGGCACTACTAGAAGTTAGAAATACAGATTGCAATATATCTTCCTGTTTGAAATAAAGATTAACTATCAGAAAATACGCAGCAGTAATGGAAGAAAGGACTGGAAATAACAAGGACCTAATGTATTTAGCTCATAAGTAAAAACATTTCAAAAACAAGGGCTAAAGAAACGTACGAAATCGAAGGAGTTAATTGGAGAGCGGAAGTACCATTTAATGATTTTGTTTGCCGATGTGTACATAAAACCCACGATACAGCGTGCATACAAGTCAGAAACATGAGCGAATTTAACAGTCGAAGTCAGTGGTGCTTGTTCCAAAGCCTGCAACTGCAAGAATCCAAATCAGACGAACTTTAAAGATGGTGGCGTAAGAAGAAGAAAACTGGAAATATTTCATTAACTTCATAAAATTAAATTGATATTAAAAAACTTTTCACTCAGTAATGTGAATAATATCCTATTAGAATAAAATGGCGGACGAGTACTTATTAAAGATATTTACGTTCCATCGATGAGTGCGTAACAAAAGCGAATAATTTGGTCATTATTAGCAACCACTGCATGATGCAAAGGTGTCTTTTTATCTGAATCTGAACAATTTACATCCGCTCCATGTAGCACGAAAAACGACACTGCTTTAATATCGTTACATTTCACCGCTTTTAATAAGTCAAGCCCCAAATGGCAATCTGCAATTCCATTATCTGCAAGACTTGATACAAATCAGTCAACAGGGTATTTCAAGAAAGGAATTTTGCAGCTTTGTAATTATTCAACTTTTGTGACAGATTTTAAATTTCGAATAAATTTTTTCTATGCAGCCATAAGAGTTGATAATCATATGTCAAGCAAAACCTAGCAAGTTAGCTATAACTATATTTTAGAAAGGAAAAAAAAAGATTGGAATTTTATAAAATATGATGCCAAATGACTGCTTATCGCTAAAATAAGCGTCGAGGTTGGCTAGGCATCCTCTGCTCAGTATTCTCTACCAACTGACAACAACTCATGGACTGAAAAAACATATTCGTCCATAAGTGAATTGAAATTATGTAAAATCCCGATGTGACATTGCAAACTAACATTTTCAGATTGTTTTAATTTACAGGATGAACTTGAAAAACGCCTATATGGCGATGGTAATCCATCCGATCAACAAGTTTCCTTACTAGAAAGGTAGTCGTCATCGAATGAAACCGTGGACAAGTAACGTCACTTTGCAGAGCTGAAAATGTCACAGAAGAACAATGGGAACAATGGGGATCAGTTTACGACAGGAAGTTTGCATAAAATAAAATTCAATAGCTATTCCCGAAATCCTTACTATTCTTATGAGGACGAATAGTACTATGAAACTAGATTATTAAAAATATCAGACAAGTACTATTTTTTGTAAATGGTAATATTTCACGAGTAATAAGTAATAAAATATTTAGCACCAATTTCCCGTTTATATTACATTTAAAGGGAAGGACCGCAACAATTTTTCTATGCAGTGCAGTGTTCAGAAACTTCAACAATCTTAGCTATAATGAACAATTTTCAAAGTCCCTTTCAGGAAAACTAAGCACCGCCTTGCATAAAATAATACAAAAGCAAAGCTCAAGAGTTGACAATTCAGCTGCTATTGATAATCCAGCCAAGAAAATTCTTATGCACTCATGTCATTCAGACAAAGCCCAGTAGCTAACTGACTAATAAAAAGGACGAAAAAAACTTAGAAATCACTTCAATAGCTGCTAATGTGGCATATCTGTTGGATTTTATCTTATCGCTGGTTTGTTTCGACTAAACGATAGCCCACCAGCTCGTTTGTTACGGTGCGAAACTACTTTACTACTTTATTAATGTGATATGTTTTTTTTTTGTAACAGGGTAGGATCAGTGTTAGAACAGCCACGCTGATTTATTTTCGTTTTTTTGATATATTATTCTGCATTTCAATTTTCACTTCTTAGGACACTTTTCTTATCTACTTGGATTGAACCAACGGAAAATCTGTGGAAATTTATAAAGCATTAAACGCTTAGAAAATACACGCATTAAACACATCAATTTCAAAAAGAAAAACTGTTACTGATCAGAAAATGTTGTATTTATGTGAATTACCTAACACTCAATTTTATCTACCTATTTTCTAACAATGCTTTATATATATTGCATATTTAGTATAGGAAAATATATTTCGTTGTTTCTTATATGTCACTCAACTTTACAACGATGTGTTATTATTTTGAATCATTCTATTGCTTCCTTTTTAACAACACAAAAATTTAGAACTCGTTTTCTTTCTTTAATTACAAATTGAGTAAATTTCTGGGGGAAAGAACATATGAAAGTATAATTTCAGGAAGAGATAACTACTTTGGAAAATTGAGATTATCAAGTAACTACCCACAATGATACACCCCTCGGTGTTTATTTGAAATGATCTGATGCAGGTACGATACTCCAAACTTCAATTTGAGTTCAAAATATGGAACTAACGTGGCACTTCCCAAATAGGTGCGTAATTCTTCCCAGTATTTCGCTTCTTCAGCACATCCCAAAATCCATAAATACCACATAGACATGACAGTGTCATTTCGACCAAGATAAAAAAAAAAGTAATAAAAACAGCAGCAGTCAGTGAGAGAGAACGACTTCGCCATTTTCCATGAAAAGCTCTTCAATGGTAACGTCAACTAAGTTTATTCGCTCTCTAGTCTGGAAATCATTATCAATTCAAAATAAAAGAAAACTTACTGGAATAGAACCAATAAGAGAGATAATGTAAGCATCTGAAAATAATCTCATCATAAAGAGCAGTTTGAAGATAAACAGCGGCACCAAAAATATCCGTAAAACACGGTAAAACATTTACCTTGTTCAAATGAAGAGCTGTTCGCAGGATGCGAATCAATATCCAACTAAAGCAAAACACCTGTTGTGTTTCTGAAAATTTCATACAAAAAAAAATCATACCAGCTACCTGGACCTTTCATCACCATTCTAAACCTAACAAAAATGAAAACATACAACAAGATCAAACAATCTGTTAAAAATAAAGTACGACGATAAAACGTCTCGAAAATTTAACGAAAATGTAATTTTTATAAATCTGTTGTATCTTGAAACTGCTGGACAAATAAATGCAAAGGATAAAATAAAATTACATATGCCCATTTTCAAAATTATTTCGAACACTCAATGACACATGCATAACGAGAATGTAGAAAAATGCGAAAACTTATACAAATTGAGAAAACTTACCTGGATATTTCCCATCGCTTTCCAAAATCGGTCTCTTGCCAATTCCATTTTTAAATGACCACTGGTAAATTCGAGTCCTGTTGTTGCTATCCAAAGCCAAATATACTGGATTATGCAACTTCTAAAGATCTGAATTTTAGCTTAATCGATTTTTCATTGAGTTGTCGACAAGTTATAGCCTTAGGAACTTTTTATCTAATACATTCGCAATGTTATAATAAGTCCTTTTCTCTTTTTTGCTGAGTAACCTTTTCATTACTTCATAACAGTACTAATATTAAAAAAAAATCTTTATTGCTTTATGGAAATATTTGACATGCAGCAATTCACTTGTGCAAGTTGTCAAGAAGTTCTGCTTACGATCTCCCGAAAATGATGCCAATCGCACTGCTGTCTGTCACATTACGATAAAGTCGATTCCTATCGCAATCCATACCGTCATAACATTCTATCACTGCACACTTTTCATCACATTTTCCGTCCAAGTATGAAGCGCAGTAGAAGGAAAGTTTTTTTGTGAAAGAAAAATGTTAGCTAGTGAAACTGAAGATACGCGAAAATTCTGGTAAACCTCAAAATTCCAGAACCTCCTGAAATGTGTTTTGCGCAAACAGATGAAGAATACAATAATTTTGCTTCTTACCTGCACCCTTGTGCACTCATAACACAATTGAAACCGTCAAAAAACACTTCTCATTATTGCATTCTTTATTACAAGTCCCATCTGCAAAACGCAAGGCGCAAAATTCCGGATGCTTCTCACATCCATCGTGCAAATAATCATCTCTTTCTGGTACATGCCTTTCACAAAGGACACCGCTGAATCCTCAAAAAAGGAAAAAATACTATGTACAATTAGGAAAGAGAGATAATTGATTAAATTTTCAGCGAATGATAAAGAAATATTAACGCTTAGGCAACCTTTTAATGTGAAGATCAATAAGATAAGCAAATGACAACATACGTTAATACAAAGGTAGATATCATCAACACAAGTACCAACATTTCTACAGGTGTTTCCAAGCTTACATCTACAAATGACTGTGAGAAATTCTTTTGAAATGAAATATATAAAAACAGATCATGACGAAACAAACTTCGATTTAATTTCAAAGTTATGAAATTCTCAAAATATCGCAAGGGCTGTGATATATCTCAAAGACAACAAAAGTTATAAAATAATAACACATCGAAGCTAAGTAAGGAGATATATAAAACATAGTAAATGGTGTAGTGTTGATGTCAAAAAATCACTGATATACACTACAATGAATTACACGAGCTGGAAAGATTGCTTTGATAAAACAGAAATAAAAATTTTTGGAAGATAATGAATAAAAAATAAAGAAATAAACTAGCTTGTCAAAGACGTATTCACAATTCCGGCCGAAGTATCCCAAAGAGCAGTGGCATACAGCAGATCCATTTATGGTGATACATGTACCTCCATTACAGTAGCAAAGCTATGCATCACAAACGCTAACAATTTTTTCGCAGTTTTCACCTTTATAACCTGCGGAGCATAAACACTGAAATATCTCATTTATATTCTGAAATCTTCAAGATAAAAACGATCTACAACCTTTTTTAACATTAGTTTTTAGGATTTCTCTTAGCTAATAATTAAAAGTAGGAATGGGATTTGAATATTAGAACAATTTATAAAAAAAAAACTTATGAAGGATGAGAACTTCTGAAATCAAATTCAGTATCCTGATTTTATTAATATTCCGTTTAATGGTTTTCAGACACAGACTGCACAAAAAGAAGTCCAGGGGATGAAGAAAAATGAGAGGAAGATGAATGTGCCTTTGGTTGTTATACGACGGCTTTAAACTAACTTTAAATCAAAACGTGATATCAGAATGCCAGTGTAAGTGAAGCTAACGATACAAAACATAAGCATACGTCATAAAAGCTTTGATATGAATTAAGCTTTATTTAGCAATGGAACAAATGTCTTGGAAAGCAAGCAGAGAACAAATAGAAGGATTAATGAGTCAAACAGCAACCGATGATCCTAGGGAACATGAGTGACTGGTGACACTGGATGGTCAAACAAGGACTGTGCGGGAAAGGAAGCAACCTGTCTACAGTGGTGAAGGCAAAGAGAGGAAAGGTAAAACAGAGCTAACCTCAGTTGATGAACTTTATTTTTGTATTGCTTTATACATACCCCACCTTTCAGGCAACCTCCCGTCGGATCAGAGCAACTCGGCAATGCAAACAGTTGAGTAATGCCAGGGCAACATTTACCAGTATCATTGGTGAAGGAATGTGTTCTTCACTCTGCAACGAAGCAGGAGAATACCTCACTTGAAAACCGGAACAGTGCAAACTGATCTCATCTAACTCTAGACAAGAACAAAACATTTACAAATGTGATAACACCACTAGACTTGTCACTTCTTTTCCTGCTTATTCTCCGAGTTTTGACTCCAACTTCTTTCTTCAGCTGTAAAATTTTCCCTTTTGTCCTTTACCACTCTTCATCATATAATTAACTCATCATTATACCATCTTCGTCATCTCCTCTACATCTTACATTAGAAACGTCATCCTCAATGTATAGCAAATTTCAGCAGTTGGTCGAGCCTGAATTTAGCGGTCTAAAAAAAGCGAGCCAGAGAAGATATTCTGTGGAAATAAGAGTATACTGTAAAAGGAGGCACATCAGCGGAGGTGTACTGTACTACTTTCTTTCTGGTACGCAGCCAGTATAGAGGATCAAAGGATTAACTGATCAAAAGGACGCATGTTGACAAATAAATCTGTACTGATCAGGCGCAAAAACACTACTTCGGGATGAAATAAGCCTGTGCAGATGTTTCGTACTCCTAAGCACGTAAAATGGTACAGTGGAATCAGACACTGACAAAGCAATTAATTATCTCGCTTTCCCTATGATCTATTTTGAACACTGAATAATTAGCTTTCACGAGGTGACTTTCTGATTAAAAGACGACATGACACCTACGTAAAAGCCTTTTCAATCCCGACCAACTATTGCAAGGTGGATCGTAAAGATAGACAAAACCAGAGTTGTACTCTGCTCAGTACACAGATTTACTACAGATACCACAAATTTACATTTGCACCCCTTCATCCATTTGTCCCTTATTTTGTTGACTTTTGATTAATAATAGTTAGGACTTTTTTCCCTCAAATCGATTAAAATGTTATTGAAATTGAAGAAAATATCGAAATGACACGGCTAGCCTACCGATGTACTGTATCGAATTACTCAGGTTAAAATACATACTTCTTATAATATATTTTGTTTCAAAAGAAAATTTAATGAATTTTAATCTTTCCATTCTCATTTACTGAAATATAGCAAAAGCACTCAACGCTGTACTGCTATAATATACAGTACTCTTTTAATTATCGACACGTTGTGCAATTCAACTTTGAAAACTCTGAAATAGACCGGTGTAATAAATTATTGGGGATATCTTCTAGATAACATTGTTTCTCATTGCTTATGATTATCAAGATTTGCTAAACAGTATTCGAGGTCATAGGTTACTAAGATTGGCAGAATCTACGCTTTTTTTCTTTTTTTTTTTGGATGAGAGAAATAGATGTCCTCTAGAACTTTTAGTATAAATATATCACTCTATATATTTATTCTGCTTTTATAGACTTTTCATTTTCGGCAAGGAGTCGAAGTGCTTTTTTACGAATTTTTCCTAAAAAAGCACGTCGACTTCTATTATTTTTATTACGGCATTACGTGAGACGCGCCGAACAGAGACCGTATTCTCGTAATTCTTATAATGAGATATTTGACTCTAGTTCTCAACTGAACTTGCATAATACTGAAGTGGATACTGGTAGTTATTCAGGCTGCTGCAGCACTAATGGTATACGGAATGTGAGTGTTGACTTCTTTGCTAGATATTACCTATTGATAAGAGTATCCTTTCACTCTTTACTGATCGAGCAAGTTCGAACTGGAAAGGACTTTATATGAATCTGTTGCATGCTACTCCTTCGAGGCATTTCATCAATGTATCACTCTTGGGACTAATATTATTGCGGGATTTCTACGAAGTCCACTGTTTTCTTCACCGCACTCATTTTCCAGCTCATTTGTTTGATCTTTTCAAGTTCACTTTCCATCGGTTTCGATGTCTCATCTAGGGCACCGCTGAATATAAGGTCTCGGTAAACTGCACACCGTGCCCCTGTTGATTGCTCATTGTATTGCTCCCTAAAAAGTTCGTCCATCTCGAGGTCAGTTTCATTGCATCTTTAAGAATTATAAAATAATTCCATTTTATCAGAAAACAAAGCGAATGTATTCTGATATTACCCTATTCAACAAAATTCATAAACAAGATATTCAACGGTGTCTTTTTTGTAATATAGGGAAGGACTTTATATGAATTTTTTTTATATGTATTTTGGCAATGTTAGCATTCGAACTATCTTTTTCTAATATAAGGTAGTAATTGTGACACTTTACGATCTCTGAAAGTCACGCAACTGGAGAAAATAAACTTTTCAGGTGGAACAGGTTACTATACCTCTGTTAACAACTGTATTACGTAAGGCCCGTCAAATAGTATTTTCCGGAAGCGATCACTTAATCGACTTTCATGGTTATGTGTGACTGAGACTGATACTATCTTTACTATAATTTTTGCGGTATGAGAAGTTTTTAATCTCAGCAAATCTTTACATCCTGTGAGAACCTTACTGAAACTGTTTGCTGTGAACATCGATGATTACGGAGCGTGCTGCAACTTTTAATTCCTCCAGCTCCCAGTATTTTGGCAATGTTAGTATTCGAACTATCTCGTCTAAATCTATTTGTGACCATTTCTGCAACTTAGTTCTTTCTTCATTAGATATATGCATAAATTCTTATTTACACTTGTTAAAAAGGATCTTTATACTTTCCGTCGTAAATGGAGAACGAAGAAATTACCAAGTTCCATCTGGAAATGAATTTTTGATATGATGATATTTACAGCACAATTTTGTTGAAATGAAACCGAGCCTATCAACAAGGAGCAGCGGCAATAGCAAAATGTTGATCAGTGAACTCTTTGACGTTGTCATCAAAAAACCATATTTGTAGAGCTGACCTGTTTCATACTATTCCGTGAAGAAATTATTTCTCTTTTCCGAAACTCGTGGAAAAGTGCAGATAGAACACTACCAAGTTAACCGTATAGGACTTGTGTGGTTGGTAAAATATATCTCCTAGACCAGAATTACCCCTTTGTAAAAGGTTAGAAACTATGAGAAAGGTAATAGCAGTGGAAATTACATTGAATAAAATAGAATGAAGTTGTATAGCAACAGCTTCTATAGCTATGTCAACATTGATAGGCTCCAATATACAAAGTAATTCGATTGTTTCGCGCATTTTTCTGATATCATTCCGCAGTTCTTGAGTAAACCAATTTTGCAGTGCTAAGGAAAGAGCCTGGAATAAAACAATTTTAAAAATGCTAGGACGAAAAAAAATTTCCGAGAAATTTAATCTGCAAGTTCTAGTTCTCATACTACTTGTAAGCCCAGGGAAATTATAGAATTTTTCAAGTTGAAGGTTCTTGACATGATCAGAAAATGCTTTAGAAGAACATGCCACTGACTTACATAATTTATAACATCATGAGAATAATTCAGTTTCGCACGATCGATGGCTGGATTCTCGTCTATTAAGTGATGGAAATATTTGGTGCCCATATAAAGCAACCATTTTGAATATGTTATACGACGGGCGTTTGCACCGAATAGCTCGAAATCGCTGTAAATGAGTGTGATTTAGAATTAGTTGTTTTGAATATTGTTCATAGATCCAGGAGAGGTTTACTTGTTTTACTTATTTTTTACTTGTTTGCGTGTTAAATCTAATCAACGTAAGTACTTGTAAGCCTTGGAGTTCAGTTGGATGTTTCGATATTCTGTGGGTGTTAGTGATCGAAGCTTGCTTTTTTGTTCGAGGAAGTGCATGAACTCTGATGCTTGATAAGTAATGAGAATACTGATACCGATCGAACCATTTCCGTATTCCACTGAGGTAATGGCCTTCTGCATTGATTCCAAAAACGGATCCATCCCACGCATGACAAATATGTACTCGAAGTTAGTTTCTTGTGTCTCATGCATCAGCGCTGCAAAAGTTTCCTTTTCTAAGCCAATTATATTTGCTAATATATTTTCAGAAATCAAAGTACCACTGTCGAACTCCTTATTTTTTACTCTTCTAATTTATCAATTTTTATTATCTCACTTCTCATTTTATATAAGTATCACGTCTGGATTTTCAACCAGAAAAAATCTCCCATTCAGAATTGTTCTCCAAACAAATGTGTCGAAATTTCAAATCTTAATTTGCTTGATGCTATCGTAACAAATAATGACTCGAAGGAAAACAAAAGTTATAAAGTTCACTTTGACTTTTATACCTCAATGAACTGAATGTGACAAATGTGAAATAAGATGGTGCCAGTTTGCAATTCGAAATTCTCTCTCGAAAAGGATTATTGCAATGAGTAAAAGTGCTGTGAGTTTTGCACCATTAGCAGGGTAACATTCTGTGCATAAATTAGGACACAATAATTAAAGGAGTTCGAAGTTCTAACTCCTACCGTCTGCAGCTGCAGTATTATCGGTATCTTTCGAAACACCGAAGCGTATTGCAATTAATCCGGCAACACGCATATTCAGTTCATCTTGACATTTCACCACCAATGATGGATTCTCTGGATTAGATCCTGTCATACTGATCCTAAGCTCACTGAAAAATACCCGAATTTCGTAAATCGTGATATGGAAAAAATGATGAAGTCAGAGTTATTCATTATTTCTCTTACAGAGAAAATTTACTGTGAACTGAATTGCTACCCTTCACCGACAAGTTCCTGGATGTTTCAAAGTAAAGTTTTTTTTTTCTGTGTTTAAGAAAAAACTGCTTTACATTAACATTTCCATGAAGGTTTTCAGATTCAGAAATTTCAACATTTGTCAGAATTTGGTCAGACTAGACGACGAACTGTTGAAAAAATCTGCTAATGAGTAAAAAGCTTAAGCAAACGAGCGGTTAATTGTAGATAGATTAAAATTCTTCGAGCTGCTAATAAAAAAAAAAACTTAGAGTTCTTCATTTACAATTCTAAAGAGCGTGGCCCATGGGCAACAATAAATGGTGCGCGACATTCTTCATGGCGTAAGATCTGTACTGGAATATATATTCTAGCATCAAATCTGAACCGCGACGGTACTCGTACGAAATTGCTTGAAGTCTCGCCGTGAAGAGCCATAATTAATCCTGCTTATACTTTGAAATCAGTAAAAATGACAAGCTAGCCAGTTACTCTTCAGTTTATATTGTTTGTTCGAGCAGAATTTTGCATTATTATTGAGCATGTGAATATGCTCAAAATTTGCATCATTAAAGTGAAAGTTTTGTTCTGAAATGAAAAACGGAAATCCTGCCAACACGTAGGAATTCCTTACGTGAACTCTCGTTTGTGTCTACTTCATCCTCACGTAGCCTGTTCTCGGCAATACCTACAACTTTAAAAATGGAATAATCCCATTCAGACAAAATTCTGAGATATTTTTATCTTCCTACTGCGTCTGCAAACAGAGATTAAAGTTAGTGATTTGAAATAAAAATTGTTCGCAGAATCTGACAAAAAAAAAGATTTTTGTCAAACTTTAAATAATATGAAAAACGTTACGTTTAAGAGTATCTTTTAAAATATTTTGATTTCGAATTAATTATTGAAACTTTTGTTTATTTTTTGCCCTTCTGTTCTTCTTCAATTCTTATTTGGTGTTTTTTGGAACTGAATATTTTCAACATTCTGCATGTTTTAAGAGTTAGAAAAGGATCAGATATTTGCTTCTTTATCTAATTTTGAACTTTAATGAGAAATGAATACAAATAAATGAAAGGAAAGATTAATTAAACAAATCAAACCAAAATTGCTTTACAATAAGTTTAAAAAACAGACATGTGATAACACGAGGAAGTTATCAATTAGATTGACATAACAATCAGTTTTTAGTTCTTTACGTTGCTACACTGTTGTTAGCCCACATACCTTTTCAGAACAGATTTTGCGACATCGTGCTGAAAAAATTGTTCGATTGATTTTGCCCTTTTTTTTTTCAAAAATTAATTAGTCCGAAATAAACAGTACAGAATTAGTTAAATATATTCACGAGAAATTGTGATTGCAGTCCAAAGTTAAAAACTATTTAATTGTAATTCCTCGGTAATAATTGAAAGTAAAGGATTTTTTCTTGAACCTTTTATTCTTTAATTTGAAATAAATTGAAATCTGTACCACTAACATGATTGCCGCACCGACACCGAGTTCCTACCAGTGGAATGCTCGAAATATGATTTTGGTCTAGTTGATTTGTCGAACACGAACAGTGCCAAATAAACAGCATTGAATGCAAACTGGCTGAAATCAATAGTAAAAGTAATAAGGAGTTGTCGTTTCATAACTGGAATATGCCATTCATTCATTAACAAATTAATCAAAGAAAGCGGAAGTATGCCTACTGTGAAAGAAAACACTTGGTCAGAGGAGGTAGCTGTTGCTCAAGGAAAAAAAATTTGAAAAAAACATGGGACCACTTGGTGAATTATATGGTTTTATGCTAGTTTATAAATTTAGGAGTGTCAGTAGAAAGTAATGCACCCAACTTTTTTGGATAAGTTGGCAATACCTGCCATCTGATCACTTGATCGCTTTGTTAATCCTTAGAGCAGAAAAATTTGCGTGAGAGTCTGTCGACTGCAAACCTGAAGTAAAGTGCTTGTGCAAGCATCCGTGCTGAGAAGTGAAGTGCTTCTTCATGAACATCCGGCATTCCGAATAATATCACCAATCGATACATATTCTCCGGTATATTCAATGTTATGGAAATCAATGCAATCGCCAACCACCTCCACAATGTACGACTATGCTTGTGCTATAAGAAACCACCAAATAAATTACAGATGAACCTCTAAGTATATCTATATTGCATCAGTAGTTATATTACTTCACTTACTCTTTAATTAATAAGATTTGAATGGTATTAATTAGCCGAAAATATGTAAAAGCATGACTGTTTATTGTCGCAATACAGAAGCAATCAGATGATAGGTGCCTCTACCAGATGTTGCTGGAAGTAACTAACTTTTCCAACGCAGTTATTTTCTTTCTCGCAATATTGCTTATTATTAAAATGAATAATTATTAGTAAACATACTCGAACAAGTACGTGGATATTTCTGGAATTACAAGCAACACTAAATGATTCAGAAGTTTCTTCAGATCTTTTTTGGGCAGAAAATAATTGCTTTAGACCAATATTACACGAGCCTGTCCTAAATAATTATTTATAGGGTGTTGAATTCATTATAATTATCATTATATATACATATGTATATATACTTGTGACATTTAGAAAAACTGTAAAAAAATTAAGAATTATGTACTGTGGTATTTATTTGCTGAGAAAGAAATGACTTACGTGCTCTTAATCAGTACTGAAATGTCCATAATGAAAATAAGTAAGCAGGGGACACAAAATGACCACGTACATTCGACAATATGGAACAAACGGTTCCAGACAAGTGATCGAAATAGTGTCTGCTGAATGCAGCCGAATTGAGTGGAATGGACAGCCAACAGAAGCCAAGCATTCAACGCAAATGATACTATCTTCAACATATTCTTTTATTATATTCGAATTGAATGAATGATATAAGACAAATAAGACTGAATCTGAAGCTTAATTAGATCGGATATGTCTAATTAAGAGATAGAGGTAGGTTAACTGGGATTTCAGTATCGTACTTGGCAATTACTCTTCACCATCTACTGATTGCTGCTTATTTTTTGAAGCTATAAAAGTGACGGAAATGGGAGTCTTCTTATATGGTTTTCTTATTATTATCGATAATCTTTCAGGAAAAACAATATTCAGAAGATAAAAGAGTTTAACTAACAATAATGAATGACAAAGCACGACACGGCATTTGCCATAGCCTAAGATGGAAGAGCGGATGCCTTATGGCGAGGTAACGAAGTGTTGAAAGCAGAAGCCACGACCAAACAGAAATTCCCGTCACTGTATGCGTTAAAAATAGTACCGCCTGCAATTGCTAAGTAAATAAGGAATGAACAGGTAACTGTTTAAGTAACAGGTAAATGAAAAGCACAAGTTGATAGAAAAGGAAGCGGCTAGATGAAGGCAACGAATAAGGTTTTTCCAGTCATCAATTTAAATTTAGTCGGTTAATTATCATCTTAATCAAATTGAAAATTTCTTACCACTTTGTATTAAGCAGATTTTATAGAAAAGGGTTGCAACCAAACTTTCAAATTAATATTCAAACTTTGATATTTCACCTTTTGTTCAATGGACTAACGATGCTTTTTGCATCTTTTTCATTTCATCAGAAGCAGCTTTTTTTCGTTTAAGGTTCCCTCACTATAGATCCTGTAGTTAAGAAAGCTGGCATAAGTATTCATCAGCCTCGTCAACTCCAGGAGAAGTATGTTTACTCTATGATGCTTTTACCCTGGCTAAAAACGAGAAATGTGTTCTGAATATGTTTTTTGCTGACTTCTTTCAGATCAGTTACTCCTAGTTCTACTCAGTGCTTTAATTAGAAAGATAATTTCTGGTAGTTCTATTCAAGCCGATTTCTCTGCTTTCATTGTTCACTTCTTGAATCTAACTTAATCATCTCTTGCAATCTGTCTAATTCCTGTGAAAATGAACAGTTTCCGCTGAATGTTCTGCGATGAATATTTATTTCTCATTTCTGAACTCCATTTCTAGAGCAGCGCCAAAGAGCTGTGGTTAAAAAGAAGCTTCTCTCTTTCCAAATGATGCCTTCTTATCAGAAATATGGAAAATAAATTCCAATTAGACACCCGTTGCTCTGTTATTCCATTTGCTTTGCGTACTTCTTCATTAATGCATTTTTTTTTCTAATGAAGCCAAGAAATAATACTCATTTCTGTCGCGGAAAGCCTTTCCAAAGGAAAAAAATTAGAATAAATTCCTGCTTCAGCAATAATTCTTCTGAGATCTTAAAAGCTTAATGAGCCGACGGACTCTCATTCGCAACAATCCGTAACAAATTCATAAATATTTGAAAGCCGATAGAGTGTTGGATGGTTTAGAACACTTGGTTTAACATTTGCTTCCGTTATCTTACTTTCAACTTTTCCATGAGATACGTATTGACAGAGGCATTCATCAAATTGAATCCACAAATTTTTACTTGAATTTCATGTTTCTGGCGGCTTTCGTTCTTTCCCAGCTAATCTGATTTATTGATTCAGCGGAGATATTTTCGTGTAACTAGAACTAGATGCGATGAAAAGTTTTGAGTAAAATCTTTGAATCGTAAAGCTCAGATATCTTATTTCATTCCTAATGTGAAGCCCACTATCCGAACATTCATTTCTAGTGATTTACTGGTCCGATTCACAACCTGAAGTTTATTTTATTCTATTTTCACTTTAGAATAAAGTAACGTACCTATGAGAGATTGGGATGAACTAATCTCAAACATTCTATTCCAAAAACTTTCTGCTGCAATCACGACGCCGTGATCACTTTGATCAATTTCGTTTCTACTAGCATCTAACTTTTTTATCGATTTATTATCCTCTTCTACATGCGTCCAACTTCTGTGAGAAATCTTCTATGTAATTGATTCCCCTGTTGAAGATTACGATAGAGATCTCCACTTTCATAACCCGAGATGATTGTTACTCTTCTTATCTCTTCGAGAACTGATAGAAACTCTTAGTAGTATTTCGCTTATTCATATCTCCCGCAGCACCGCAGATGATAGCGGGAAACACCGTAAATACACTTGAATTCTTTAGTTCTACTGCCGTAATCATCTGCTGAGCACCTACTTCTAGCAACACTTTAAGTGATTCGATCGCATTTTACAGCTAGATCCTTAAGTAAACACTTTGCCATATTGAGAAGTGTGCAACTTATGATATCTTCTTGGGAGATAGGCTGAGCTACATATTTTCACACTTGCGTCATAATGAAGCGTACAGGATGCGTCTTGTTAAAGTAGTTTGCAAACTACGTAGCTGTGGTACCTTACAGACGAAGTGCATAAACAGCTCATCGCTATCAAGTTGTGGATAAAGTCGCATCAGATTCTGGGATAATATCAACAATAAAGAACAAAGGTCAGCGGCTGCCATTGAGCATAGTGCTATACCAGTACCATTGCGGTATCTTTCTCGATCATTCCTGAAAAGGTAATTCAGGTGTGCTTTCGGAACTGAAATGGCTTGCTGGCTTTTGCATGTAATAAAAGTTAGTTATTCAAGTTAAAAAAAACCTTGTGGACGTGACAGTAAAAGAGAACATTATCTGCAGTCCAAAAAGTGTTCACACTTTTCAGGTTAAAAGGCTAGCTGCACAGAACGTCAGTATAATTGCACAAAATAAGAAAGATACCAAGTGCTTCGAAATTACTGATGTGATAGAAATAAATTAATAAGAGTCAAAAGATACTTAGCCAATTTTTTCATCCGAATAAGCACATAAATATTTGCTGGAATGCCAACAACAAGAGCGAAGAAGTAAATAAGCAAAGTTACCGCGGCGACATTCCTCACGATCGGATCGTTTGCCAGAAAATCTTGATCATCTACGTACTGAAATCAAATTCAATCCTATACTTCTCACTCTTCTCTTCTTTTTATTGATTTTGTCCAAAACACTATCTGTTAGCAGAAAATGTGTCAGAAAATTATAAATTAATGAAATATAAGAAGCAATCACTTCTTTCCTAATAAAACTATAAAATTAGATTCAAAAAATCCCAAAAGCTGCTTGCATTTCATTATTTGTAAAGTGATTCTTCCTACACTAAGTCTATCACTTTATTATGAAGCTTTTTGAGTGCTTAGAAAGGCTAAAACCTGCACTGTTGTCAATAAAAGTCTTTTATAGAAAAAGTTTTGGCGAAGGTCTTTATAAAAAATTTTGTGCCAGTAGAGTCGATAGTTTAATTTCTCATACTCTCAATTGAATTTCATAGTCTCAACTAAGTGAAATAAAGTGTTAACAGAATCTTTTTTCTAAGAAATAAAATTGTTTTTTTAGCTACTAAGTATTCATTAAAGTTTATATCCTTCTCTATTCTAGTCCCACAGCACTCCTACCATCCTAAATGCACTTACAAATGAACATTGTAATTAACCAGTCTTATTCTTATAATTTCCAGATGATAATTATTATGCTGTGCTAGAAATTTGCTACGTTACGCCTCATTTTATAGTTTAAACTAAACTTCACTTCCCAATTTGAAAGCGTTCTGTCTTGCTTTCAGTCTTCATTCCTAACTTTAAAAAAATTAATATCTTTCAAAACCCCAACATCATACTCTTTCTTGACTTCAGTAACCTTTTACCGGCTTTCGGAATGGTATTGATTGATAAACTAACCCGACAGATCAAGGATTACTGAACTTCATATGTGATAACTAAGAAATGAAGAAAGGTGCTAACTTCATAATAATCGTAGCTAAAATTCGCAAAATTGCCACTGTCTATTACAAGTTTGCTAGCATCTCTCATTCTGAAAATTTATGTCTGCTTTAAATTTGTAAAGGTAAATGAGAATAATGGAGCGATTGAAGTTGGCTGTGAAGAAATCGGAAATTCTTACTAAAAAGAAAAAAACGAAAAACAATATCAGCCCAGATCATTTGTTTGAAATAAACAGCAATCTTACAGCCAACATATATATTTAATTATATATATATACAAAGTAAGAAAATATAATAGTTTGATAATTAAAACAAAATTTGAAATTGTATCGGAGTGCAAGCAATTCAATAAGACTTCTGTTTCCACTTTTACTTATTTGGATTAGAGAAAGTGATATAAACAAGCGAATTATCAAATTCACACATATGTGCTGAATTATTTATTTAAAACACCGAAATCTTTGAATCTGTGCTCAGCCTTTTACTTTCCTTTAAGAAATAAATACAAATTAGTTTGGAAAGAGTGGGGCATGCAAAACTAAACATTACACCAGTCATGGCTTTATTTAAAAAAGCGTTCATTTCAAGGAATTGAAATTCCAATTTGTGCATCAAATTAGAAGAAAATGCTTTTTGATGACCTTCACTACGTAAATCTGTGAATTTTATTTGCTGCGTACTTGCACATTTACTTTAACTTCATTACGAAAAGTGATAGAGTTCTAATTGCAAGTGTCTCTTGAATATTCATGAATTTATCTTTCTTAGTAGGCACAAAAATATAAAAATTAGATGAACTTTTTGCTTACTATTTGATGAAAGATATTTAATCAGAGCACGCCATTTTCATTAGTCACATATAATAACATTCATAGCAACCGTATATCATCAGCCCACACTCATTCCAGAACAAAAAAGATGTCATTTTGTTTTCAGCAATTCAAGTAACCAACCCATTTTTTCTCTGAACATAACAATGCTGTCAAAAAGCCACTTTGTCAGTTGACCATATCAATTGGCTCAGTATTATTCTAGGTGTTTGGAAAACAGCTGCTCAGAAATTAAAAAACAGTTGGATCAGTGCTGAAAAGGATGGATCATCGACAATTAATAAAACATCCCGACATGATTTAGTTTGAGAAATTTAAATTAAAAATTCTACAAGGCTCAGTTTAAAATATCGGCTGAATTAAAAACAGTAGCAACAGGGAAATTTTTTTTTAAGCTCTGCAACCAAAAGATATTAATATTAAGTGAGTGGGAAATGGACTGGGAAATACAAAAGAGAGAAGTCGAGAATTTCTCTCTTCCAATGGGAGAATAAAATTGTAAAATGAATCTTTTAAAAGGACATTCATATACCAAAAGATTTTTGAATGAGTAACCGACAATAATATTTCGCAGCTGATGAATGGAGAGAATACGCTATTTACTAATTTTTGTAATTATTTGAAAGTGAGAAATGGACTGGGAAATACAAAAGAGTGAAGTCGAGAATTTCTTGTTAATATTAATAAGGTTCACTTTTTATAAACACCTACACGTGCCATACTTGATCTATATGAATCCTGAGGCGAAAAACATAAAATTGTTTTGAGAGAACCGATTGAAAAGTGATAGAATGCAAATAATTTAAGAAAAAATTCTCTTGCTGCTGCAGAATAATACTATGGAGAATATTGAAACCTAGGAAATACAAAATAAATACTGTATATTGCGGAAGCTTCGGCATGTTTAGGAAAAAGATCTTAGAATAATTAAACAGTTATCAAAACCATACTAGATATATTTCTAAATCTCTTTCCCTAGGTACCATCTAACATTTCACACTTTCAACGTAAAGAAATAAAAAGAGAACGATTTTTGCGGTAAAACAGAAAATTTCATTTTTGAGAAATCGAATCCTATGCTGCTTTGAAATAGACTCATTTACTTTCTAAACTCTTTGTTCTTCATTAAGTTGCAAACGATTATTCTTAGTCGTTGTCCTTTCCCGCAACCTTTATCGCTTCCGTCAAATTCAATAGACATCAACATTGCAATGCTTTGTGTAGTAAGTACACAGGTAGAAGTTGAAAATTGAGTCAGCAGTTGAGCAGACAAGGTGTACAAAGGTGAAATAAAAAGAAGGAAGCTTAAGAAATAATGAGCAAAGTTAAGAGTGACCCGCGGGCCATACGATGACATCTTAGCTACATGGGAGATGTGCGCAGTGGTGCAGGCAGAAATGCGCTCAGTGAAATCGACATAATGTCAGTAGCAGTCCTGGAGGTGTGAAGAGGATGAGGAAATGAAATGAATGCAGTGGAGAGTGTATCGATGCTTCCACTTCCACCTCTCGCTTCATTATTTCGATTGTTCACTGATTAAGCATATTCAGTTCCTTTCGTTTTTCCGGAAATTGCTTCTGTCCTGCTGCAAGATGCGGTTCTGTGTTGTGGGATTTCAGTTATGCTCACACATTATAATCGTTAATCGTCTTATCATTCTTCTGTCACTGAGAGGAGCTACTAACACTGTCTCTTTCTGCAGTCTAAGACACCTCACATTAGTATTCCCAATTGTTTCCCGATTTTTGAGTGTCAGGACGATAGACTTCTGCAGTGTCACTGATGTCTTTATAACTGAAACCGGAAAATTTACACCACCCTTCACAGTGAAGAAAGGGCAGCAGATAATGCGGAAAAGCTGCATCTCAATATCATTTCAGTATAAGTGAAATTAAGAGCAAATTAGTGTCTTCCGTTTTTTAGGATTGGCTAGTCTACAATTAATTGCTTATAATACAAAATATTCATTATGACTTATGCTGGGTATTGGTATCGAAATTAACACTTGCTTTTCAGTCTGAAATATCTTAAGCAAATTTTTTGTATTACGTCTTTTTCATCATTTTCGTACATATTCAAAATAGAAACAAATCTGAGAATCATATATATCTCCATAACTAACGATTAGTATAAACGGTATAGCTTATATGCAAAATTCAGTCTCTCTAATGTAATCACTTATAAGTGGCGAAAACTATCCTAGAAGCCCAAGAAATAATGCATTTCCCCTTTTCAGAAATAATACGACTACAATAGCATCAGAAATACAACTTGAAGTCTTCATTCAAGTAATTGAAGAGATGAAAAATAATCCGTCATTCATTTAATGCTATACTTTCACTTCAGAAATCAAGTATGCCAAAAGATAAGCTTTTTTTGGCCTTCCTTTACAATATCAAATAAAACTTTAAGAACTAAAATCAGAGAGGATAGGACTACTTGCAGATCATAGTAAGAAAAGAGTTTGGATATAGAGGAAGATTTTTTATCATCACTATATTTTGAGGAACGAAGAAGGTTCCTCCATCCTTAGAAGGTGAAGCAGCTATTTAATTTAAAGCACATGATAGCAAATGATAAAATAGTATAACTGAAGTCATTTCCAACCGAAATTACCGCTTGATTTTGTTATAGAATAAGTGAGATATGCTTCCGGCAAAGCGAATTTAGGATACACTAATTAAGCCTAAACGTGTAAACCTGTATATCTAGTGTATGCAAGCCAGTTAATTCGTGGAAGCTTGCTATGAACTCTTTGGGATAAGCGTCGTCTTCAAAACTACAAGTGATAAACATTTAATTTGGTACGAATGGAAAAGCGATTCTTGGGAAAAATTTTTTAGGTAAACAGCTATTATTATTATTGGCAATTAGCAAAATAATTCATTAGCTGCAAATATAAGTTATTTTTAAACTCTTCTAGTTTTTGGTGTCTCTTTTGTTGAAACAACATTGTACTATGCTTCTTTTAATTCTGGATACTAAATCCCGACAGCAATATACGACTGGAAATCTTAGAATTCAGTTGTTTGGATAAGTTCCCAAACTGAGCAGACAGTCAGAGAAATCACAAAGTTAAAAAAGTGAAAATAGAAACAAGCAATGTTTTGTTGAGATCAAAGGTGAACTGTACAAACCAAGTACCTCTGTTTAGCTTATTCAGACTGTTAGATAAAGAGATTCAACGATTTCACTCACTTTTTTTTTTAAATATCTACATTTCAAAACGCTTTATCAGGTGACACTTAATTAGACAGTAGGAAAGCAAAAGGTGAGGTGAGCATATGGATAGTGTGGAAGAGCATCAGTAAAGCTGATTGAAAATGAAACTGAATGTAAAAAAAAAAATCTTGCGGCGTATCCGTGATGATGGCATTGTAGTGCCACATCGGCGGAACGGACACATCAACAACTGATTACCCGAAACATCTAGAGTTTCCGGACGTTACCGTAAGGTAACTAATCCACGTACTCACTGACCCCTCAGCACTTGTTTCACGTAACCTTCCATCCACTTGTCATTTCATTGAATAGGTAATTAATAGAAATAAACGTTTTACGTGAAGTTGTATCTTTATCCCAATAAACAACGTTTATTCATTTGTGCCACAAATCTTGAAGAAGTCAAAGAGATTTCTGCAATTCATCCCATTATAAAAGTAACAGAAGTGACGCATTAAATCACAACATACAATGCAGGCACCTTTATGAGTTTTGCAGAAAAAGAAATGAAGTTCCAAAGAAAGCAACAAGTGTCCTGAATGATAACTTGGCTAAGATGAGGAAGAAGAGAAATTTTTCATTCGTTCTCGACTACTCTTGTTATCATCTCTCAAATTAGCTTCATTCTATGTGACGGAAATGCTTTAATTATCAGAACTAGGACTCTATTTCTTTTTAAGCATCAAAATTGTAGCAGCAACCATGTAAAAATGTATTGAAAATTCAGACCTTTACTGATGAGTATTTTTTTCACTAAGAATACGCATTGAAGTCGGAATTTTTTGCTAAAAAAAAAAAAAAAAAGCAGTTTTTGCTTTTAAGTACCATTTTCGAAATGGCTCACTCTCGTAGATATAAATTATGTTCAGGAAGGTGGACTTAAAAAAACTAAGTTCGACTGCGGTTATATATGCAGTGATTTAGGGAGGAAGGCCTTTAAAAAGAATTGCGGTTGGAAATGGCATTTTCAAAAAAGCACTGAGATTTTTAGAAAGCGCAGGAAATGAAAGGAAAAAGTAATCCTGCACCAAAATCCTTCAGTGTTGTAGTACAGTTATTTTAGTGTAATGATATATTTGAGAGTGAATATGCAACACTTTGTTGCCAGGTAAAAATCTCAAGTTACTTGAAGCATTATCTAGTAAAGTGGTTATTTTTTCGGCGTTTTCACACTAACGGTTCTAAATGGTACAAGAATGTCATTAAAATAAACTTTAGAGTAATTGTCAGAGGTGTTTTTTTCAGACTTTTCAGATAACGAAAAATTAATTTTATTGAATTATTGGCTGGAACAGTATTCTAGATCGATCAAATAGGGATGTAAGAAATTTGCTGCTGCAATACTGCACGGAAATAACTTAGGCACTGTGACATTTGTTTGATCGTATTACATTTCACCTGGCTCCTTTCTCCTTTTTTTTTTTAACAGCAGTGTGAAAAAAAAGCTCTGTGCTAAGATTAGAATTAATTATAATTTGAATAGTAGAACTATCTTAAAGTTTCATTTTTTCTTCCTAACTAGCTTGTAATGGAAAATTATTTCAAGTCTTTTATAAACGAGACNTTATTTCAAGTCTTTTATAAGAACGTTATTTTCATATTTAAATAACGTTTTCTTCTGGTCTCTAAAAACCAATCCCGAATAGCCTGCATATTAATTTCAAAACACGAAGACAACATTAATTTATTTGTTCCGAAACATTTCATTCCACAATCACAGGTTGATTAAGTTTTGACTAAGCGACAGATAGCACGCCAACATCTTCCTCATTTCATATAATCCAATTCAAACCTGATAGAAAATTGACTTCGAAGAAAGCACTCTTATTTTTGTTCTTTTTGAGAATAACAGCGGATTTCTTCGAGATTTTACACGCGTACTTCATTTTCTTTGTAAAAGACCATATCTTTTTTCTGGTGAAGAAATAATGAACTGCTTAAACCTATCATACAGTGATAACAATTTACATTATAACAATATTTCTTCACTCACCTCTTCAACCACATCACTTTCCGAGTGAAAGTGCATCTCTCTGCAACAGTGCCACTTCACAGAAAAACCATGTGGGGCTGTCACCTCTTCCTTTAGATGTACATGTCCAGTTCTTCCTGCTAAGGACATTCGCTATGTCTATTTGTTATGTTGCTAGACCTGAGTGGCTAAGACATCAGCAGCTGGCTCCATTTGCAGAAAAAAGCACTTTGGCAATTCTTTTACGATAAATTCCATACTGTAAATGGACCACTGTGTTAACGAAATACCGTATTTTAACATTGTTATCCGTAATGAAGGTAGTGATTTCCTTGTTAGCTCCTCCAGTCGGTGGAAAGCATTGCATCTATTCCCCATCCTTCTAGTCTGCTTGACTAGAGATGTTCAGGCCAGATTAATGACAGAAGTCGTAAGTTGGCGGCATCCGAAATGTCCCACACTCTGCCAGACTAATTGTCGACAATCACTAATGAGCAGCTGGCATCATGTGCTCTGTTCTGGGCTGCAGTCTGACTTGTCCACATGCACTAGCTTCTCCAAGCTACTCTCTAGATCTCAGCACATCTCCAATATCGATAGCAGTGTAGTTACTATCCATTTTGTCTTCACAGTTCCCGTTGTTCTGCCAGTAATGCTATTTAGAGCCTGACCTCCCAAGCCACCTTCCTGACCTTGTATTTTAGCGACGTTACATGCTTCCTAAATGTAGCTGAAGGAATCGATAGCTCTGTGTGTCTCGTGGCTGGATGGATGCGTGCGGCCGTGTCTGTGGGTGGCTGAGCGGATGCATGCGGCCGTGGTTGGGCAGATGTCTGTCGGAATGGATGGTTTGCCTTTGCGTGTGTGCGTATGTGTGACGTGGGATGGACTGAGATACGTTGTTGTGCTGATGGAGAGTCTAGGATGTTGGCGTAACTTCACTTACGTGACTTTTGCATACATCCATACGCACGCCAGTTTATCTTTTTATTTGCCATCACTGCGCTGAGTGACTCATTGCTAGTGTTATTTATTTGTATTGAATTGTAAGCGCACATGACTTTTCTTCCTCTACGCTTGCTCAGTTATCCATTCTGCGTGATGGAATACGCTGCCGACGCTCGGTACTATATGAATTCACGCAAGTCAGCAGAATGAAACAGTGTTACCTGCCATTTACTTTCACATTGATAAAATGGTTGGTGTCGAGAGATACGTGTCATTTTCATAGTGGCACTTTCCTCTTCATTGATTTTTAGCGTTTGTGTGATGCTTCGCTGCCGTTCACTGGTTCTTGTCGTGTGCGTGGTACTGTTTCTCTGCTCATTCATTTTTTTTCACGATATAAATAAAAGGGCTGCATATCGCTATGCATTCGCTTGGTATTTTTTGCAGGACTTAGTGAGGAAATGAATAGTGAGGAAGATGGAGAGATCCGGGAAAAAGTGGAGAAATACACGCGCATGTTAAGCAGTGATAATAAAGTTGGTGGTGCTATCATTGTATTTGTGAGCCGGAAACATTTATTTTTACATTTCTTCTTTGTGAGGTCGTGATAAATCTGATTTACATTTCGTAGATGTCTGGTTTACTGGGATTCGACACGAAATGCAGCCTTACATATGAGTAGTATATTTGTGAGTAGGATGTATTATATACAGTATGATCATTACTCTATATGATCAAGCATACGCAGATTGGCCATGCTTTGAGACGCTTAGCAGCCATCGATATGACATTGGAGCTCTTATCAGAAACAGGAGTGGGAAAAGCAGTAAATCAGTTAAGAAGTCATGAACAGTATGGTGCAAAAGCGTTACGAATCGTCGAAAAATGGAAGGAGATGGCGCGGAGTTGTGGTTTAAAGCAGCGGAGGTTCCTAACTTTGGTTTTGTTCGGGTTGTTGAAAAGTACGAAGTTGATTAAAGATAGAAGGACTTGAAGACAATGGTGTTAGTAATCCGATAGATATTTTAGGAAACAGTCTCTTTCACCGAATACAGGAGAAGATAATTTTCCAGAAAAGCCAAAGAAGGAAAACTGTAAAAAAGAAAAAGAAAATAAGGATGAGCAAGAGGAAAATAGCATTAGTGAAGTTTATCAAAATAGGACCAAGGTAAGTTACACTTCGTTAATTTTGTTACATATTTTAACCTCAGTTATTCATTCTTGATTTTTTTGGATTTTTTCATAGTAAGTATTCCAACAGATCGTATCTCGCCTAACAATTAACGCCCTTACAGCCACCAGGCAATGAACTCCAAAATCCTTATTCTGGTTTGAGCTTTGCTGACATGTTAGCTCGAGCTGATGCCGCTAAACCGTGTAAACTTAAAAAAATGAAATCTGACTACAACGATTGGAAGCTGTCAAAAATAGACGTCAATTATAAACCTTCCAAAGTGCTGAATTTTGAACCCATTCCGAGGGAGCATCAGCCAAGTATGTTAAATATGTTTTCGACTTTAGCAGTAAAAGGAGTCTAAAAGTGTATATATTATTACTTATAATAATGATTTACTGGAGAAATTAGATTTTTCCGTGAAAACTTGAAGATTCAGTTGTTTAGCACTATCAGTTTTAATTTATTTTGCGTGATATTTCCTGCATGTAATACAAATAGCAGAGGAATCAGTGCGGAAAAATACAGAGCAAATAAGTCTTTTCTTTCCAGAAAGTTGTCTGTTATTTAGGTCATTTCGGAATTGATAACGCATATTTTTCAGCCGCATCAAAAGCATCTGTGATGGACGTGTCAATGTTTAAGCCACGTAAATCTGTGCGTAAAATTTATGCTGGACGTCCGAGAAGTGATGCTCATAGAGGAGTTTCAACACTGCAGAATTTATGTATTAAAGTATTAATTGCTAACATTAATTGTGAGTTTGGTTTTTTTTTTTTTTTTTTTGCGCTTTATCATGCGAAGCTCTGTGGACCGGAAGGTTGAAACATCAGCCTACATAAGCTTATCTTCGCTTCAAAGTAAAGCGAAATGCAATGAAATAGGTGGACCGTTCGTGCAATTCTGTTAGTCTTTTATTAGAATTCATTCATTAGGTTTCTTTATGCACGCATTTCAACGTTATTCTCTCATGTTAAGGGATCCCATAAATTAAGTTAATATGTTGATAAATACGTGGCATTTTAGGTTGAAAATTCTCTTTCCGATTGACATTGAAGATCATTCGACGATCATTTTTTCAGCAATTGAGGAAGTTGGCGACACGCCGTATTTTTTGCTGAAACCAGTCCTTGAAAAATGCTCTTTGAGTCAATTATGTTTGATTGAAAGGCGAAATCCGGTAGGCGAATAACTTGAAATTATGATTGTGCTTAGAAGTATAGCTTATGAAAGTACCAGCAATTGTCACATGTTTTCATAATTTTTTTTTTCGCTTTTTTTGTGGAGTTTATTCTAAAAGTGAGGATTTCTCTTTCTTTTTCTAGCAACTGATGGAAGATAGCGATGAGTTATGGGAACGAATTGTAAATCGTACATTTCCAAAATGTGAAACAGCGGATGATGAAACATGGAGAGAATGTTATTACGTTAGCTTTTGCGTGCTAATTTATCATTTTGATGTTTACCGATTGAATAATAGTTTTATTCATTCCATTTGTCGGAAGATTTGAAGATTTGAAACAGTTCATGATTTAATAGGATTTTCACAACTTGCCGAACAAACTAATTGAGTTTTATTACCACGTTTCATTTAGATACTATTTACCAGGAAATAAGTGCTGAACGGAAAATAAATACATTACAGCGTTTATGTGAAGAAAACGAGCGTAAGCTCAAAATGCTTTCAACAAAAATAACTCAGCATAATCGGGAAGCAACTGCACCGGTGAAAACAGCTCTGCTTGCGGATGCGAAAGCTCCGCGTGAAATCCGTCGTCGACAAATGCGTTTTGGCACTCAACACACTACTCATCCGTTACCATCTGCCAATGAAATTTCAAAAGCACGAAAGGAAATTTTCGATAAAGGTTACTTTTACTGTTACTCTGTTTTCTTAGGTTTTTTTTTTTTTTGGACAGTCTTCTTTATAAATTAATGAATAGACGGAAAAATAATGATGATTCGTTTGCTTTAGTTTCGCTTTTTTTTTTCTTTTTTAAATATTTTACACTACTTTACTTTCTTCTTTTTCAGTGCACTTTCATAAAAGTTGTTTCAGGGAATAAGGAAGCTTTAGCAAATCTACCCCAAGCAATCAGAAACACTGGTTCTTCGTTAGGTGCGCCTTCGGAAAAAAAGAAAATGACACCGAAGAAAGGAGTACTGATGATGAAAACACTAAGAATGCTCAATGTAAAACGTAGAAAATAATTTTACTTTGAATTGGACAATCATGAATCACAAATATTAGTCCATCTATGCACTTCAAAGCAAAAGCTAAGTAATTACTGCAGTATAGCCTAATAATGAAATTTTCAAATTTTTGTTTGGAATTCATCCAGATCCAGTGTTCTGTTAGTTCCAAGCAATATTATTTTTTTCTGAACTGGTGGGGAATTCTTCCATTTTTAACTCCTAACGCTGCCGAACAATTCCCAGGTGAAAACTGTATCATTATAAATTATATTGTAAGCACTTCGTTGGCATTAAAAAATAATTTGTACCAAATAACTTTTGTGGGTAACTGTAAGAAGTAATTATGATGCGAGATATATACAGCAGTAATAACGCTGGTAATCATGAAGAGGTAACAATTCTCAGGTTCAATCTTCCAGCGCTAATTCAAGTGGATGAATTGTTCATGAACTTTTCACAAGTTTTATTGTGACAAAATAGACTTCCTGTTTTTGTCAAACTCTTTACTTGAAGTAATATAATTGCTTCATCGATTTTTCATTTATGCTTGGTTATGGTATGTAAATTGAAAATCCCAATTTAATTATTTTTTTAGACACATGCTGTTTTTTAATCCATATCGCTTAATAAAGTTTTAGGTTCATTATGCCTATTCTTTCGCTTATGTCATGATTACATGTTTTTCCTAACTTTTAGGTTTAAATGACTAAATTTTTACTTTTCCTCGAGATAGTTGTTTTCGATAATTTACTTTCACTGTAAATGGAGTTTACTAACAGTAAGGGAAATGAACACAACCGACCATCAGTGCTTATTTTTATTCCTCTCTTCAGTTGTTGATGGTTGTAAATGTTGGGATGTTATTGAAACTGATGAACTTTTCTCTCATTTCAATGTATGTTAAAAGTTTCTATTTTGATCATCTCCTTTGATCGATCATTTTCCTCTTTGTTTGTCCTCTATTTCCTTGAATTTTTTTTTTTTTTTTCACTCCAATTTCAACACGGAAATTTCCTACTCTGTAGTTTTGTATCATATGTATTTATTATAGCTCGCAGTAAATGACTTTCTTAGCTGTTTAATTTAATTTCATAATATTTAGTGATATTGTTTGTTATATGTTGCAGAACGAATAAATATACTCTCTTTCTGGCAGTTGATGAAGTTAGGAATTTAGGGTTCCGTTAAATATCTTATAATCAATTACTTACGAACCATCGAGCAAAAATTTATGTTAAATTTGAGGAAATAATTATGATATTAAATTAAATCTGTCTTTATTATGAGTTGTGTCGTGTGATTAAGGCATCAAATAGTTCAACGTTAGGTGGTGTACTGCAGTGATGAAGGAAGGTGGAAAGAGCGGTAGCGGAGTGGTGATGGTTTGAGGATATGGAAGTTTAGATAAGTGGCGGAATTTGTACCTACCGAATTCTATCTTGAGTGTTTTGTCATAAGTCGTTGCTCGTAGTTTTGCATAGGAGCCGACGGTGCCCAACCACCTGCTTGTCAGCACATCCCAAAAATGAAGTGCATTTTCTGTTTGATACAGAACTTCCTTCTCCCGTAGGCTCATTATACCTTTTCAAATTCGCTTGTTAACGTCGTGCTTCTCATTATGAAAGATGTCGATTGGATTACACTCATTGTTCTACCTTCCTCCGACCTGTTGTAAATTTTATTTCAATTAGTAACTCCTTTCTAAAATCTTGGCCTTAGAAAACAGAGGACATTTTGGATGCGAAAATTGCTGGTAACATTTTAGTAATAAGATGTTACAGTGTCAGCGGTTTGTAAAACCGATTCTAGAAGCTATGTAAAATTAATTAATTGATTCTCTTCATTCTTTTTTTTTTTCTTTTTTTTTTTTTTTTTTAAATCAGAACTTCCAAGCATAACATAAGTAACGTCTATTTTACCGGTAACATCACAGAGACGATAGGCTAAAAATTTTCAGGATTTGGATTTGTATAAAGGGCATATTATTTGTGTGCTCTATCAACGGCAATTAATTTCATTGACATTTTGCTGCTCCCTACAAATAATAATTTGACTCTATTAGTTTCACGCATTTTATCACTAGTGTCCTTTGTATTGTTCACGATCTCCAGGTCAATTATTTTTCAACTTCCCAAGTATCACCCGGCACTGTGGTAGGGTATTAATTAAAGTTAAGAGGAAAAGGTTGCATCAACGGAAGAAGAAGTTTTTCCATAACTTACTATATATATTAAAATCGAATCAGCTTATTTAAGACATAGGCATATTCTTTCGAAATTACTGAATTCTCTCTTGGCAGTTCCTGCATTCATGTAATTTTCAGGTACAAAATCAGATTTTTTTCAGACATGAACGGATATTATCGAAATGGACCACGTTTTGATCGTATCGATCAGGATGAAGTTCCCGAAAGCAAACACACTGTATTTATTAGAGGTCTTCCCGGGCATATTAAAACGGATGAAGTGAAGTGAGTTGCCTTTTACTCTCTATAATGAAAGAAAAAATATTTTATTGTACATAAAGACATAAGTAGGAAACAGAAACACTGCTTTATTTCTCATCGAATAATCGGTATGAGGAGAAATAGAGCTTCGCAAAAAAGTAACGAGGCCTATTTTCCTTGTAAAATTCTATACATGTCAATAGTCTGATCGTTTTCTTTACTCTTCATTTATATCCGAATTCCCCTGCCGATGCTTTGTGCTGTTACCTCGAAGTGAAGTTTTGCGGTAAAAAGGTAATCAATGGATCAAAATGTTGATGTTATTACAGGCGAAATTTAAATTTTGTGTTATCTTGAAATACTTGTATATGTTACTTCCACTCTTCTTTTTGGAACGATAAGGCGGAAATCTTGTGGTTTATTTGAATGAATTATTGTCATACATACAGCAACATTTTCACCGAATCTTACTCTCTTGGCTGAATTTTGTTTGTGGAGAAATACACCTTGTGCTGGCGCAGTTACCATGTGCTTACCTTTGAGTAGGGGATTTGCAAAAATACCAGTTTATTCTCTTGGTTATTACTCTTGTTATATTGCCGACTTGGATTGAGGTAAGTAAAACGAATTGAAGCAAGGATTTTTTGTCTTGCCAAAGTTTTTCGAAATTATTTGATGTTAAGACTTTTTTCTTGGCTTAAACACAATCCCGTTCCAACTGTTCCTTTACCGCAATTATTTTCAGGGATTTTTTCGAAGACCATGTTGGGCCATGCTCATTTGACTTTATCAAGCTTTCACAGGACCAGCTGAAACTATTCGTAGCAGTGCGATTCGAAACACGCGATGCTGCGAAAGAGTGCATGCACAAGTATGGCACAATTTTTACATGATTATAAGTGGAGGTTGAAACCTATATTTTTTTATAAAGTGAAGAATTCGGGAAAATTTACTGGGTTTCAGATACAAAGATGGTGATGTTCTTGGTTATCCAGTTGAAATGACATGGTTTCGAGACATACGGCGCTATGTGTCATATCAACAAAGCCAAGGTAATGGGCTTTTTTTATGCTTAAAACTGATCTAATTATTATTCGGAGAGTTTCCTTGAGTGGAATGATTTTTTTAGAATTTGTGTAATAGTTCATTTGCTTTTCGTGTTTCTAGCATTTCAAAAAAAAAAAAAAACACTTTAAAGGTATTC
The DNA here is from genome assembly GCA_003640385.1 of Setaria digitata. Taxonomy (NCBI): domain Eukaryota; kingdom Metazoa; phylum Nematoda; class Chromadorea; order Rhabditida; family Setariidae; genus Setaria; species Setaria digitata. The sequence goes on along the minus strand of RCAB01000008.1, from coordinate 265,914 downwards.
GACCTGCTAAAGTTCCTCGAAATCGTGGTTATAGTGGTCGTAACCGGACTAGCTATGATCGCTCATCAAGAAACGATTATAGGTACAGAGATTCATGTTAAAGATTTAAGAAAAAATATTGCTGCATTATTTTGTTGCTTTCAAACAAAATTTTCCTGAAGTGCATAAAAATCGGAATGTGAAAGTTGATTAAAATTTTTATCAGCAGATATAACGATTGCTGTGTATTTTTCACCATTTGAACATGCAATTTTTTTTTTTTAGCTTTGTTAGCATTTTCTTAATAGAAAATTTGAAAATTTGAAATTCACTGTTTGTTTTAAAAAAAATCTTTGTTAAACAGCCTTTCGCTTTGCTTTCCTTGAGGTTCCTCATAAGTGAAATTCTTGCATGTATAATTCTTTGGAATTTCGCTTAACGATATTAAATCACACAACATACCTTGAGGGAGAAAGTGAACAGTACGGAGTATAGATTAACTGTACTATCAATAACTTTGTGTAAGTTTTAAAGGTAATGTTTCGTTTTAGAGATGATGATGAGTATGATAGAGGAAATAAAAGAAAATGCGTATCTTCAGATGATGAAGGCTCTAAGAAATCGCGCTCATCTAACAGGTTTTCATTTGGTTTTATTTTTTCGATATAGACTAGTATTTTTGTAATCTGTGAGACTTTTTTACTGGTGCAAATAACTAATGAGTTCTTTTTATTGAAAGGATCACAAGTGTAAGTACTACTCCCTTTTTATCTTGGGGTTTTTTGTTGATATTCCGAGGAGGGAAATTAAAAGAATTTTTCATTTTTAGTTCATCACGATCGCCAAGTCATAGTCAGCGTCGTTCATCACATGAACATACTGCGAGTCCTGGTAGTTTAAGAAGTCGACATAGCGAAAAATCTCATCGTTCTCAGTCTCGCGCATCCACATATTCTGCACCTGCTCATGAACGTTCTGCGTCACCTGCTCCACCAGTTCCTTCTCCGCAAATTAAGCGAGAGGTTATAACTTATCACTTTAAACACTAACAAACTAGCTTTATCTAGTTGTCTTCAACTGTTACATTGCACAGTATTGTGCGTAAAATGGTATAAAGGAGTATAGTTACAGCGACTTGGTTCTTAGTTTGATGCTTTTTTTTTTTGTATCTAATGTTATAAAATTTCGAGAAGTATGTGTATACTGCTGTCTCTCAAATTTTTTTCGCATTTTTTTGTATTTTTTTTATTAGTATTAGAAGTAAAATTTTTAGGCCATTGAAAAGGGTGAAACTCCACCACTTCCACCATTACCTCCTCCACCAAATACAAAGTCGGATGATGTCGAAGCAAAAAAGTCTAGCCCAGTTGGTTTTTTTTTCTGTTACTATAATTAGATGCTTTAGCAGTAGGTTCTAAATCTTTTGACAGTGAGTAATGAAGATTAAAATATAGAACTTCACATCACTTTATGCTCCTCCAAGTTGTGATGTTTGGTTTATCACTAAAAAATGGAGCTCGTATAAGGCCAATCAAAACATTTTAAGTTTATTATTGCGACCTTTAGAATTTAGGGCTTAATTTTCATATGAAAATATTTTGAGTACTCTTACTATTTTTGAAAAATATTGGATAGAATTTAAGGAATAGGTTGCCTCTCAAAAATAACTGTACAAGAAGTCATTAAAATCTTTGCAATTAAAAAATCACAGGATAGGAATTTGTAATGTAATTCATACGAGCAGGAATTCTTAAATTTTTTTGGGAAATAGGAGAGAAAACTGCTGTTTGTGAGGTTTAGAGTGGTTCACAATCTCCCGTTGAACGTAAATCACGAAAATCAAAGAAGGGCAAAAGAAAGAGGCGGCGTCGTAGTCCGTCATCAAGCTCACCCAATTCAGTTAATGATCACACTTCCGATGAACTAAGTGAAGGCGAACTTCGAAAAAAGATATTAAAAAAACGGAAAGAGGCTTTGAGAGATATTGAAGAGAGTTAGTTTTTTTTTTTTTTTTATGTTGATATCTATTCTTGAAAAGATTGCAGGCTAATTTTATGTATAAAAGAGTTTCCTCACATTCTTTTATATTAAATAAATCATATTAAATGATATTATAAACAGTAATCTAATATTTCTGCAATTCAAAAAGCTTTTTTTTTCTTTTTTTTTTAAAAAAAAAAAAAGTTTTCTTCAGGTTTAAAGCCGATAGTAAAACCAACTTTAGGAAAATGGGAAGAACAAGAGACGGAAACAACCCTACTACAAAACACCACATTAAAATTTGGCTTAGAAAGCACGGTAAATGTTGTACCTTTATTCTCTCTCAGAGTGGATATATGCAGTCTGTGTTCAATTTTTTTTTTTTGTTTGGATAAATTTCTTGTCTTGCTCGAATAGGTTTTGGAATTCATTTGCTTTTCTGATATAGTCGTTTTTTTTTTTATTCTGCAGGAGGATGTGCCAAAACGAGTTTTGCGTGATACAGCTCATCAATTTCATTCTGCAAAAAGTATTCCCCAGACGAACATAATCAAATCCGATGCAGTTGGACTGGTAACTTATCTTTCCATTTTCATCAGATTTAATATCGTCTTTGCGCTCGTCATATCTACAAGCATGGCTGTATATTTTATTTGTATTATGATGATAAATTGGAGGTTTATGTTTTTACAAGTGTTAATTTTCTTTTTATCCTACTTTCTGAGTTAGGATTTTTACTATGGGATGTGATTTTCATGTTTGAATCGAATAAAAGAAATTCTTATCCTCTTTTAATTTTCTCTGAAATATTTCAGCATGCCACAATGTCACAAGCAGGAGGAGTCGAAAATTCATTTTCTTGCAAAAAAGGATCGAAAGAATCAGGTGAGCCTTTCTGGAAGTGGTATATGCTTTACTGATTGACTATCAGAATAAATTTTCTCGTTTTACTGATGATTGGAACATTAATTTTGATTGATTTATACATTGATGTTTAAGAAGCATTTTTTTACAGGAAAACAGGTCGATTTATCGAAAGGCGACATAGCGCCAGCTAGTACAATGTTCAGCACTGACATTGACCCCTTTTTGGGAAAGCGTGAACAAACTGGTTCAATAAATGACCTCAAAAACCCACAGGTTATTGTATCCACTTTGTAAAAAAATGGTAGTTTTTTTTTTTTTTGACATAGTTAGATTACTTAGAAAATTGACTCGAATCACAATACTTAGACACGTTGGAGATGTGCCTTGGAGTTCTGGATCGAATTTACTGTATTTTAAACGGAATAGTACTAAGCTGCTTTTGCTACCACTACTTAGACGATATACAAGATGGTTTGGAAAATTATGTTCGAAAGTCCCTGAATCATAAGAGTTCAAAAACACTGTCTTTGAAAGAATCGACTTCAAAAAATTTTTTGCTGGACTCGAACCAATCTTGTTAATTCTCACAGCAGTAGATTGTAACAAGGAATGTTTTCTCATTATTCGAATTTCTTACTGTTTGTTCGATCTATTACTGCATAAATTATAAGCATAAATTACAGACACTTTAATCATTACGAATTTTTTGAGATAACGTAACACTGTAGTTGAACCAAGGATATAGGGGAATTAATTTACTTTTCCAGTATGTCTAGGGCAGTATATAAATGTGAGCAGTGGATCTGGAGACCAACAGGTATTTCTCTCTAACCATATAAGTTTTAATTCTTCCTTGCCTACTGTAAGAGACTTTTCAAAGAAGTTATCCCCGGCCACAGATTTCATAGAATTGTCGATGTCCTGATATGAATCAAAATTATTTTCCAGCACATTTTAAACTATAAACTGGATGTGATTACTGAGAAATGAAGAAATAAAAAACTCACTAAAATAGAGAGCAGTAATTTAAAATAACAAAGTTGGTGATGCTGGTGAAAGAGTGCTCTTTATTGTTTGTAGAAACTGGTTAAAAAAAAAGGAACTCTGGGGTCAATCATTTGAGCGTTATTTATAGAAGGTTGAAGTGATTATGTTTACAAACGTTCTATACATGCACGTGACTCGAGTATTTATCGTTAAAACACATGAGTTTTTCAGCAATTATGTGGTTGTTTAGTTATGTGTAATGATGTCCAAAAAAATTATATTGAAATCCTAGGTTATTTTGTAGTTAGAATTGATTCTATGTTTATGTGTTTTTTTTTTCAGACAAACGTGTTCAGCACAGCGCGCGGGCAGCAGTTGATTTCATTTTTTGATGATGCTAGTGATACGATACAACCATCTCAAGGAAGTGAGTACTTGTGTTGCTTGTTATTTCAGAGCAAACAAATTAGTGGAATTCTCAGTGTATTTTTTGAAGGGCATTGACATTTCTGGCTGAGGTTTTATACGTTATACTGTATAAAGTAGTGTTGGATTTTACGGTTTTAAAGTATAGTTTAGCAGTTAGGTTTGGGTAACTTGTTTTCTCTCATTGAAGTAATCAAGTATAGAGAACGAAGTAAAATCCAAATATGTTGAGAAGCAGATCTTATGTCCGTATTTATGAAAACCTTTTATGCGAATAATTCTCGAGTACTTCGCCTTCATTAATGATTATCCAGTCTTCGAATCACCATATCTAATTTCTTGGAAAATCATTCCCATTTCGATTTTAGNAAAGCAAGGAAAATAGGGCAGTGCAAAATGGTACGGATTTCATTGTGCAGTTATCCTGATTAGGAATTTTTTTTTCTTGTATAGTATCTTTTTCAAAATGTAGCTGAGGTTTTTATATAGTTTAACAATTTAGGTTGTTCTGCTTAATTGCTTATCATGTGAAAAGGGATGAGAGCTTGAACTGTTTACTTGATGTTTGTGTCGGAATACTCTTTGTGAAGAAGTCAAGTAGTTTACAAATCACTTTTTTTTTAAGCACTGCGGTTGAGCTCCTTAACACGTCAATTAAATGCAGAAACAGAACGTGAACGAAAGCTTGCTCGCTTGCCACCGGAAGTCCTTGCTAAGTACACGACGAAGAAGAAGCAACTTGAAGGGGTTATTTTTCCATCACCTTCAAATGCCTTTTTTTTTTTTTTTTTGACGCAGGATTTTTGTACTTGTCGTAAACATAATTAAAGAAGTTGAAATTATTTGTTTTTATTTTTAATACTTCTTTATTTCAATTTGAGCTCCGTATTTTGTAGAGGGTCGTTTTTACTTATTAATGGTTTTTGTAAATTAATCGAAAGTGTTTGTTTAAAAATAATTGTTCATAGTTTAGGAGCGTAACATTTACAGGCATTTAAAGCTGATCGTGAAACATTTGGTTTTGTTACGAAGATGCTGATCGAGAAAGATCCTGGCCTAGAAGATCGCCTTTGGTTAGCGCTTGCTGAAGCCATTAAAGATATGGAAGAAGCATTTATGCGAAAAATGGATCATTATCTTGATCAGTTAATCATGTTCATTTCTATGTAACATGTATTAATTATAAATAATGAGCAAGAAAATTCACGCGTTTGAGTCTAATTCCGGAATTATTCTGTCTGGTGAGTTAAATAATTCATTTCATATACTCTTTACTTTAAAAAATTTAAAGTTTCCGTGTCATTATCTAGTTTTCATTAATATTCTATATCTTATTTACTATTTTAGATGTTGTTGGTTGGTTTTCTGGCTTACTTCCACTTGGGAGTTTTTTAGTTGGTTTAGGAGATATGATTTTCCTTCAGCAGTAGATTATAAGGAGTAAGCTATGTATCGGTGCATTTTCTTACTTTTCTGATTCCTTTTAAAATATTAGTTGAACTAAAGTTTAAAAATTTTTTTTTCTGTCGGTTAATAGTATCCGTATTGTTGCTTGTCTGTATCGTATAAAATTTTTACATAACATCTTGTTGATCTTCACTTTCTGCTTAATTCCAATTAATTATTTTTAACTAAATGTGATGTTTTCATGGCATAAAATTTCGAAGTTCTGTGCTTTATGTTGCAGTTTGAACTGTTTCACTGGTTTTATCCCATGCAGTTGATTTTTGGTTACTAAAATCTTTTCGTGGTAAGGACTATGAGGATTTAAGGTGTAGGAAGTATTGAGGTACCTTGTGTGCATGTTGACGCAATGGTCGATCTTTTGCACAGTAGCAGTTCAGTAATAATTTCAGTTTTGTGAATACGGGAAACAAATGTTTTACAGTTTCAATGGAAGTTATTTATTCTGGAAGACGGAAAAGAGGTGTTTTTTTTTTTCGGTTTTTTTTTTTTTTTTTTTGTGGACCAGTGTACTTCGAATATTTCATTATAAGGGATGTCGAAATCAGCGGAAAGATATTACGGGAATGAAAATGGTCATTATGACTAGCGTTTCGATATCTTTGACCTAATTTAATTTTGTTTTGATTGCATCTTGACTACAAATATCTTGGGGATATTATGTATCTATTGAATTGGATTAAATTGAAATTAAAGAATTTGGCATAGCTCGCTGAACTCATTTTCCATTTGTTGTGAAGTGGGAGTGTTTGCAGCCAATACACATAGTGGTACTGATGCACAATCAAGAGATTTCCTTTATGTCCAAGTCGCACCTATTTGACATCTTACCAAGCTTTGAAGCATTCGAATAACGCTTGAATACAGCCAGTTTCAAAGTATTCAATAGGCCGGAAAGCCAGCCATGCTGCATTTATGGGTAATAGTGAATGGAAAAATGCATTTATTCTTTCTCACCATTGTTAAAAACTTAACTAAAATGAGTAAATGGAATTTTGCTGTTTGCAGATCAATTTGGAAACAAAAGATTGGAACAGTTGTTTGATAAATATTGTTTGCTGTTTATGAGGCGGTTGGAACAACAAATTGTCGGCATCTTGGTTGGTTTTGGAACGCGCTTTCTTATTTTTACAGAAGCTGTGAAGAAAAATAATAGAGAAGAATTCATTTTTAAGCAGGAAAAGTATAAGTGGTAAAGATTTGCGGAGATTTCAATTGCACATTCTATATTAATACAGAATTGTCAATTGCAAATTAATACTGATTTTATGATATTTTAAGATATGTTTCAGGTCGTTGCTAATTTGTTTGCTATTACAATCAAATATGGTTTCAAGGAGGCTAGTTTTCGACGTTTCAAGGAAGTTGCTGCTCGATGGATGTGTAGAAAGCTTGAAAGTATAATGCGCATCAAAGGATTATATGGGTTACCACGTAACCTCAGTCTTATAAATATGTATGGTTTTGACAAGTGTTTTACTCCCATCATCTCGGATTGCAGATTGGAAGAATACCTTTTTTTACTCAGTGCGTTTTCCAGTGCTGGAAAGAATATTAGTACTCCACTTTTTATTGTAAACATCTAATATTCAAAATACTGTTCATTAAAAATTGGGCGCCTAATTGAAAGAGGGGCGACGTTGAAGAGTACAGTTTTGTATGATTCAAAAAAGCTAAAGCTTTGCAGATTTTGGTCGGCAAAGCTAGATGGTTCAAAGTACCGGTAGGTTGGTGGACCGTAACGGATGGTTTCATGATGTGTATCGTATGGGGTGGGGAGGAGGACTTCCTGATGGATGGATTAGATTGTCCTAATGAATTGGGAAATTAAATAAATTCAGTGAGAATTGACAAACACGACATAGAAAGGAAGAAAGGGAAGATCACTTTAAAGTCACTTGTAGATTTGTCTGTATTTTCATTTTTCTTAATTCCTGTTAAATAAATCAAGTAGTAATGGCTATAAAATTGGTTTTTATCGCTCCTAAACCATATACTATCCTGTTTCAAAATAAATATTCATTTTTAGATTCCTAGAAATAGATAATCTCGAATGTTCACTTGACTATTCAAAATGGTTGGAGGAATTTATGACTCCCTTTTTTCGGTTCGTTCAATTTGTTGTACTACTTTGTAAGCCAGGGACATTTCTTCCTAACTTTTGTATTTTTATTCGGTTCCATATTTTCATTGCTTCAAAATTAAAAGAATATCATTTTCTTTTTTGTTTTGGTACATCGGACATATCATTTCTACTTGCAATTAACATTTTCATTAGTGAATACTGGCTTATGTATTAAACTAATATCTTTTTTCGGTACTTTTTCTATTGTGATAATAAGTCGCTTAGCATATCAGTCGCTAAACAGTTTGTCAACTATATTCTCATTTAAAAAGTGAAAATGTCAACACTTCTCAGGAGCAATTTTCATTGAGTGTTGTTAGTTATTCAACAGGTATGGATGGTGAATAGCAAACTTTACAGCTGTCATAAGATGAATTCATAAGAAACCAGCGTATATTATAATACTGTTTTGTGTGAATTCATGTGTTTCATTTAGAAAAAAAGATAGTATTCATCGCGAAGTGCGTCAGCATGATTTCAAACAACGCATTATATTAATTCGAGAAGCAGTGCTGAATCAGGATTGGTCGAAAGTTGGCTTTTTTTTAGGTAATTATGTAAATTAAGTGTTAATCGCCGCTGAAATCTTCGTTATGTTATAAAATCAAATATTTCTTCGAATTTTGTTGGGAAAAAAATTATTAATTTCCCATTGAACTATCATTAAATCTTGCAAATTACATATCAAGAAATGTTATGGAAATCATTTTAGTTTAATCTCCTTATCAAAAATTTCTGACTCTCACTGTAGCAGAATATCGAACTTTCGAAATCAACTTTGAAGTGGATCAAATTTGAATCCAAATGCTGGGCTCGTAGTGTCTTATATTAAATCTTGAAGTTTTCATTCCGATTCTTCAGGTCTAACTTTAAGGTCATTTGCCGTCTCTCCGACAAAATTTAAAAGGTGTTCCCGAAGCATATCGTAAGCAACTCGGAAATAATTTGGATAAAACATCTCGAATGGTGTTTCCTTATGCGTCAACAATATTTCGAACGGGTGTTGAGCGTTTTATGCAGTACAATATTCCACGCGACATTATAATTAAGTCGGCAGCAGAATTAATGCTTGTCTTGATTGCAGCTGAAAGGAAATACTCCGTGAGTTCTTTTATAATATTTGAATATCCTTGTTCGTATATGCCTCACTTTGTAAAGTTTTCCAACGTGGGGAAAAAGAGGAGTAGAGAGAAGCTAAACAAACCGATTAAGTTTGTACTTAATATTGGGCAGCAGTGCAATTATGTTAGTTTTTCAGAATTTAACATTTGATGTTGAAAATAATTCACTCCTATACGTCACAGAGCTGCTTATATATGCTATCGCAAATGGTCAAGAGCAGGAAATGCAAGATTTGATCAGCGCAACTTCATCCTTACCACCCGTCGCTCAAAAACACAGGGTTTTATATTAAATTTGATTTTTTAATTCATTTGTTTGAATTTTTATCCATAAAATCTTAAAGAGGGTTTATGAATATTGTCACTTCCTCATACAACTTTTGATTCAAATTTCTCCCCACTTACAAGATCTGTTCAAATTTCAGTATAGTACCATTCTTCGGGCTTACAAGGTGTTATCCCGCTATGAACAGTGGCGCTTAAAAAGAGAAGATAATGTGCAAAACAAGTCATTTGACTTAGGAGATGAGATCATTGGAACTTTGTTGGTAAAACTTATCAATACTATTTTGAACTGTTTTGAACTAAGCATTACAATACGTTCCTTGAAGCGCAAAGATGTTGTTAGTGAACCATTAGCTTCTCTAGCAATTATACGAACACAGTTTTATCGATCTGTTGGCATTGTAGACTTTAAAGATAAATGGAACATAGAATGAATTTACTTTCATGCAAAAAGCATGTATAGGCCGCGATTGTACATAATTTATGCGAAATTTCATTTACTTGGACAGTACTATATTGTTCTAAATTCTTAAGTACGATGAATACTAGATTTCCGGTCAGATTGTGAGTGACGAAAATCTAGCCAATCTACTTATTAATTTAATAGAAAACTTCCAAAAAGTTAGAAAAGCTTAAGCGAATCTAATAATTAATATATATTAAAAATCTTTGTTTTTTTTTTAAATATTATTTCATAATCTGTAAAATTGGTCATTATTACAGGATGTAGAATCTGGACAAGAGAGTGTTTTTATCTCTGTAGCGGTTCATTACTTACATTGTGTCGGAAAAATTGATGCGCTAATGAATGCTTTGGTGGAATGCTGCCATAAAACTCCCATTATGATTGTTGATTGTTATCGTGCTTTGTTGGCGGACAACATGGTTGATGAAGCTAATTTCTTACTTGATGCTGTAAGCTTGTGTTTTTCCTTTAATCTTAATCTTATATTAATTAAGAATGATATCTTTTCCTCCTTTTTTCAAAAAAAGAGAAAACGAATTGCCCAGCTGGTTTGTACAAGTAAACACTGTAAAAACTACGCTGGCTTTTTTGTTTCAGGTCTTGCCGCAATTTAATTCTATGTCAGATCCAATCGTACTGGATTGGTTACAGCCGCGCCTTTTGAATCCTTACAATTATGACTTTCCGGAAGAAATGCTACGACACATTTGCAAACTTCTGTTTATCTTCCTGGATTACGGAACGAATAGGTTTGTTCAAGTTGGATATTAATTTAGAGTTCATGCAAAAGGATTACTTAAAGGATTATAATGCTTAACATGTTCTTTGATAAACCAAGAAGATTTGTTATTAAATTGATAGATAACCTACAAAACCACCAGTATTTTCTCTTTTATGCATTGACATCGCTGTTTGGTAACTAAACTCTAAAGGCAGTTTTGGTCGGCTAAACTTTTTGTGCTGTAAATTTTACGGCATTCAGAAGGAATGATTGCGCGTGGATGTTTTTGTGGGCTGCAGTGCAGCATGTGCGTGATGATAATTTGTTACGTGCACAATGGGAATTACGAAAATCTTGGTGGCCAAAATTTCATCGCGTTGAGCTATCTGAAGCAGGAAATGATTGCAGAGATCGGGTTTTCGTTATGCTGTGTAATCTGAACGTTTAGTGGTTCTTTTGTGTATGATTTAGAGATTCGATATTATGTCAAAAGTTAGTAATCGCAGTAACCATTTGGAGTGTTCTTCGGTAGAGAAATGATAATTTTTATTACATTGCGATTTTCCAATGTTTTTTTCACAGTCCCCTTATCTTGTAACAAAACTTTTAGGACAAGCTGACTGTAAAGATTGGTAAACAGGAAGCTAATTATAATTCTCGAAATATGAGGACTGTGTTTGGGTAGGGGAGCTTCATTTTTGCCTTTTGCAACTGGGAAATATAATAATAGAACAGAAATGAGGCGAATGAATGAAGTGACTTTCTTGCACACATCTGTTGTAGTTCTGTATTTTTCTTGGAATGGATTACTTATAAACTTTGCAGTTGACGAAATCTACTGTAAAGAAAAGCATTTATTGAGAAGAGCCAGCTGTATGTCATATTTCTTTCTGCAAAAATACATTGAACTTTTTACGAATATTGATCGTTTCTCATTTTCTCCAGTTAATATTTTGAGTGTAAGTTCATGTTTCCCATTATATAAAAGAAAGTTTCTATTTATTTATTAGGAGATTAATTGTAGACGGAGCGTTGTAATGTGCATGTTGTTGTCAAACTGAAAGCAATTTGCTTTAGGGCATTGTTCTGCAAAAGGAAATTTTATATCAATGAAGTTATAAGAGGATCACGCCTTGTACAGTCTTGTTTTAAAAAAAGCGATAAATTAAGGCATATATACAAAATAGAGTTTCAATTTTAGGAAATCTTACGACTTATAAATTACGTTTTATGCACCTAAAGTGTATTGTTCACAAACTTTGCAGCTTCTCTGTTAATATAATTGATGCAGTTCCTGATGAGTCCAATTTCTGAAGTACAATGACTGTTCTTTTAAATTAGTTGCTCTCAGGCACTTCCAGCAAAATCACTCATCTGAAAATCTGGTGAATGATTTTGGATGGAAATCTGAATTTCAATGACCCAAAATGACTGACAGAAAAGTGAAGCAATGGAAAACCGGTTACATCAATATTAGGAACAGTTCTATCTCCCAATTTCATTGATGCTACAATACCTGGGCATCTTATCGCTTTCCTAGATATCTAATTAATGAAGCTGTAAATTAGCGACTGGATATGCGGCAGATATTTTCTTGTTCTCTCCCGGCCTTACTTCATATTTTGTTTGACAACTCATCAGTACATTTGTTAGTTCGGATGTTATTTCACTCTTACTATTCCATTCGACTTCAAATATGATATTTGCAGTTGCTAACCGCTTATGTTGTGTTCCAATGTTGGTAAATGAAATATAAATGAAAAGGTCTCGTAGAAAAAGAATGATGGATGATAATTTTGCTCTTATCCCACTATCTTCTGTATATCTTACGAGAAAAAATTATGTTAGTAGTCATTATTCCAAATGGATAGCTTTTCATTTGAAAAATGAATAAATTACGATATCTAATTTAGTCACAATATATTCATTATAGCTGGTTACTGAAGAGACTTCGAGGATTTTCGCTTTGTTGGAAGTACGGTAGCGGTAGCTTCCAAATTTTGACCCATAATGTGCCGTATTTTCGACAAAAGTCACCTCAGTGCCTATATTACAGAACACATGTAAGAAAATTCTGTCCGCATCAATATTCTCAAAGTCTTCCACAATTACGGTAAGTATAAGCATTTTGCGGCTGTTCACTTGAGAATTTATTCTGCGTCTACTCAAGTCGTTCTGTTTTTTCTCAATTATTTTTTTTTCTCATCTCTGGCTAATAGTTTAACCCCTTTAAAAAATCCAGATTGGGAAATTATAAAGTGATTTTTTTTGTCGTGACTACCGACAAATAGAAATTTTCAAGTGCTTCATCTAATTTATTTGTAACTGCTTCATCATTCCCTGCAGAAGATTTTTCAGAAGAGTAGAAGGTTTCATCACCACTTCATACACTTCAAAAAATATTTATAATGAAGATTTGAGACCTTACCAGTTCGTCACCCACATTTTCCACCTGAAATTTTGTAGTTTAACCAACTTATTTCAGATAGTTTTTTTTTTTTTTTTTTTTTTTGAATAATCCTAAGAGATTTTCTTCGAAGATATCTTTCTTAAAAAAAAAAAATGTTTTGGACTCATTTGACTAAGGCGTTTCGATTTTTCTGACTTTTTTCATTCACACCCTGCCTTATATTAGAAAAACAACCAGGTGAATATATTTTGAAAATTTATTACCTGATCAAACCACCACGTAGTGCTTTCAGCTGGGCTAATAGAACAGATTCCATCTTTGATTTTTATACGAGATATTAAAATCCAAGTCTAGATTAACCCACAAGTTCGTACAAAATAATTTGCTGATTATTGTATTAATTCAAAACTCAATGTATTGTCGGCATATGCCTTGCCATATAGTAGGAATAGAAAACTTATGATAGTTCACTAAGAAAATTAATACAAAGTTTTGAAGTATATTATATTAAAAATAAGTAATGATATTGACTTGTGTGCATCACAGCTTTCTTACTTTCCGTAAAAGTACTAACATTTTGCGCTAAAAGAATTATACAAGAATGATGCAGATGAAGGTTACTATTATGTGAAATAACAGATCATAACTGTCAAGAGAGTGAATATTCACAGACCTGAAATACAAGAATCACAATGAAATACGTTCCGAGTAGTGTGCTGCAGAAAGCGAAGAAACTTCCGTGATAAACAAATGTCTTCTTAGCATTTCGTGATCCTTCAATTGCCGTTATGTTGATGTGTTTTCTAGCTTTTCGAATGGTACCTTTTCCTTTGAGCTTTTCAGCCAAGACTGGCTTTGGAAAAATAAGTTCAGGATCTATCATCATTAACTCTAAGAAATCTACAAATTGTAAAGAGTCTGAGGGGTATGCGCATTTTAATAGCCACCAACTACTAGGTAGGTCTTGAATCATTTTTACAAATTTGTAATTAATGAAAAAAAAAATTTGAAGAGAACATAAATCATGTCATTTGGATATGATTTAATAAACTCTACACAAATATTATTGCAGTAATATATTTTTTTTGATTGTGTTATAATTAGCAAAATTTATCCGCAAGTGACATAAATATCGCTTTTTGTATTTATCCAAATTCACAGCTCGATCATCTGGAGAAGTAGAAAATGAAAAGTTTAGAGTCTAGTTGTCGAGTAGTTGAAAAACTAACTTTCCGTAATATTTCCAAACAGCGGGTTCATTGAAAATACTGATTCATCTTGCTCCATTTTGGAACTTCTTGCTGGAATATGTTTGAAATTGGTCAGATTGATAACGGTTTATATTATATGAATTCATTAACCAATGCCTTCATATCCCAAGCTACCTTCCAAAAAGGTTAAGCATTGATAATTTACTTGTATCACCTGGCGCATCTGTAATAGCATTCATAGAACATTTTATGAACATTTTATGAACATTATTTTATGAACATATCATCAGTAAGAGTTAAATTCTAATGTAAAGAATTAAAATTTTGCATAAACTAATGGAATATCAGCCCCAGTCAGGTGTCGTTATATTAATTGTGTTTATGGAACGAAATATTCATAGCTTGTATGAAGGCTGGTGGTACCTCGAACTGACTGATTGCACTTTCCGTGCAGTTTAGCGATAACTCTTCTACAATAATTCTGCCTTTTGCAGAATTTTTCAGAAAGGAAATACTGGAAGTCTTTTAGGATTGACTTGCACAGACTGAATTATTTTGTTTAAAAATCTTAGGAGGATTTATTAATCTTGTATTTTCTGAAAGAAAAAAAAAACTCACTGTTTACAAAAGTTTTATAATAAGAGGACAAAATGCTATGGAAGAAATGGCTTGTAACAAAACTGCAGAAAATATTGGAACTACATTTAACTTTACTCTCACCGATAATGTCTTCAGCGAGAACAATGAAAAATGCACTGTAAGCAGTGAAATAACCAAACATTACTTCAGGAACTGATTTACCATAAGCAAATTAAGCCGATTTTAAATGAAAGTTCCAACAACGTATGCAAATGCGAAATGAGCAATCAATTTACTCTTGAGTGTTGTCAGTTTGCTTGCTCTCACCCCTCAGTTTTGCGAAGGGAAGAGCAGCCTGAGGCTCGTATACACTTTGTTTTCTAATCTTTTTTAAATACAGATTTTGGAAACCAAAAAAGTGAGAAAAAAGGAATTATTTGTCTCTCTGAACCCCCAACTTGACACCGATTGCACTTCTAAACTTCTTTCCCCAAATAATTTGAGTCCATGCATTCTGTACCGCTTCTAATGATTGTTTGTGAGCTAATTACTTCATATCTGATCTTAGCTTCTCTCTCATTGACTTTTGCCCCTCACAGGTAATGATATAATGAAGAGCAGAGGAGATTTATCAGTCCCAACAGGACGAGGAGGTGCTTTACCTAAAATTGCTCCCAGTTGGTGAACAATTAAAGTTTTTCCTTCAAAAGAGAAATGGTTTGAAATCGGTGATGGGTGTGACTTCACTTTTCGTCAGCCTTCTTCAGCAGTGATTCACTAATGTAACATCGTCCGTTCTTACCTTGTCGTTTTGTTTGGCGAAATTGGCCGTACAGCAGTGGCAATTAATGAAGAATTTATGGACGGGTGTTGGAAGATGCATCAGACATGTAAAAACGGGGCAAGTGTAAATTGTGACCAAAACGTGTTTGTTTTATCGCTGATGATCAAAAATCGAGTCGTTGAAATTTTTTACACGGATGTTGAGGGAACCAGTCACTTTGATGTCTTAGTTTAACAGTGAAGTCATTACTAAATTGTTAAATAGTTTAAGTGGCTCTATAGTTATCTTTATTGTTTTAATCCAATTAATAAATTATGAGTCCAAGAAATTATCGCCTATAACACTTGTGATCTCCAGCAGGCATTTCTAGCTTGTATTGACCATCTGAATTATTGCATGATAGTCCGAAAATATCGTAATATTGACAGTTTTCACTTAGTTCTACAGTTTAACACACTTTTAGAGAATAAAATAACTGGACCTCAACAGCATTCTTTTTCCATCTATGGGCTTGAAATATTGTTTGAAATGTAGGTTGCTATCTCGTCAAACAAAATAAATGAAAGCATTAATGCGATTAAGAACTGATTAAATATTATAATAAAACGAAAAATACTATAAATACCACTTATAACTTTTATAGAAAGTAAATTTGGTGCATTAAATTCGAAACATAAATTATAGTTCTAACAAAACAAGCATTGCAGTTTTACAATCTTTTTATAAAGGAGCCTTTATGAAAAGTTCTGGCTATTAGGAATCCTAGTTCAGCAACACCAAAGGGTTATTTTTAAAACTGCAAAAATCCTGGAAAAACACAAATTAGATTTGTAAGAGAAAATAAGCAATGTACAGTTCACGTTCATAAAAAGTCGAAAAAGAAGTACAATTTTTCTGGCATGACAAAATGTTACGCTGTAATCTTCTTCTAGAGAATTTGAATAGTTTCAACTGACCAAATTAGCTACTTACTGCATATGATGGTCAGAATTAATTTAAATGTTAAGCCACATGGAAAATAGCTTCTGGCTGGAAATATAAAGTAAGGGAAGAAATGTATGTCGGGAATTAATTTATTTTATACAGACACTGAAAAGAAGTACTGGATGAATGTTAATAATCAAAATTGAAAAAAAACATAAGCGAAAAAAAGGAGGAGATAGAAGGAAGGTGAACAGCTTTATGAAGAGATGTGAAAGGAATTCAAAAAAAGGAAAAGAGAAGAAAAAATGCAAATCTTGGAAGAAAGAATACTAAAAAAATGAGCAGATCTTTCATCAACATTGGCTGCTTTTTTACAATACATAATATGTGTGTATATTGTGACATTCCATTTCATGCAAGCATATAAAAATCGCTTCCGTGTCTGCTATACCTTGCGTAAATTGAAATTTCATCGTTTATCTTTTAGTAAAGCTTCTATAACACAATGGACTCTCTCCACTCTGCCTTGTTACATCTTTATTTGTAACTAAACTGTGATTGAAAAAAATTTTTCTGTTATGTGCTTTTGACTGGTTTATTTACAGTATTCTGACGTAATTTAAAGAATCCAATCAATCAAAAGTCGCCTTGATTGTTTGTTATCTAGGTAAAAGAATTTTTAAACAAAATCCGTACAAAAATAAGACAGTAAAATGATCAGAATGATAACAAATAACACGTTCTCAAGTCAACGGAGCGCTTTATCAAAAGTTTTTATAGTATTTTGGCTTCTCTCCATCTGTTCATCGCAACAAATCAAATGTAGAAAAGAAATAGATTACGGTATTGGAATTAATGGCATAGGAAGTCAGCGCACAATACTCCTTAATCACGTTAAAAACGGCAAATCAGAAAAGTCCTAGTGTTATCTTTGATTTCATTATTGCTTTTCTGTGATGATTTTTTATTAGTCTAATTTTATAGGCTCGGTAACTGATACAATGGTTGTTAATGCAGAGGAAGGAGCAGCAGCTTCCATAACTGAAAAGAAGGATTTCAGTGATGGAACTAATTAATCATTATATATTTTTATTCTTTCATCTGCTCAAGTTATTCCCTCACTCGTTAGTCATTCTCCTTCAGTAGCCAAATTATGAGAAATATCAATAATGACCAATCTGCGGACACTGTTTTCGGCTGGAGGTTAACAGTGTTTGGTATCACGACGAGAAGACGCCATCATTCCTATCTGTACATATTTGCCTGCTCTTTCTCTTCTACATATGATTATATTATCGTTGAGGAAATTACAATCTCTTCGTGTACCTATCAGTACTGTCAACAATAAAGTTGTCAGTGGGATGATCCCAATCATTACCGCGAACGTCATCGACAGTCTGACCACTTATTTCTTATCAATGATAATAATTTCATAGTCTATCAAAGTTCTTCATTCATTGTTTCATAATTTAAGCTTACAAAAAGCTTTCAACCTTTTGAGAATCAAATATGATCGAAGTATACGGATGTGTTAGCTGTTAGTGAAGGGGAACACAGATGAATAGAATTTTAACTGTAAATGTCTTTAGTGTTCCAACAACAGTGCTAAAGGACACATTCACTTTACCTTACACCTGTGTTTGAAAACAGCAATGAAGTACTTCTGATGGTAAGGTACTGATGAATTTCGTTTATATTTTTCAGAGGTTCGATATTGTCTCACCGTGACTATCTACTAAGCAAATTTTTTTAAGCACTTTATTTTCGTCATAACTACTGATAACTTGACATCTAATCTTCCGATTCTTAAGACCACTGATAAATCTTTTATTGTCAGAAAAAAAAATGATCAAGTACTGTTTTGGTGGTGGTCCAAAAAAGGGTAGTTGACATAATAATAACAAATGAAGCATATTGTGATCTTTTATCAGGGCAAGAATCACCTGCTGAGAAATAAGAAGAGGTGAATTAAAATTTTTCTTCCGTAAACTCTCAATTAGAGATTTTCACTAACAGTTAAAAGAAAAATAAATTGTTTTAACAGCATTAGAAATAACTGAAATTAGAAAGAACAACGATGTTTCGTTAGGCAAACAAATAGTGCAAATAAGGAACCATCACCGCAAATTCATTTATATAACTATCAGACAAAAAAAAAAATTAAATAGAATCAACTTCATTCCTAGCCTCGAATCCCCAAGAACTTCATATCGCTCTTCCAATCCTTTCCTTCTTATACAGAGCTCCTCATTTTTCTTTTCCTCAAACGCTTTGATTTATAAGATATATTGACATAAAAGATTTCATTTCTATTCTCATTATTTGTTTCTTCCTTTCAAAACTTTTATAGCTTAAGGGTAAATGTTCCACTCAATGTACCGCTATTTTAATGATCGCTATTTTCTGTTATCTTTAATTACTCCAACTAAACCCACTTAAATTTCATAAAATTTTGCATGTGAATTGAAAATAATGCGCCTAATATGACATGCTAATGATTATCAATAAAGAGAAATTCTTAATTCTAGAATAGCGAGCGCCGTAGAGAAATATGTAATATTAAAATCATAACTAAACTACTTTACTGGTTGGAAATTTTGCTCATAAAAAAGAAATTGCGATAATGGTAAAATTAGTGGACGAAATGTTTTACGATATACCAGAAGACGGAAAATAGCCGGTAAATATCAATTGAATGAACTGAAATAAATCTGTAACTTAAAAAGAAAAAAGAAGATTGGATAGGAGAAACCGCATCAAGCGTTTTGAAACATAGAAGATCAGAATTTCGAAATATCAAGAAAAAACTGCTTTATTTCTGATTTTACTGGAATTTTACTATTTGATTTGTTTGTTTACTTATTAGAATCACTGACTTCTGGGTGGTCTAGAATAGTTTTACCAATGCGATTAGGTTGGAAATGCAAGCAGAAGTACACTGACATTGAACTTAAAGTTTTTCTCACAAAAGTACTTCATTGTCCTTGATCTTTTAAAAACCGAAAAAATTGTCAAAATAATTTTTTATAGCAGTTGTGATTTTGAAAGAATTTTAGTATAGTCTTCGTTGTTTACCTACAAATCAAAATTATTTCAGATGTAAATTAGTTTTTCTTTTTTTTAAAGCCTTATTTTATATAATTCTTTGAAATTAAGCGAAATTTTGTTTACAAATAGATTTCTATTTCTCTTTTTTTCAGGTTTATTCAATTAGCATTATTTTCTATCATATATTAAGAGTTAAGTTTTTGTGAAGTAGTTCTATCTCCTATCAAATGATTAAAAAACAAACTTTTATGAGGGAATGGGTTAGTCAGTTTCTTCTAGAATAAGCAGTAACAGTCATTTTAATAAGCCGAGCAATTTATTTAGTATTCATTTACAAAAGTCTGTCTGTTTCATATAATACGCGTCGCCTCCATTTTTATTCAAATTGCACCTTGCGACCGTTCTGAAACACTTCAAATGACAGTTTTTAAGTAAAAAATTTCAACGGCATTTGGTTTATGGAACTTTTATTTACCACTTTATATTGGACTGTCCTTACAGTTATGAGGCGTTGCACTCGACGGTCATTCTTCATTTCGGACAGTTTAAAATGACATGTTCAACAGTTTCCTTCATGTGCCACTTAACGAAATAATCCTCAGTATGGTGTCTTAATCCAATCAGTCATTCCATTGCTGATGAAATTATGAATCATACGAATCACAACACCTTCTTTCTATTTGTCTTCATTATTTCCGATTTCTTTAAGCAGTGATCTTTTCCAGCAATTAACTTGACGCAAAGCAATGTGCGAACTAAAATGCTACTGAACAGTACAGTCCGTTATCGTCCATCTATTTAAGTAAATTAACTTCGGCCAATCACTGCAATATGTAATCAAAGGGTTTAAAATGTGATATCATTGGACCACTACTAGGTGGTGTTAAACCTTTAATGAAGTTCCTCAATTTCTGAATATATGATATGAGATTCGATTCAAACAAATATGATAATTACTAATTAAGCATTACCAATTTTATTCGGTTTGCAAAATTTCAAATTACAAAACTGCTGCGAAGTATTTTTTTAATCGCAGTAAGGAGTATTGGTCTTTTATAGGTTGTAAATTAGCCAAGAAAATCTAATCTTAATTGTTTCCCGTTTCAGTCAACATGAAATTTGGAATTGTTTAAGCAGTAAAGAGAAGAATAAAATAGTATTAATGTTAATGACATTTCAATGTAATAATAAACACGAAAGAATCAAGGATTAACAAAGATAAAAATGATTTAATTATGCATATCAGAAAGCAAATTTTTAACATTTTAATTTAGTACAAAAAGTTAAACTGTCACTTAATTCGTTTCCTGTCTCGATCTTGGCTTATCCGTGCCTGCCGTTCTCAGCAACACGACTCTTCTTGAATTTGCTATGATCGTTCCCACTCCCTCCCCGCATTTTACCCTTACAACTGCTTTGCTTTGAAATGGTGGCAAATGAAATGCGTGTTTCCTAAAGGCCAAATTTATTCCGATAAAGAAGACTGGATCAGAATCAGGCATATCTTTTGTTGAAATACCTAAACCCGAATGAAGAAGTCTTTATTGATGCATCGAACTGATGGAGCACATTGGCTATAACAGGTGCAGCAGATCTGAAATGAAAGTAAGCTTTGGTACTTTTGTACTACAATACTGATAAAAGTGAAGTGGTATGGTACAAGAGACACTAAGCAGTCATAGAATTAGATCCAGCAAGATAAAGATCGAATCTTAGATATGCGTAGGAAAGATTATCAAATCAGCGAATGTTGATAGCCTAGCTTAAGGAAAAGAATCAAACGTGAAAAAGTGACTGAAAACATAAAAAAATAATAAAATCAGTAAGAATAAAAGTCTTAATCTCATATTGGTATTAGAAGAATGTTGATGAGAAGCAACAGAAAAAATGCAGTAGCACTTAATATTACCCATTCAAATGGAAATTGGGGAAAATGGTGGATACTTAGAATGACCTTTTCGCAGCTTCTATCCAATGAAATTTCTAAAATTCTGGATTATCCATGCCGAAGGTCATTTTCAATTAGAAATGTAGGTCTTTATATCTCCGAATCTTTCTATTCTATAGCTGCTTACTCGTTGTTTCAGTCTTTCAATAAACATAAAACGGAGCAAAAGAAACGAACGATTACGGTACTTATTGTGTCAGGTAGCTGATGAAATAAAGTTTTGAATATGTATGCAGTAGCAATGTGGACAGAAAGAACAAGAGTTCGTGTAATACAGTAATCGCTGGACAGAACATTTTAGATTAATGCATTGTGCAATTGCTTGATGGCATTACTCTTCTGCCATGTCGTTGTTGGAATTATATGCAAATGTGGTTTGAAAATGGATTGGATGAAGAAGTGAAGAGGGGGACAATAAGTGGATACTGTTGTCGACAGGAAATAGAAAAGCCTTGACCAATATCCACTAATGTTAGGAGATTGGTATGCTGGGACGACGGAAGAAGGTTGTTAGGTGGCCCATTTAACTGCCCCTATCTGTTCTTTGCCATTCCAAATATTAATATAAAAGAGATTTGACTTCGCTGACACACTTAATGATAAAGTTAAACTTGAACATTTCTGTTCTCCATTTGCTTGTTTTCCATGATGCATTAATCATTAGTTCCTCTAGTTTAAATGAAAAACAGGAGCTGGCTGGGCGAACCATAAAGTGATACGATGATGCTTTCTGACACTCTTAAGTATTTGTCCCTCTTCCCTCTTTCCCTTCTTTCCAAATCCCTAAATACCGTTACTGTTAAGCCTTCCGCCATTCTTTCTCTTTTTACAAACAAACTAGGCAAGTCTCATGCTAAATAGATATATCACTATTTAGCCGTATTATATCCATTATAATTACTTAATATTAGTTCTAGGCATGTTCTATGGGCTAGCATACCACGTGCAATGAAAGGACAGAAAATGAAACTAGCATTAAGAGATTTCAAAATGATTTTATGAATGTTAAATTCGCAGAATCTGCAGCCCAATTGTTTAAAAATCAGTGAGGTCTAAGAATTTTTCTATATCGAAAAAAAAGCGGAGCACAATCTGAATTATTTATAAGTCAGATAAGAACAAACCGAAACCTGTGAATATGTATGGTCTGTGTGCTTTCATAGTAACATTTGTTGCAGACTCGATAACTGTACAAACAGAAAAAATTTATTTTTGTTTTTTCTTCAAGTAGAAAGCTCTTCAAATATAATATTTTCTTAAAATCTAATTATTCTAATTTGAATCAAACAGAAAAGGTCTTGAAATCAAAAGTGATAGTAGAAGAAAACAATTAAATAAATGATTAAAATATGATTAAATAGAAGTCCAGACAAAAATATCCGTTCTTCTTTATAAATTGGTACTGGTACTTTCTTTTGTTATTCATCGTGAATGTAGAACTCTTCTTGTGGTAGGAACACAGCATTCATTAAATAATTTTTAGTCTTCAGCTTCAAATGTTTTACGGTCAGCTTTTCTGCATCCGATAAAGTTTTTATGCCTGATTTTGGTAACGCTGAAGAGCATAAAACATGAGGAATATTATATGCTTGGAAACATAAGTTCATCAAAGACATTTCCTGTATTGTTGTAAATGGTTGATGCTTTGATGTGATTCCGTCTTGCTATCATCAATTATGGCGCTTTGAACTTTTGAAGATGCTTGTGAAATATTAAAGCAAGGACTTCAGTGTATATTCTGAAGTTAAAAAACTCGAAGTTTTATCAATGAATTCCAATGTGATATCGCGTCACAAAATTTTGTCGCAACCGATTGGTTTCTGAAAGTCGATGAGGATTGCACAGCAACTGATCTTAGGTTCTGGTTGTTTTTCGAAGCTTTTCCGTGATACAGAGAAAAGAAGTGAGGTAATTTGATAATTAGTTTCTCAATACATAGCTGGTGCTAAGCTCGCACATAGCCTTGCATGCTAGCAGTTGAAAGGGTAGAGAAGCTGAAACTCTTACTGTTATTTTCGTTTACTTGTCAAACGTCCAGAAACTGCTTGGATCACGCGTAGCTATACATAAGTGAATTTAATTTCGTCTATTTTACTGTTTGCGATGGACAAATTGAAGCTTATTCAACTTTTCTTAACAATAACGCTGAAGTGAACGTTGGAAATACGATGACTGTTTATCAGTTACGCGGCCTTGATAGCGAATGGCGGAAGCCAGTTCGGGAGTTGACTAGCTGCTCATTCTCAACTTGTCACAGAGATGTCCTTTTGTTGTCCGAAACCGAATTCATAGTGCCATCTGTATGTCGTTCGACCCGCTTCCTCCGCAACCGCCCTTGGCGATGCTACCTTCCTTCCCCACCTCGTCTCCGATCCGATTGTTTCCACTCTGTGCAACAAAACATTGCGTCATTCACGACTTCACCTCCCTTCAACCTATTAACCGCCTCGATATCTTTCCTATCACGCAGCAGGCAGTGCGCCGAATAATTCCTACCTCTGCATCTGTTCATGTATACGCAAGAGATCAACGTTTGAGATGGTTCTAGTACTCGGGACGAATGATTGTAGAAAAAAGATTAAACTATCTAAGTATCAGCAAAGGAGATTGTTGTTTGGCATCGTGAACGACGAAAGATGCAAAGAGATGGATTGGATGAGATAGCATTCTCGATGAGCAGTCTCCTCCTAATCTTTGGCTTGAACTTTTTGGCAAAGAGTCAATTCCGCTACGAGAGTACTTTTGCTTCCTATAAAACTGACTTCAGTAGGACTTCACATACTTCAAAGGCAACATTTCTCTCACACAACGACATCTCTGATGACCATTACTTATTGGGCAGTGTCCAGTTATGCAGGTACAACCGCCACATCTGTTGTTGAATGTCGAGTTCAGAGCTGTGTGTTTCTTGTTGTATTCAAATACCTCACTTTATCCGTTGCTTCTGGCAGTCCCTTCCTTTCGTGTGAAGATTGTCACTGATAACGGAGTAACCAGAGATATGTTGCGACAACACTGCGCATGGCCACTTTTCAGAAACATGCAGGCTTGCAATCAGTCATCTGTTGCAAAGCGCCTTCAAAATCTGTCTGTCAGACAACAGCTTCAATGAATGATTATCAGTAAACGACTCTCTGAATCAACAATTCTTGTTTGCACATTGGTCTGTCTGTATAAGCAGCAATAAGCGACTGATTGCTTTGAGTTCCTGTAGTGCAGCTGTTGTGTTGAAGGAAGCTTGAGTCAGTTCAACGGCTCTAATCTCGCTGATTGATATTGGAACTTGCTACTGATACAGAAGCAACGGTTGCTGGAGACGTCTAAAGCAGGTCATTCAGACGCAGAAGGCAGAAGACATCACGTCTCTGATTCTTAGGAAGATCATTCGTTATTCGGCTGAACATCTTTGCTCAAAAAGAGCATTTCTTGATTCTAACGGTCCTTTAGAAATGTCACTAGCAGTTAACGATTTATGAGTTTGAGAGACTATCCTCCTAAAGTTTTTGTTTGTCCTATTTAATCCATTCGAGCACCATATTTACTTCAACTTCATGTCTTTCTGTTAGATAATAGGACACAAAAACAAGCTTTGACTTTTCCTTATCTCAGAATTCGTCTTCACCGTCTCACCTAACACACACGAACAGCTATTCTCATTTGTCCCTTTTCGTCACCCATGGAGGTATGCAGTATTTCACCTGAACAGTGTAAATTATTCAGCAATACCACAACAACAACAGTACCACCGGAGGTACTGAAAACCACCCATTTCTATTCGAACCGGATCTTTAAATTTAATTTATTGTAAAAAAATTATGACTTCAATTCGCTCACTACAGAAAGGTTAAGTTTCCCCTCAGTATAATATTAAAATCACTTCAAGACAAAGTGAGAAGGAAGCGAAGGATTGAGCAAGTGAGGCGGCTTCTATAGTTTTCGTTTCTATAGTCTTCAAGAGTTTTAGTTATGCTCAAAGAATTTACTTTCAATCAGCTTTGAAGGGCTCGTTAGACTAATAATCTATTCTTTTTGACATTACATTATTGGTCATTGCATGTTAGTTTTTGACCTATTTCCGACGTGTTACTTAACAGATTTAGTGACATGTGTTTCAAACTTGTGTAATAATTAAAAACTTGAAAATACTTATTTAAAAAAACTGACGAAAAATTTTATATAAATGAATTTTTGCAGAAATTGATTGAAGCCGTCTGGATTGCCATTCACAGGTCCTTCTTCAAAGAATTTTTTTTTTATGCTATCCAGAAAGTGGCAGGATGGCAGTCACTTCCTGAATTTCACATACTTTTCTCCATTGCATCCGTTTTCAATATTTAGGTGAAAAATTGGTAGTGGAACCTGTTTATTAATATAGAAATTATTTTTAAAGAAAGGTTTTTTAAGTTGTTTATATGCGAATGATTTATGATCCTGCAAATGTTTTTTTGTCTTTGGGTATATGAGAGTAGGAGGGAAGTCTAGACTTGAAACATGTACTTTGTGTTGACGACGCTCACCTTGCGATTTTCTGAAGATTTTTTTGACCGCATTTTTCGAAATTTAATTCTCCACCTCCAAGAAATTCTGATGAATAAAAAGCATTGTGTTTGATATTTCAGACCACTTGCTTCTATTCCATATATTATAGAAAAATAAGCGATCTAAGATAACAAAGTATGAGAGTGATTATATATACTCTCATACTTTAATAGGGGCTTCAATCTTGGCTAAACTTAGGCTCCTCACAAACGTTCATGCATATTTGGAGTATATATAATAGCTTATATTATATTAGAGTTGAGAGTCACAGAACCACCTGCAGCTAGCAGATTGATTAGAGCATAACAGGGAGGACCAGTGAGATGCTACAGGAACAGCCAACTTGAGGCTACTTTAATCAGTTCTGATGGAAGTAAAGTAGGCTCCTTCTCACATGGCTGAAGTGATTACATTAGGTCCAAAAATAAAGTTGTGCAGCATCATTTTTAGCGTGAAGAACTGGCTTTCATTTTTCTACCTTTATCATCTCTCATTCCTTTTCATAATTGTGCAAATATTAATTAACCAGTTACTGTGCTGTTTCTATGAATTTTTGCTTCTAACTTGCTGTGTAGTGATAAATTGTTATTATCAGCACCACTGAGATGTTACCAGTCATCTTTGATGCCTTGCACAACCATCTCGCCGAGAAAATTTTCCCAAAGCTGATTTGTAAGATCGTATTACGTCAACTGATGCAACAGTTGATAATTTTGGTTCCAAACACACGTAGCGAAGTAGTATTTTCAAAGTGCCGCTGATCGATCCTTCTCCTTGTTTCTTCTTTTGAAAGTAATTCTTACTCAGTGATAGTAGTGTTCCTTGTGTAACACACTGATTTGGCTGAAGTGTTCACACATTATCAGCTAAAATTGTTTATACAATCGCAGCAAGTGCTTCCGGCTCAGGACATTTCAACACTGCATTGCACTGATGTTCACTTCTGGAATTCCGAAGCAATCTCAGAGAGGCGTGGAAATGAAGGTCAGAAAGAAGGCTTAGGAACGGAGACTCAATTTCGAATGTTCAGCAGACCAATCAGGAGGAAGGTGACAGAACTGATTCATTGGTCTGGTATGGATGACGTACGAATGCACCTACAGTGCAGGCAAGTAGCGTAGCTGAACCAGACAGGGAACAAACACAGCAGCGGGCAGGTGTGAGGTACCTGCTTCGAGGCCAGATGAGGACTTCAAGCTGAGGAGGAGGCAGTAGGTGTCTCCTTCCGGGTGTCTCCTGCTGCCCTGTCATGTCATCGTGTTTACTCATTCCTATCAAGCTCCTCCGCCTCCTCTCCACAGCACCTGTTCAGACGGCCCTTCAGCCACCTTCGAGAATTTCGTCATTTCCGTTTCTCCTCCCTCCCCACCCATTAAACTATTTGTAGTGGGTGGTCGACCGACCGGACAGGTAAGATTTGTTATGTCTGGGGGGTCAGCCGCTCCTCGTCACAGTTGTCGTCCGGGTCGTTGCTCCACTCCAGCCTACCTACTGCTCCGCTCCTACCCTGCTCCGCCCCCTTCCTCTGTTCCTCGTTTTTTACGAGTTCATTGTAGGAGGTGTGTCTGTGTCTGTCCGTTCGTGTCTGTCTATGTGTACTGCTTCATGGGAGTGGGGTCTTCTTACTGCCACCCCCTCCAACAATGTTTGTTCCTAACTAACAACTCTGCTCTTGTCGCTTGACCCCGGTAGTCTGTCGTTGCCTGACCTCCGTTTCTCCCAGGTCGCCCTTACCTCATTTTCCTCCTCCGCACCTTCAACCGCTCCTATCTTACAGTATTCGTTTGCTCACAGCTTTCCTACGCATTATTCTAAGCAAAGCGCACTTTCCATCCAGGTGGATTGTTAGAAGCGAGAATACGCTGTCCGCCGTCCGTGTGTAGCTGCTGTCATTCTCGACCACAGAACGCTTGTTAGTATAAACTATGCTTGATGGAATATTCGTACTTAACAATCTAATCGGTGACGCAACTCTTTTCCGACCTGTTCTTATATCCCCATCTCTGTTAGACAGAATCCGCTGCAGTATATTGTATCTAGTTACTTGATCATAGGAAAAAACCAATTCATTAGTACTTCTTGTTCTAAGGAAATGATTATATTTTCGAGCACTAAATTACCGCCTATAGATCGGCTGGTTAGCTGGACTCGAGAGCAAGTAAAAAAGTAAGAGAGGTTTGCTTAAGGTGTCAAGAGTACAATGTGTTAAATATGCAGGTATATCGACTAACACAACTACTTGCAGTTGTATAGAAATTAGGGCAGAATTAAAATGAAAACAAGTCTGTAAGTTCCGAAGAGACATCAAAAACAAAGCGAAATGAATTGATTGTAAGTTAGTTTAGAGTTGACGTATTCATTCAAAAACAAACCAATCAAAAGGTTCACTTTGATGGTCTACGTGAAGGAGGCGCGAAAATTCTTTTCTAGAGGGATATAACAGAGTTGAACCACAGTAGCACTTTTTCCCCTTTTTCATCTGCGTTTTAAAATGCCCTTTAAAGTGCACTACACATAAAAGGACAAAACTCTATTTTGCATTTTAACTTGTTGACAATCTGAAAGTCCATATGAATAGACACACACATGTGCACATTTGGACAAACACCCACAGACAGACAAACACGTACAGACACTACAACTCGTAATATTTTATTCGAATTGTTTATCGTTGGTCACGTTTGATTGAGCATCGGAATCTTCGTTAGATCAGACTTCTGATACCCTATTAATTATGATGGCAATTATTGCAGTGTCGTTGTTAATTAATCCGCAATGGCATCATTAGCATCAACTTTGTCCAAAGTACTTGTCCTTATCCTACTGTGCTCAACCAATCTGCTACAGACGAAGTCTTTGAGCCGGAATACGGTAGCGGATGATGACGAATTGGATGTGTCCGATTTGATTGATAGTTTCCTGGAGCGTGCAAAACAGAACACCCGACATCACAGGACACATCGGTAGGCTAGAAGGTTTTTCTCACTCTCTTTTGTATACTCACTCCTCCCATTCCCTCCCGACAAATCATCAAATCCTGTTTTTATCTCCCACTAGCGATGCTCCTTCCATACCGTAATTTCCAGGGGAACTCGTGTATTTCACACTTCGTGTTCTGACTAGATCTTGCTGCAAACCTGACTTGAAATTTGAATTCACAGCTTTCAACAACAGAACGGAAATCTTTGAAACTTCAGGTCGGAATGTTTTGATCAAATTTCCAAGATGAGGGGAGGAAGGAACCTTGTTTTCATAGTTCGCTACCTATTATCGTCAAAGTGATTGCATGCGCTCACAATTGTAAAACATTTCAAGACTGCTGCGTCGACATCGCTTGCAATCTGCCACTCAGCACCTCACAAGTTTCGATGCTCACGGACGAGAATATGTGAAGTGCCGGAAAAGTTTGCTCGGCGGAGGATCTGTGGTTTGTGTCTTCCTCATTCTGATTACCTTCTCTATTCGTTATTTTCATGTCACACAGTAAATGGATAAGCAATTTGCTTACTAGTTACTAAATTATAGATGAAACGATGCTACCGACCACCATCAGATGACATGCGTGTAGGATGTTATGCAGTTTGGAATATGAAAAACGAAGCACTTGTGCAGGACTGTTGGGTGCAGCAAGCGGTAAGCTTATTTTTACCTTCCTGTCTTAGCAAGAAAGCGCTTTACTTTCCTGCGAAGGCATGGATTTCAAAACAGTTCCTTCCTCAATTAGCAACGATATTCACATTAACTAAGAACAAGGAGAAAAAGAAGTAGGAAAAGGGATGGACTTGAGATATTCCTCAAAAATCACTATGTTTCCTCCAGTTTCCTATCTTGAGCTCCCACAGCAATTACAAACAGTGATGAGTCGAAGAACTCTACCAGCATCACATGAAATCGACGAAAATATCTGTAAAAAGCAAGAAAAGTTGGAAAATTGTCTCGACCAATCTCAGTAAATGATCCACTCAGCAATGATTACAGATATCGATGAACAATTGTGAACAGCGCAAATGTGTTGCTGACATGAGTACATTCTGCTGCTGTTATGGCCATAACTGCAACAGTCGGTTTCAGCTGCAAGAAGAAACTTCAAAAGACCATTCGTGAAATTTCATTCTGTACAGCCTAAAACTGATCCTTATTTATACCACTGTTTTGCAGCGAACATATTTCAGAGCTTATAGTCGACACAGTTTCAAAAAAAAGAAAACGCAGAATCATCCCTAAAAAGTGTTCAAAAAAAAAAAGGTGAGGTCTGGCTGAATTCTAAGCTTTGTCATCTTGGAACTGAAATCATGTGATTTTCCACATTTTAAGTTAAGAACTGCTATTTATTTTCAAATGAGAATAAATGTATCTACAGGCCAGAAATAAGAATGAATAAATTTTTAATAGGATCTGGGTAATATTGTGGACCTTTATAATTACAAAACTTCTTTATATTTCCATTTTCATAAATTTATCGTCATTCTTTTTAGCTGGGTATCTCATCCAGACTTATTCACTTTTCGGGTTCATGAAAACGCCAAATCTTTATCAGTGCCTAATGCTAATTAATCGTAGCAGTTTTTTTTTTTCAGCCAGAAGTCAAATTTTCTACCTCAGCTCTGTAAACTTAAAATATCTTCTTACGACATTGAAGCCATATTATTTGCAGATCACCTATTTCCATTTAATTATTGGGATATGAATTAGCCAAATCCTGAAGAACTTGAATGAGCAGCGTATCATTTCTTAAAGTAGGAAACTGTGATTTAAAAGTTTCAAATGATTTGGCTTGTATTGTATATGTTAAATTATTCTGCAGATAGTGTGGCTAGTTATTATTATCATGGCGACAGGCATAAACGAATATCATATAATCAACGCTAGCAACATATTTCTTAGCTTTGCAAACATTTCTTTTTTTCATTTGTTCTCAATCATGAGTGCTCATGTTTCGCTTTTGAAGCATCTTAATTTATAGATCATGTCCATTTGTCAAAAAATTAGCATTTCATTTTGAAATAATGTAGTTGCGCTACGCAAAAAGTTTCAGATGTGAAGCTAGAAAATTATTTGTTTTGTTCTTCGTGGTGTAAAATTCTGTGTTCTATGAACTTATTTGTAACAATTTCTAAGAGTTGATTTCAAGAACCAGTAGATGAACAATGTTTAATTTGCTTAAAAATTTGATCGTTTCAATTATGCAAAAGTTATTGTTACAAGAAATTAACCGGTATCGAAGTCTATTACCTTGTCCTTTCTAAATTTTTTGTCTGCACATTAGGTATTCTATTGTTTTGTTAAAATCCATCTTCCTATTTGTCTTTGTAGCACTTATATAAATAAATACAGCATCTTTAGAAATTCGAAATCCAATATTAAATAAAAATGATTAGAAACTCGAATGACTCACAGAAAAGCTTCTTCTAAACTTGCCAGATCACCTATACGTTCCGAATTTCTTTAGTAAGACTAAAATTTTCAAAGAATGTTATAGTCAGCATATACACCGAATAGTGTGATTAGCAAAAACGGCAGTAAATTCACTCAAACTTATTTAACAAATATTTGGCGTTCAGTTTTAAGCGTGTGACCAATGTTTTTTTCTGTTGATTTCGATTTTGAGTTAATTCTTATTTTAGCAGAAAGCTATAAAGAATTTCATATTATATATTATTTATATTATACATGTTCTAGGACGCACAATTTCATGTTTTTCGTACTTGTCGCTATACTCCGAAGGCAGCAAAAATGAACAGGCTTTCCTGGATTGCATTTAAAGAAGACTATCGATTGTGATGTTAGAGAAAATCTTTTTTAATTGTTTGAAAGCAAAGTACCTTTCAGAATGTAAATATAGAAATCGAAAAACCTCCTTAACTTTGCCAGTGGTTTAAAAAATGATTTGTGAGTCAGGTATCCAGAAAGTGGAATATTTCGCTGCATTATTTAGGAAAGCAAAGAGTCATATTGCGACTTTATATGTAGTTAGCAACCTGCTTTTCCAGCCATTTTCGTTAAAGTAAAATTAATACTTGAAAGGGCTTTAATGGATGGGATTTTGTAAAATGCGTATAATTGGGACAAAAGGTAATTATGGAATAAAGAGCTTTTAAAGATGTGGAAGATGAGAAATACAGAAATATTGATAAAATAAGCGAAATCGAAAATATTGTAAATTTTTTAAAAGCTTGTTACCACTATTTTTTTAATAAGATCTCAAAAATTAAAATTCATAAGAAATTCTACAGAAGCAGCTTGTATAAATAGCCACTTGTCAGATATTTATATTGAAGTGAGATTAAATGCCCTTCTGAATCACAAAAACTTCAGGTTTCGAGTATAAGGAATCAGAACTGCATTTGAGTCGTATTCAGCCGTTGTTAAAAACATTCGGCAGAGCAACGCAGTATAGAGTCATGAAATCAATGCGATTGAACTGATCATGCTTGATTAACAAAAACAATATCCTCGACAATGCTAGTAGCCTCGGTCTGTCTCGTTGCTCTTTCAACCATTGCTGATGCTTCCGGAATTTTAGAATTCTTGGTGCTCTGGACAGAAATATAAACTACGAGAAAGCTCCTGTACGATCTGTTTCTGGATCCCAAATAGCTTCTTCTTGTAAGCTATCCTGGTATTTCACCCATTATAGTGGTACTAGTAGCGGTGACAGAATTCACAGACTACTAAATAGCCATTTCTAAATTTGATTTGAGAAAATAAAACGTCTGGCACTTAATTCAATGCTTGAAATGATGTTTTGAATATAATGACACTTGTTTCATTTTTGAAAAGACTGCGAGTAAATGACATATCCATTATATATCTTCATATGAAGTGAAAAAAAAAAAATAAATAAATTGAAAATGGTGATAGTGAGATTGAGATATTTGCTCCTGAAAGTTTCACTTTCAAATGTTGCAGAATGCATAAATGAGTTTGAAGCATTACGATAGTGCGATGGAATGAAAGGCAGGGATGTGTACTGCTCCTTAGTCAATGTGAAGTTTGTTATTAAAAAATTACTTCCCGAACAGGAGTAGTTTGGATCGTCTTTTCCTCTCCAATTAATTTTATTACTTTCTCCGAATATGAAACGTCATCATTTTAGAAAGAGCACTGTGAAAAAAAATTACAACGATTTGAGTTAGGAAAAAAGCTTTGAATATTTGAGTGACAAACCTTTAACTATGCTGAGAACCTATTTAACACACACAATGAAGCAGTTAAGAATGGGATACAGTACAAGATAATTTTATCTGTAGCTAAATTGCTAGCTCTTTCGCATTAAGGTTTAAAAGAGAGTCACTGAGGATGATTAAATTATGTACGTATAAAGGATAACTTCATGGAAAGGCCTATAGATATCTTCCGAAAAAGCGTTAAGTTTCATAACATGTTCACTAGTACAAGTATTCATACCACTGAATATCTATCTGCTGAAAACTGATCGCTTGTTTACAGAGTGTACTGAGGATTTTTTGAAGCAGTAAATGCATCGCAGCCACTTTATTAAGTAACTTTACTACAAAAATTTTAGAAATTAATAAAATATATACTTATTGCGAGCCATGCTTGAATGGAAGCTAAAAATGAAATTTGGAGGTTCAGCTCCTCTACCATTCTTCAATGGTTGAAGAATATCCGTAGTCGTTGAAACCGATAAGGAAAGGCTATGCCATCGATAAATGTAATAAGGGCTTCTTCAGAGTTCAGAATTAGGTTGAAGAAAGATCAGTATTTCACTGAATCAATGAGATTATTGGAAGCAGCAAATGATAAGGCCGTTTCCAAAAGATATTCTTTAAATGAATCATAATCAGAATCATAGGAAGGATATTAAGAAAAACTTTGAAGTGAGGAAAGAGAAAGCAGATGTTAATGACTTCACCAAGAAAGGTCAAGGACAGCTGGGTTATTTAAGAGAGTCTGCATCTTCACGCTTCAAGTAGCGATTTGATTCTACATGAAAGTGCAAACCCATTTCCCTCGATGTTTTACCATCTGTAGAACTAATGTTTGGATGAAAAAGTCGGACACTGATAATTCCTTTGGCCCAAGTAAGCAATGGAAACTTTTTTCGTCTGTCTACTAAACCATTGTTCTTATCATTTTTTTTTTCCTTAACCATGACCTCTTCCTTCATCCTTCATGTTCATCAGAAACAAATTTAGAGTGAGAACTAGGGATGAATTTTCTCTTAAGAGCTTTTCCTCTCCTCTTATTACTCTTCAGTATATAATCTTTACTTGAAAAGTTATCACGACAAGCTAAGCAAAGGGATAATCTCCTGACTATTCTTTTATACAAATAGACATTTCGATATTTTATACTAATATAAAGAAACTTTTGGAGAACCCTTAAATTAAGACGATCAGGTGGTTCTCGAGCATAATTCTCTATATTTAAAAAAAATAGTGCATTTGTGAAATGCTGACGACAAATATAGGACAGGTCTTCAGGCGAGAAGCCACACAACTGAGCATTTATTAAAAAGTGTTATTTACCAAAAAGTTTTGCTTAGAAATGAGACAGACGATGAGTTGCAGCAGATTATCCTGTCAATCCACCAAAGTTCATTGATTAATTAATTACTGCCTATACACTTCCTTTTTACTTTTCCTTTTTAAGTACTCTTCCTAACCGCTACTAATATTGCGCAACTGCACATGAAAAGTTCATCAGATCTATTCAAAAACAAATAGGAGGGAGAGAGATGCTTCGATGACATTTATGCTTCCTGATAAATTCATAACAACTTCTGAATGATGAAATGAAATTTAAAAAGTCGTCTTGGGAAGTGCTAGATAAATTTTGAAAAGAAACTGCTCTGTACAACAAGACTGAAAAGTTT
The DNA here is from genome assembly GCA_003640385.1 of Setaria digitata. NCBI lineage: Eukaryota > Metazoa > Nematoda > Chromadorea > Rhabditida > Setariidae > Setaria > Setaria digitata. The sequence continues at coordinate 231,211 of RCAB01000008.1, read as the reverse complement.
GGTTAAAGAAGGCCAGTGGAAAAGTTTATTCTTTTCGACTGAATACAAAATTGCAAGAAAACAAAACTCACAAACTCTCTGTGAAAGCCATCTGTGAAATAGCAAATTTTCAGAGAATTCCAAAAAAAGAACTCAAAAAAACCTTTGCTGGCAGTTGCTTACGTTATATACCTTAATGATACCCTACTGAGTATCGAATACCACTTTCCCACAACGTCTCACAATACAGATACTGTGTAAACACTTTTGGACTTTAAAATAAAGTGAATAATCAAAGGACTGAAAAACTAAAATGAATGAAATTAAAAAATAAATGAACGCAAATGTACAGAAATTGCCAAGTGTTCCCACGCTGGAGATATTTATGAACAATGAAGCACTTTTTCGGCAGCGCAAATTCGTCGAATATTTACAGGAGAAAGGTGAATTTATTATTCATTTATATCCCCTCTCTGTCAATATAGAGGAATAAATAGAAAAGAAATTTACTAACAAAAAGTTCAATACGACGAAGGTGCCTTCCTTCTAAGGCACTGAATTCATAATGAAGAAGGAACGAGGGATTGAGGCATAAAAAGAAATGAGCAAGAACAATCCAAGTTCGTCTGAAAGGATTTGAAAAATTAAGATGGCATTTTCCTTGAAATGGCTTTGCTAACTTGATTTCGGAGTTTTAATAACTTTCTATTTTAAATTTTTTGCAATTGATAATTTACTGGTCACAAATAATTAAGACATCGAGAACATCAGAAGTGAAAGTTATATTGGAAGCATAATTAAACAAGAAGTCTTTGAAAGTAATTTGTTGACTGAATAATTATTTTATGCATCGCTGATAAAATGTTGTTCTGACTCCACAATAATTTTTTTTTTTTGATACCTTATATGTATGGAATGATTTTTGAACAGACAAATAAGCAAAGTAAAAGTAAACGTTTTCCAAGTAATGTGTTGGCTGTGTTACCATTGCCAGTCGTTAGAGTTCCAGCAGTTCCAGCGAAAAGTATTACTCCAATATTCATTGTATTTCTAAGTAATTTGAAATAAAGGAAAATGTCTAACTAATAGAAAGCAAATTAGTTTTATCTAGCTAGAACTGACGAACTCATCATCTTTTAGCTATTCATTAAAATCGTAGTTTCACATGGAGAACAAATTCTGGAACTTCAGATGGATTAAGCAGTTCATCCTTATAAAATCTTCTATTTGTATTGATCAAAAAACTTAATTTCTAGAAAGCAATAGAAAGCTCAAAGTTGTGGAGGCAGAGTACCGTGCTGCATACTTAATGAAACAGCAGAATCATGAGTAAGAGCTTTTTTTTTTCAATACCTATCTTGCTCATTATCTAATTATCGACCTGGCTAATAGAAAACCTAATTATTTATCATACTACATTTCATATCCCAACAAGTTTCATATAATACACCTAAGTTTACTTAAAAACGAATGCTTTTTAAGTTTTATCTACGCATGTTTGCAAAGATTTTTTAATGCAAACCCGTAACGATGGATTACTTTTTCAGCTATGTCAAATATATACCGGAAGGTCTCCTAATATCACTAGCAGTAAATACCTCTGAATGATTTGCCATACAAGCAACATCTCCATTTATGGGTTTTTAATAACAAAAAATGATTTCAATATGAAAATGCGATAGAAAGAAAGTTTTCGACAAATCTTAAATAATTGAACGAAGTGTGAACAAAGTCCAAATTACATTTTAATATTTGATTTTAAATGATTTGGAAGCTTTCAAAAATATTTTCACTAAAGCATTTTTTGATACTCGCTAACGTTTCACTTCGATCCTCTATGATCTACATAAAAGAAAAATCTAAGAGAAAAAAGTTAAATATGCTCTTTAACATTTTGCTACTTACCCAATTTCCATTTACCAGGCTGTATATTCGACAAATAAAAAGTGAACCTTTATAAGTGTGAACTTTCGGAAAAAAAATGATGTGATAAAGTTTTTAGGATTTCTAGTGATTTCAACTATTTTGATATTGTAAAGGAGCAAACTACACTTGAGATTCATAGCAAAAATAAATGGAGTCGACACTGGAAACCAAGGCTTATGCATTTAATATTAAGACCGATACGAACATGAAAAACTTTGTAGAAAACAGGGAACGTCTGTCTCGTTTGCATGAAAAAATAATTGCCTAATACAGGAAATACCCATGCTAAATCTAAATTCCGTCTTTCCAGAAGGAAATGCTCAATTATCAGAGAAGTGAAAATATGTCTGATTGTTTCGCACAACGATTCATTTCTAGTAAAAGAAATCAGGAAAAAAATAAACTATCACTAAATAAGCAAACTATCCAATTGATGTCCAAAGAGCTTTTCAAGTGAATAGTCTTGTTTTCAATAAAAAAAATTTAGCATAAGGAAAAGGAAACTTACCTTTTAAATAGTAAATATTAGGAGTACATTTTCAACAGATTTTTACAGTCTCCCATCTGAAATGAGAATTGTCATAACAAGAAATTGTTACAGTGAACCAAACTGACTGCACTACAGAATCATCACCCGCTATCATTATCGAGATAGCAATTATATCAATCTGACTAACACTTTGCGTAAACCACCACCGACTGCCACACTCACAGTGTCGATCATTACTTGATGGCATGTTGTCTAGCGATTTATTGCTTCGACAACACCTAACTGATGACACCATCACCAATGAGAGAATCGCTACAACTAAACACAACTGAAACCATTCCAGTGACGAAGATTGCAATACATCAGCAGGAACAAAAAAGACTTCAAACTTAGGCTCAGTTCATTTCTAAATGAAATCATACTTACAGCAACTTTAGTTACTATAAGCTGATCCGTTCTGTCTGACACCAGACACAATCAACCGTACATAGAAATTTATGCACTTTTCCTCTAACTTATTTCATTTATTCATCTTTCACCTTTTCAAAAGTGACACCACTATGCATGAGCAAAAGATAAAAGAATCAAACCCGTCAGAAGCTAAAATAACACGCTTAATCTTCCCAAAATCAAAGCAGAAATTTCTAAATGTTAAAGGGAATGGATGAAAATGGTTACTAATAATAGGAATGTTCACACTTAATTGTCCACATTCATTAACATATTCCAGCGGAGCAATTTCACACATCTTCTAAACCACAAAATAAAAGAATCAAATAAAAAATCTTTTCTTTGCAGAAACTAAGAAACTGAATCATAAAAACTGTTTGATACTGTACCCATTATACATCCCGAAGTGATCCTAATTTAATGTATACATATTGGTCTTTATAAAAGAAAAGATCATCCTTCAAATCTTATTTAATTCATTCACATGATGATTAAATAACTGAATTCATATCTCCTGATATTTTAAAAACACATAGTATTGCTTCTATCGTGAGCTAATACTTAGTGAATGGTTTTCGCACTGTGATGTTACACAATAAGAGGAATGGAACTAGCAACTCCATTGAAAACAATGTACTGACGGTCCGAATCATTTTATTGAACTCTCTTCAAATATAATGTGTTCTTCCGGCAGTTACAATTAAAACTCAGTTTGTCTCAAACAGAAGCTAAAAATGATCAATAAGCATTGGAAAAAGGGTATGACAGAACTAAAAATATATACGATTACATTAAACAAATGGACGCGACAGCATCTGAACTCGTGCAATTTCAGCTAATGCCTTCTGGATCTTCTTTATCAGTTCTTCGCCATCAATAACTGCTTGTTCTAGTTCACGAGCGGCCTATAACTGGCTCCGATAAGCTACTTTTGCAACATATTAATGTATATCCATTATAAAAAAAAAACCAGGAAACTATCACTGACTTTAAACTAAAACATATTAAAAAACTTAACAACGGCAAAGACCAGCAAAGTCATTCTTTTTATTTTTTTGAATCAAATTTGAATCATACTTCCAGTGATCTCGGTCTCCCATCATTTGGAGGAAGACATGGGATAAACCACCGATCAGCGGACAACCAACCAATATTTACAGATTGAAAAACATACTCGATGTCTGTGTTCGTCCATGTTCAGTAAAGATGAATCGATTTCTGAATTACTTGCTGCCGGTTCATCTATTGGCAGAGAATCTATCAAAATTTCAATATCTTTAGCTGTATGGGCGATTGTTGCAGCAAAAAGGCCACAGTTCTCTTCATCTTCTAATGCCTGAATAACTAAATCCAATGAAAAGTGAATTCAAAAATTCGAAAGCAATTACTGTTAAACGTACAAGAAATAAATTAAAAGACTTAACTAAAAAATTCGTACCAAACATATTTAAGATTTCCAAACATATTACAGAACTAAAATTGAATCTATTATCACTGTTGTATTTACACAGCAAATAGAATGCAGTTTATATAATCCAGGAAGCTCCTAACTGAGGTCGAATTTTTGTTTTAAAAGCTTGTGACTAATAGTCATAAAAACGAGAAATGAACTTTCGATGTTCCATTGAAATCACATGGTGGCGCTGTAAGTCGTAAAACTCCAATCGAGTTACACATCAAATTTGCCAATTCATTGACCAAGTCTTGCAATTGTGTTAACCGGTCTGCCATTGTTTAGGATTCTTGTCCTGACTAAAAGCAGCGCAAATCACTTCCTCGAGATGTTAACTTTGGTAAAGCTTCGAATACTAACTAAAAGAAATGAGTAAAATAAAAAGAACTAATTTTAACACTTTTCTAGGCGATCCTTGGGAAAAAAAAGCCGGACAACAACGAATGGAAGGATTTATTATTCAATTTCCAGCTTAGCACTGTAAAATGCCATTTACATTACCAATGTGTAACGATACACAGACCGGCATTAGATTTTCGTTCGCATTTGCAAAGTATTGTGAAGTACGCACATGTATGCCTATACAAAGTGTGAGAATTTCACTGAACCAATGAAAATATACTGTCTATTCTGAAGAAGCCTAAGCCAATTTATGAAGTCAGCTAAAGAGTAAAGATTTTTCGGAGTTCTTAATTTGCAGCACGAAATTTCAACAATGAATTTACAGTCCAAACAATAAAAGAGTTCAATACTTTAATCAAGAAAGTGTGACATTAAATGATATTAATAATGAAAAAATATCCAAAAGTGCTTTGAAATTAATCAGTATTTGTATTTTGTTGAATAATCTTTCGGGGAAACAACAAGACCACGACCTTTACGGGCACCTCTATACACTGTTTCTAAGATATCAATCAGTTCTTGCCCATCAGTGATAGGCCAGTTGATTTTGTTGTTATTGCCAGTGCCTGAAATAACCATTTTTTTTAATCGTTTTTATCGACAATTTACATATTTAGTTGAAATGAAGTATCACTTGAAAACACACTTAGTACCACTAAAACATTTTTTCTTTCCTTTGATGGAGTGATAACATAAACAACTGACTTACTGTTAAATCCTTATATGCTTCCATCAAATACTTACATACAAGTACTCAATCCGTCACGTGAGCAAAAAAAAAGAATTTTATGTGCCGGAAAAAGTGAAACTAAACATCACAGATATGGCCTGTAGTTTAACATATACATTAAATAATAGTTATTTACCATTATTAATTAGAGGATGAAATATCATTTATACTGGATAAGCTAACCTAAGTCAACCATGATGTGTTTATTTCGGAAAAAAAACATCACAGTGCATGGGTCATACAATTCATACATTTTGTTGAAATCAGGCACTTCTGTTGTATCCACCAAATAAATCACAGCAAAATTTTTTACTTTGTTCGCAATTTTATATAAAGTCTGCAACATAAATTATGGCAACAACCATCTACTGAAAACTGAAAAGTTGGAAAAGCTGGTTCAATTTACCTTGAGTGTCCGTCATGAAGCCTGACATAAATGGATAGTGCTCTGACAAGTGTGCCAACTACGAATTGATCTTTCAGAAAAGGAATGAATTTTTTTAAAAATGGCATCGGATACATAGAAGAATTAGGTGATAACATGCTGAGAGGTTTCGCACGACAATATTCTCCTGAGGAAGTAAAAACTGACCTCATCCATACGCATACAACTTGGATCCCAGTCATGACCAAACCTGATAAGCACGACGCGATCCTCCTCAGCCAGTATTGCCTGATCGACCTGCCACCCATTGCTTAAATGAGGTAGCATGTACGACATTTTCGTCTCTTCGTTATACTAGGCCTTTCTTCGAAGTGTCCTTGTAACTGCAGAAATTTCAAAAGAACGCACTGCAAGCAAGATCTGCATTACTCGTCCGAACCCTTTCACTTCGCGTCCCTTTGTTCCTCACCTCCTACCACTCGCCTCCAACTCCAACTAAACCCCCTTATCCTTTCCTTCCAATCTCACTACAGTCGTAGCGAATTTCACGAAATTCTTCGTCGGGCCGTATTATGTTGGCCTGTGAGTCACACGTAGTAAAAAAGATTGGTGGCTGGTAATTCTGGTTGGTTCTTAGGGAACTCAGTAGGAAGGGTGAGGATTTTCCATGAAGTGTCACTGTTTTATAACTTTGGTCTACTAGCTTGTTCTTTTGCCTACTAGGAAGTGCCGTTCTTTATCTAGACGAAAGTGCTAGGATAAGAAATTAAAAGCATTTCACGAGGTTCCCTTTCCAAGCAGATGATTGATATGAACCAAGCGCTATAAAATGTTGCTAGCTTAATATTTGAGGAACTTGCATAAAAACATGAAAGGGGAAATGTTCGATGATATCTGTTTAAGTAAAAATGAGCTGTTGGGTTTTTGGATATTTTGAAGTTGAATTGTCAGTACTGCTTTTTTTTCTTTAGTAAGTCAGCTGATTCCTGCTGTAGACTGTTCTTGACTTAGGCTGTTCATGCAGTTGTTTCATAAGGGATCTCAAACTCTTCTTCTTCAGTTAACATATGGTAGCGACTCTTGAAGAGGTTGCAGTGATCACGAATTCCTGAATTGTCAATGAAATAGCCTTATAGTGAAGAAATATGGATGACACTACTGCTGAAGGTGCCTTCAGTATTATACACTGGTTTCTCTAGTTAATGAAATAACACTAACTCAGCGTCCACTGTGTATGTATATGTATACATGATATTTCAGGTGGAAAAATGTCATCACGATATTATATTGTGAGGCCCGAAGAAGTTATTCCATGGAATGAGCGATTATCAAAACTGCATGGTCTCACTTATGACCAGCTCTTACAGTTGATCTCGCCTAACGAAGTAGCTGTTGAATTCGCTGCACGATATAATTTAATTTCAAACTCGATGAACTGTAAGCGGTGTGGACAAATGATGCTTCTGTGGAGTAGAAATGGGCTTGATGGCTTGCAGGTAAGATCAACGATAGATAATTGATCTAACTTTTTTAAAACCTGGGTTTCTATTAAATTCGTTGAATTCATAGACGAACAAATGGGCTCTTCAACTGTTATAGTTGCAGAGTGCTGAACCACTTCACTTCTATTATGGACCTATGTCATTGTGTTCGGATGGGGTAGTGATTATAACGTATCTCAATCGCAGTTTACGAATGTTTGAAAAAAATTTAGTTTTTAAAACATTGTTGCTTGTGTAAGTGAATGTGTGACATTTTTATCCACTCTCTTAGTTTTTCTTCTGAAGAAGCCAGTTTGCGTGATCTTGATCTAACTTATTTGCAATTCTTCGGGTTGTAGTAGTGACAGGAAAAGTAAAAGAGTTTTAAGACTTTTCAAATAACTTTGTGTTGCATTTTAATTAACTGCAAATTTTGCTTTTACTTTCGTTCAAGTGGCATAAGCTAAACAGTGCTTAAGTTGGTTATTTTTCTTATTTCCTATATAATACAGTATGTTTTGTATTTAGCCATTTGCAAAATAGGGCAAATTGTCTTTAAATACTGCATTAATATATCCACTACCATATTCTACATTTTTCACATCTTAACAATAATTCCTCCACATCTGCAGGTAATTCACGCTTGGAAACACTTTAATTTGTTAAGTTGCAGTGGCGGTGTATGCATGTAGTTACAAAACAAGAACGAAAAAATGGAAGGAAGCGAAACTACTGTTCATCACTATCTATTCGTCATGGAAGTATATTCCACGGGCATCATTTATCGATAGCTGATATCATTGAATTTATGTATCTATGGGCACAGAACTATAAATTGCATGAAATTCGTCTGCACACTCATTTCAGCAGCGAAATGTCTGTTGCTTGGGCAGATTATATGCGACAGATTGCATCCGGTTTTGTTGAAGCAAGTCAAACACCAATTGGTGGTCCAGGTAATCCTCTTTAAACAGTTATGTACTTGATTTTCGAAACTTCTAATTTCGAGCTTTTCGGGAACTACATATTTTTTAGTTTCGAGCTAGTTACAATTTGGAATCTGTCTTTCCGTTAATTTCTTTTTTTTTTTTTTTTTTTTTTTTGATGTCTCAAGTATTTCAGGTGTTGTGGTGGAAATTGGACGATTGATTTTGTATAAGACGAGAATTGGTGAACAGCATCCATATCTGATTGGTATGGTGGAACGGGAGACGGAAAACTGCATAATCATCGCGATTGAAAATTATACAACAGAACGTTTAAAAGAAAAAGTTTTGCAATGGATTTTGCGTGGTACAATATTGATTTCTGATGAAGGAACCTACATCGATGGGCTAAATCAGTTAGATTATCCAATTTTTGTTACGGAAACTTACGTGGAAAGGTTTGAGTTAGTCAACGGACAAAAGCTTAGTGTTAATAATGTTTTACTGCAGAATATTTGTAATGAAGCAAAAGCAAAATTTCTCGCAATGAATGGAACTTGTAGGGCACATTTTGAAGGTTATATTAGAGAATTTCTGTTTCGCAGAACGTTTCAAAATGGCGACGAATTTGCAGGCATCATTTTATGGGCTCCATTATTACACGTTCCGTAGTATCTACTGATTTACTAATTTTTGACTAGACAAAGAAGTCAAACTTCCTTATAATTCTCAATAAATTGAAAAAAGTAGCATGCAAAGTAAGAACCTCACTGACTGTTGTGATGTTGTGATGTAGTTGTTTCTGAATTGCAGTTTTTAAAACAAGCGGTGATTTTTTCTCCAGTTATACGCTCTGTTTTCTTGTCCTCATTTTGGTCAAAATTTTAAGTACAACAAAAAATAAACTAGACTCTCTACCCAAAATTTTCTAGATTACTGTTTGAAATTGGAAGGCAGCAGTAAATGGAACCTTTATATCCTACAGATTGTATATTTCAACTGGTAAAATTGCACACTGGTGAAAATTTCCTTCCCCTTCATGTAACTTATTTTCAACCATATTTTAGATTAGTTCACATCTTGTGTAATTCCTTCGCATTTAGTGCACAGATGGGTTTTAAATTTTAATTTACCAGGAGATGTTCATTTTAAATTATTAGCTTTATTCGAGGTTTCCTACATGTTGGGGGAAAGTAGCATGGTTGTTTCTGCATTATTTGCACCAGAGAAAAATCCTTTTTCGTTTATATTTAGCAGTCAATTATAGTAGTTGAAAATTGAAAATTGTGAACCGTGGCAAGAATTCATATAAAGTAAGCTATATTGTTTTTAGGGTGCGTTTGATTTGTCACTTTCTCCACTTTCCTATTTTATATCTATAAAGCAAATTTTCACGATTTATAAAATGGAGCTGTTGATTTCTCATGGTTTCAAATTCATTTAAAATTACTAGATAATATGTGCATATTTCATTCCGGAGCATTCTTCAGAATGATTTAGTGGAATCCACTATTCAAGAAAACTGAATGTGAGCTCTGGATGATCTCCATGTGCTCTCGGAGCAATTGTAACCTCCGATCGCCTTTGTACTTTTCTTCTCAACATCGCATTATTGAAATGATTTGACAAATTAGTATTGTTGAGTATTTTAAGTAATTTGATGTGTATATTACAAATATTGTTTCATCGGCATAAATCAGGCAAGTGATTGTTCCTGTCGATCGCTGGTTGTGCAGCTTCAGTAAATTTTCGTTGGGATAAAGTGATTTGGTGCCGAAGATATATTTTCTGTTTTAGTGATGTAAAGGTCAGGGCCGAAGATATATTTTCTGTTTCAATGATGTAAAGGTCAGGGTAGGCATGAAACTGCGAAGAATAGTTTTACAGTTTAGTGACAAATTGCTAATAGCTAATGCTTATTGTGGTAAGTATGACATATAGCGCAGGAACAGTAATAAAACAAGGGAAAATATATTAGTTGAACAACTAACTTTCACAAAGTGGTGCATAAAAAAAAACAAATAACAACGACCTACAGAAGATTCCTTGAAGGTTCCACAAATCATATAATCGTGCAGCAGTACAAATAACAATATGAGTATAGTGACCCAGAGAAATCACGGTGCTGAACTTACTCCAAACATTCGATACTGTCTGTCCCAGACCAGTTAAATTTAGATGCATGTCATCCGTATTAGCGAAGCGGGATCGAGCTACCGTTACTTGCAATTAAGACTGTTCGGAAGTAATTTTTGTTACTGAGTCATCCTTATAAACCAAGTCTCTCATTTATCATTTTCATTAGGAAATGCATGATATCCTTATAAAGGAAAAAACTCCCTAGTGCAAAAGTGAGATATGACAATAACGGGAAAAGAAGAACTCAAAAATTAAAGCACTGTAAACAGCAAGATAAGCTATCGCTTTAATAAGCCACCGTGAGAAACAACTGCAATTTAGAAGAGGTATTTTTCCATGTCAACTTCAAATCTATAGTTCAGTTTTCCTCGGCTTCTCTTCCTCATCCAAATTAACATCTGAAACATCGATTTCTTCTTCAACAGGAATCTCGCCATCCCTGCCATCCCATGGTTTTACACTCGAGATCTTCGGAAATTCCGCGCCTTTCATCGGTGCTGTTTGCCCTTTACCATAAGACAGGTCTCTTAAAAATTCATTTATGCCAGCGACACCAAATGAACCCTAAAAAATAGCACATATTCAACTGGTTCAACAATCGTTCAGAAAACTTCTTCAGTGACTGATTTATGAAATAATTTTGTTTAAGATATAATAAATCTGAATATTACAATTGATGATGGTTAGGTATTTTGAAAAAGCGAAACAAACTTTTAACATCGAGAACTTCATTTTACGATAGCTCATCGCTGCCAACGCTGGATAGCCAAAACCACCCATCCCGAATGCTTCTTCTAATTCAGTTTGCTTGCCTGCTTCTGCCCAGACCCAGCCCCATATGTTTTTTTTAAATCTATTTGCCGACTCTTTTAAAACCTAAAATGAAATGCAGGAAATGATAAAATGATTACAGAGGAATAAAAACAAACCATTTGAAAACTTTGCAAATATTCTTTCATTATTAAAATTATAAATTTTAATTATTTTAAAATTATATAAATTTTATTTTTTTAATTTTCATTAATTTTAATCATTATTAAAATACAGTACTTCTAAATAATCGTTCCGACAGCTACTTTGGCAATCGAGAATATGAGGCAGCACAGCAATTATACAAAGTTGCTTTTCTTTGCATGCATTATCGACAACTTCTTGTGAAACTATTTCTACAACTTCTGGTGCTGGCATATTCTCGGCAACCTAAAAAAGAGAAAAAAAATTATTCTGGAACGAATAATGAAATGAAACTTCATTGGGTGATGTTCGATATTTTTTGGATTTCAAGACAAAATTACGTAATTAAAAGTGAATCTAAAGGTACTTTAAAAATACACATTTCAATATTATTCAGAAAACACGCTTAGCACCGTGAAAATACTGTTACACGTACTTTGTTAAGTGCATATTGGATGATATCATCACTGCTTCGTCCACCGACGTAATCTTCAGCATCATTAGCACTGGAACCTGGTGCGAAATATTTGATCGTTGGAAAACCTTTGATACCGAAACGTGTTGCCATCATTTGATGCACTGTTGCATCCAAAGCACCAAGCTAGATATGCATTCAATTGACCAAAAGATGCATTAATTTCGTGAAAATCAATGATAAAAAGCAATAATTCCTTATAACAGCTAACTTGAAATTTCATTTTTTGAAGAATCATATCGCAAAAGTTCAATGAACAAATTAATTTTATATTGTTTATGGGAAATTTTTGCAATATATAAAATAAAAAAAACGTGAGAAACAGTCTTTACCTTTACTTTACCAACCAACTCCGAAGCAGCTATTTCCCAATGTGGCTTCAAAGCTTTACAATGTCCGCACCAGGGTGCAAAGAACTCCACAAGCCAAATATCTTTGCTATGAAGCACTAATTCCTCGAAGTTGCTATCGGTCAGCTCAATCACATCATTACCGCTTCCCTTCTTCTTATCACTAGAGCTACTTGAACTGCCAATACCTAGCTTCGTATTTACAGTCTTCCGAAGCTCATTTATTAGTGAATCTGCCATCGCCTGTGCTGTTCGAGGACCTTAAATGATTTTATTCATGAGATTCCTACAAATACTTCCAGAGAGACCAGTGCTGTGGGAAACGGATGAGTCGAATCTCTACAAAAGATAGTGGAGAACAATAAAAAAAAACTAACCTTGGTAATCTGTCGGATTCTTCTTATTGGCACCAAATATTTTAATCGTAGGGAAGCCTTGCACATTATAAGGCGCACCCACTGATTGATGCTGCGTCATGTCTACTGCTCCAACTTTGAAAACACCTCTTAGAACCTTTGCTAGCTTCATATATTCCGGAACTAATTTCTGGCAGTGACCACACCTATAAGATTCATTAATTACTGAAGCTCCTAATGCCTATGTTGTTCGAGATTATATAGAGATGTCAAGGTAATTACTGTTTAAAGTAAGTAAAACAAGTTGTTTTAAGAAATAAAGCACAGAGAATACGCCACAGTAATGCAATATACAAACGCCATACCATGGAGCGAAAAATTCAACAATCCATATTTCATCGCTATTCAACACTTTCTCATTGAAATTCGATCCCGTCAGTTTGATTATATCACGATTACCATCATACAATGCAGTCGACAATCCAATTAAAACTATAAAAGAACAACATAAATAACGTGTGATAACATTTTTAAATCATTCATCAGGAATGAAAAGTTCTTGGAGCATAACACTCAAACTACACCCTGGTGAATGTAGTGCTTCAAGGTGCTCAATCCCTTTATTTTAGCACTGCGATGTACAGGAAACAATTATATTCTAGATTCACCTTTTTCCTTTCCATTTGATATTAGTCATTTTTTTCACTCTTGCAGAAAAAAAAATATTCAAATTCTGCTAAATTTCCCAGGAAACGATAATCCGAGGGAAGGTATGCAACTGTGAAGTAAGTTTTACAGCTAAGTATTAGAAAAATCGAAGTGCTTGTGACAAATGGTCAGCTAAAGTTCTATGATGGAAAGAAAAAGTACCTGTGCAGAGCAGTGATTTCATCCTGAACTCGAGCTCACCCAACGTTCCTTCCTTGACAGTGAGAGAGTGAAAGAAGAACGAAGATGGCCTCTGTCCCTACCACGCGATTGGCTGCTCTTCCTCTGAAATCACGAAATGTCAACGTCACACTTCCTGCTTGGTCTCGCAGCGAAATCATTTTCAAATTTCAATTTTAGCAAGAGATAATTTCTCACAACACTTCTTGGTATATCTTCTCTTCGCGGGGACAAGGGAAGGAAACAGACCGAGTGTTCCCAGAAGTCGTGATTTTCAGAGCATAATACGCCACTGCACTGCATTTAGAAGTCTTGAAGCGTCTTGAACATATGAATTACAAGTTTCTAAGAACTTTTCTTATGTCCCTTTGGAATCAAGGTTTCAACAAACAGGCTACGTACGCTAGACAATGTTTTGTTTAAAACAATCGATGGAAGTGGAATTTCATAGTGAGGTATACGGTGCGAGAAGAGGGTAGGGAGAGAGTATTTCAAAAATTTGAACTTCGTTACCGTTGTAGGGATGAGTTGGTGGGGCGGTGAAGCGCACGTTGAAGTAGAACGCATGACTACAGCAGTATTTACGTAGGGAATCAGTGGAGGATCATAGTACGAGTTTTACGTGTTTTAGTTTTGATTTCACATCAAATTTCTCGCATGCGGTTCGTTGAATTGATCAGACTGCCAATGACAGAAACCGAGTAGAAGTGTACCGTAGTATTGCGTAATGATGAAACTTTTCTGATATAGCTTGGTACACGATGTGAATCATTACGACGAATAGTACATGAATTGATGGAATGAGCATTCTTTATGCTGTGCTGTTCGCTACTCTTTGTTGTTTATTTACAGTTTATTCAAAAGGTATATTAGATGGCGAAAGTGACGTTAACCGATGATCAATATATGAATGCTACCCAGAAATTCATCAGTGAAAAATTAAAACAATTTGAAGAAGCTGGTGGTTGGGAAGTAGTTAGTGAAAACGCTCAGCATTGTACCTACCACGTATGTTGTCTTAAGTTCTAAATTAATCAATCAAATGTGAGAAATACATGTTGATTTCACTGGGTTTATTTGGGAATATATGACTGCATCTTATCTAAGATTACTAAGCTCACAAGTAATCAAAAATGTATCATACAATTATTGGGATGACTTTTATATACAAATATATTTTTCAGCGCTATCTGGAAGCAGGAATTAGGGATTGTGAAAACGCTGCGGAACTGATCAAAAGTCTGATGGTCACATTACAAGCAGTAAAGATCGAAATGCAGTCACAAGTCAAACTTTTAGAGGCTAGACAGTCTGAGCGTACCAGTTTTATAAAAATGGTTGAAATTATTGACAGTGCAGCAAAAAAAGCAGAGAGTAAGTTTTAGACTGCAAGCATGTTTTTGAGCCTAGGATTTTGTGCTCTATCGATAAAAATATTTGAGTGACCTGAATCTTTATTTTCATGTAAATTATGATCGAGTTTTATATTCGAGGTAACAATATGTATAGATATCTGTGAAGACTGTGCAAGAAACACTAAGAATGATGACAAAGAAATTGAAGAAGGCAGTCATTTTTCTTCTTCCCCTTCCAGTCCTCGTGTAAATGTGTAAGTTGTAATTTCACTGTTTTTTTTTTTTTTTTTTTTCGTAATCACTGCTAATTAAGAACACTATGTCTCCTTGATTTGATATACATGAGTAATTTACTGCAATGCGTAATTTTTTTTTCCAGAGCTTTAGCTTCAGGACATCAGGCAACAGCTATTGTCTCAGCAAATCAGATTGCTGCTTTTACTCAAGGTACTTTTAAAAATTTGAAATCTTTTAATTCGCTCTTCGTCATTTTAACATGGAAAAGAGTTTTATAACACAGAGCCATTGCCTTATGAAAATTGAAAGGACTTTGGTGTAGTTGAAGATCGTGCCTTATGGGAATGTCATTTAAAATTAGTTTTATCTCCATTACGACTTCGCATCCTTGTGTAAATTTCAGCACAAAGGAAACCAACTAAAACTTTTGTCGAGAAGTGGTACAGGCCGCCAGCATCTTTGACAGGCTCATTCACAGTTGATCAGGATGAAGAAACTGTCTTGTTTTTGGAGCCAATGCCTATCTTAACATTTCATGACACAACAGTGCTTGATAGTACTCCAAAAGCTAAGGATAACTTGGACACATCGATAGATGTATGCTTTAAATTTGTGGGGACGCAGGAAAAGAAGCATAAAATAGTAACCTTGTTTAGGAATAAGAATTATTCGTAAATTCTTTATACCTGACAGATAGGTGGATATTTTTGCAACATTTTGAGAAATCATGCAAAATCTAAAATCTTCAGATTCACACTTAGGAATACATTGTCGCATTTTATACTCTGCTTTGTTCGGTGGTGTCACATGCACTATATTTTATTCCAATATATAATGGATTTATTTAGGTTTGCTCGTATTTTTTTTAAACGATCGTTAAGAGCTACACGTTCACAAAAGTATTTAAACCGCTGATCTAGAATGTAACCTGTAGTTAGAGTGCATAAGGAGCATATAAAAGCTGGGTCGTGAAAAAAT
Organism: Setaria digitata; assembly: GCA_003640385.1. Taxonomy (NCBI): domain Eukaryota; kingdom Metazoa; phylum Nematoda; class Chromadorea; order Rhabditida; family Setariidae; genus Setaria; species Setaria digitata. Next base: position 215,257 of record RCAB01000008.1, on the reverse strand, counting down.
TTTACTCAGGTTATGGATTATGTATGTTTCTAGAGCTCGGAGAAAAAAAGTGTAGAACCAGCGCATATATCAGAACCCCCAATAATGAAGTCCGAACTTGCAAAGCAGTGGATTCGTGAAGTTGCAAGGAAAATGTTCTAAGTTCAGCATGATGCAACAACCACCGTTCTGTAGACATACGCCATGAAACTTCGAATTGTTACCTCGAAGTCTTGGAACTAGACTCCAATATTTCTTCCTTTGATCTTTTATAGTGCAATAGTTCGTTGTTAAGTTTGGATTTCAAGTAGATTTTGGTTAAATAGAAGGATAGAATTTTCTCCTGTATAGATAATAATGCACAAGAAATTACATTGTTGGCAAACCTGTTACCAAGGACATTCCTATGTCAGAGAACAGTGTTTTAAGGCCGTGCAATGTGCGTAATCATATATGGTTTAAATTTGTATGATAAATTAATTTTTATGGGCACTGTAAAGAGTACTTCTCGAATATTTGTTGCATATCGCATAAGAGAGAGTAATTATGAAAAAAACAATGTTCAAAAATCTTTCGCAGATAGCTGCATGAATGCTAAAACAACCCATGAGCTCACCAAATAAAAAGCTTTACTTTGGACTAAGTTTGAATTAGATTGGGGAGTCGGAGAAATGAAAATTCTTGCATCCAAAACTCCTCTCATGTCATACCCTTGTTCAGCGTTACGTTCTAGGTAACATTTACGTAATCATTTTTGTTTTTTGTTGAAAATTAACATATTGCGCTTTCCCTTCGAGGTCAAAAAAAAAAAAACAGACCTTAATTCCATTCAAAAATTAACGGAAAATAAAGATCACGATGGCAAGCGCTGTTAGAGTTGCATGAAGTCGGAAAATTCACATTAAATTCACCGAATGTCGGAGATAACATTAAGGGATCTACACTCGGTAACCTCATATGAACGGAAAGCAGCTAGGCTCAAAGTTTCCTTTATTATGTACATTTGATAAATGATCACATTTCCAATAATGACATGAGGGGTAAACAGTTTTCCTGTTAAATAAACATAAATTGGGATTACTGCGTTAAATATGCCAGGCTTCTTTGTTGTCAAATATGCTGACCTATCTTTTTTTTAATGTGGGTAATTTTAAACAAATCTGGCTTCACCACTTCGTTTTATATGAGCAACTCAGCAATTCCCTGGATAACATGATTTACACACGAAAATAATTGAGACCATATGTTGAAATGTGGCTGGAATGGCCGCTTGTGTCTTAATTTAAGCTGTCAGACTAATAATCGAAAGCGCGGATACATTTCGCTTACCTAGCGTCACAAATAACAGGCAACAAAATCAACAGCGGCAACCTTCTATCCTCAGGATTCTAGATTTTATCAAGGAAAACCATTAGCCCGGAACTTACTATAAACTGATTTCAGATGCTCTCCTTCAAACCCATGCGCACAAATTAGGGTTCTCCCTTCTTCAATATCAATATTTGATTTCCAAAAACGCATATTTTTGTTGTGCCTAACAGATAGGTTAAGTAATTTCGCTAATATGCCGGCATAAACATCGTCATAGGAATAAAGTCTCGTATATTGTATTGCATAATACATTTCACGAATGGTTTGTGATGACAACAGTACTGCTCCGGCAGATATATAAGATGGATAACGATTGAACGGGTATGATCCAATCGATACCTGTAAATGATTATATAAGAAACATATTTTTGTTTCTTTGACCAGTGAATAACATCTTAAACTTATACAAAAGCAAATTCGTATTTGCCTCATGATGATCCCTGCAAAACATCCTTTACCTTTTTCCTCGTTTATACTTTTATTCCAAGTATCGTTCTAACATCAACACATGTCACAGCACTCGTCGTTGATAAATTACCGGCTAAATTATAAAGCCAGCAACGTAGTACTTGTTGTGAATGTGATGCGTAAACGTCCAAAAACAGTGTGGAATGCGTCGATTCACAGGCTAAAGCTTCCAAAGAGTATGCTGACCTCTTTTTCTGCTTGCGCTTGTTCCTAACCTAGTTTAATATTTATTGTGGCAAATCTTCAGCAATTCCGCACCGTAGATTTTACCGGATATAAAAAGCTGCTACTGAAATTGTTGGTGGTATTATGGAAAGACGGAAAAACGCCAGGAATGCAATGGACAAAAGATAGTTGATGGTAGGGTCTTCATTTCATCATATGTTTTACAACTTCGTAATACACATATGCTTTTGAAGGACTATTCAATGTGTTTAAAATACATAGCTCTTCTTAAGATCTGTCACAGGGGAAACCTTCAAAAGTACGAGTGTGGTTAAAGTTAAAGCTTCAATTAAAATCCAGGAAGAGTTGACCTATGTCATAACGATGATGATTTCCGTATTAACTACGCAAATAATTTACCCGATGTTTGTGAAATCTGGTCCTAATTGGCCGTGTATCAAATCTCCAACCCATATAAAGTCGATCATGTGAGTTATACTTTTTCACTTCTGTTATCAAGTTTCGCACCAAAACCAAATAATCATCATCGACAAGAAACGCATACGGAACAGTGTACTGCTGCCGACGACAATAATTGAACGAAAACTGCACTGCTGACAAAAACTGAAGGACTGAAGTTAATACGGTTGCTTAAATTCTGAATCCAAATGATCTACTTAAACTAGCCAGTTCTATATTCAGTTTCTTTTCTTTTCAATATATTTCATCCCATATTTCATAATGAAACCCCCTGCATGACTAGCATATTTGGATGAATGATATAAGTAACTTTAATAGAATAAGTTATTTTTTGAGATTTGTCACTACCAAGCCACGAACATTCAGCAATGATTGAGATTTTACAGGAAATAATTTTTAGAACTCTATGCCAGAATTTTTATACACCAAGCAAGATGAGTAATTGGCTTCATTTCTAACACACTTCATCCTAATCAAGTGAGCATGTCGACAGATGCCCTACCTACTTACTTCCGATAGACCACTGAAGTGGCAATAACTGATTTCTTTTGCTGTAATAGATAAGAATATGGAAAACCAAACTTTGCTTTTCAGGAAAATTCCTCAGGAAATCTGAGGTTTGAAACTCATTACAAGATCTGTGTGGAACCCATTAGAAGATCGTAAGCAACTTATATTAAAAATAAAGAACCTTTAGTGTGTTGTTCCGATAACTGTCAATATAATCACCAACTAATATATCCTTATGTAAACTGATTTCTTCTTGCAGCTGTTTACTTGTCTGTCCAAAAGGTTCTCGACCAATCACAAATACTGTTTTAATCGTAAATTCTGAATGGTTGAGTACTGAACCCCACGTGGCACGTATTGTTTCTCGCTTCTAGGATTTACAGTTCATTTAAATTCATATTCATCAGATATCAAGGGACAGAAATCTTCTTTTTACCGATCGAGCAAATCTCACAATCCTTCAAAGTGATCTAGAAAACTTCAGCGACAGTGTGATAGGCCAACCGATGACTGTTTGTAGTCTACACATCAGTAAAGCTTGTAACAAAGTACGATTTATAAAACAGATGTTCTTAATTTCAGAAAAAATCATATTTTATTGTATCAGTAGAGATGTGTCTCCATTAGAAAAAGTAGGCAAGAAACTTACTAAGAAATGCAACGGTGAGGATTTTACAATAATCAGTAAAAATTTATTCCCTTCTCCGATAACCTGGCATGCAGGAGTAAGAAATGGCTCAAAGTAAGCCCAATCATTTTCGTACAAATATGATGCAGATTGACCATTTAACTCTAGCATTACCTGTAAATGAATAATGAATTCGAATATTGGTAATCGATGTTTAATCTATAGTACAATACGCAAGTTTCTGCAATAAAAAAATGGAAAATATGGAAAAACAATCCCTAATAAATGAGGAGTCAGATATTCCTTCAACTGATCCTAAATTTTGTCTTCGATTTCCCTCAACCTGTCTTACATCGTCAGATCTCACCATGGAATAAGTTCATCTCGTCAATATTTTATATTGCTATATTTATGAGAAATAATACTCTGTGACCAGAAACTTTTTCTAAAAATTGAAATTACCTGTTCCCGAACATCTATGTATGGCGGCCACTTAAACTTCGAAAAAGACTTCTCGAAAATGTAATCGGTCCAGCCTAGAGCCCATAAAAAAACTATAAATAGACAGGGGCTTGCTCCATAACTTTTCAGATTTTTAAGTTTCCGTATTTTGTTCAACATTTGAACCACCTCAACACTATAATCTGAAGGCAGTTCAATTTCCAAAATGTAAATTTACATCAAAATTTAGCAATCTTTCAAATTTGTAGAAAAAAGCTAAGTCATAATAACATAAATCTCCGTTCTCTTTCAGATCCTTCAAGCCGTTTAAACTGTTGTTTTTTAAAAAAGATCCAGCTTTAAATTATTAGGTATGAGAATGAGAAAGATCAAAATCTTAGCAAGCAGTTAGGCATGAAACAAACCACTAACAGATGATTCCTGTAAACACTCTTCATGTCCAAGTTGCTTCAAAAGAAACGAGTATGACCTTTACCCTCACCTGCTATTTACCATTTGTGCCCTGACCGCGTATTATGTTCAACAGACCGAAACTGCAAAATAAATTACGCTCATTTCAAGCATAACTCTCGAACGAAGAAGCACAACAGAGTTGATAAGCGAGGAAACGAAAAGGCAATTACGGCAGCGGTGGTGGTTACAGCCCTATTCCTTATCAGAGTGCACAGCTGTGGGGTTGAAGTGGCTGGTTGGATGGCATCGGTCGAGAATGCTGGACATACGCGCCGAGACCTCAAAGACGATCTCTTAGATGCCCAGCTGTTTAACGAATCGATCATCGCACATGATAATCCTCAACAGAATTGAGTTAACAGTGAAGAGCCTTTGCTAATACTCGACAGGAGCTTATTAGTTACATAGTGGCATGGACTTGTCCTAACGTGCCGGAAAAAAACTAGTCAAGCATTACAGAAGAGTAATTCTCGAATAGGAAAGGACGTATGCAAATAACTCCTCTTTCCAAAACTTTTCCACCTACTGACCACTCGAGGGTTCAGTTTAGCCTCCGTTCCACTCAGTGGAAAAGCAGTAAATGGATGAGAGAAGAATGCAGTCCAGCTAGTAACTCGGGAATTTTTCTTGGTGCTTAAGTAGCTCTTCTGATCTCCACATGATAAAAGTGTTGATAAAAATGTGGGAAAGTTAAGGGGATATAAGCATCAAACATCATAGCTTGAAAAGCGCAATGTGTTCATTAACGTTGTGCGCAAGGGGAACGGGAATGATTTTGCTATTTTATCATTTCTTTTCGTTAAAAAAAAACTTTTCCTCTCGACTACATGTGAGTATAAATTTAATCCTATATTTCAGGAGTCCAACTCCATTCATAATGTAGTTAGTTATGTTCAAAACTCATATCCAAATCAACCAATGACACCAACACAACAAATGTCGCTATGTTGGACCGTTTTTTGCTTAGAATAAGTATAAAAAATTTATTTAATTTTCTTAAGAATTCCATTTTTTTTTCGTATGAAATCGAAAGCGATTTGTTCATAACGTTAAAAAAATAAATAAAAATAAAAGGTATAAAAAATCAACCTAGCATATGCCCACAAGTGTTAAATACCATCCTTCCGGTGATGATTCCTTCCCTAATGATTGTCGAAGTACACCCAACATTACATAACGACCCTCTCGATTTAACAATAGTTGATTTAATGAACGCTAAAATTATTCACCCTGGTCGCGAGGTGCAAACTTGTCTGCTGAATGTCTGCCAAGAGCAGGCCCGCTGATAACAAGGGTATTCCACCGGCGACGAGACAGTGATGAGCATTAAGGAATGTTTGCTAAATTTAATAAATAAGCATATCGGCGGGAATTATTCCGCATGACTGCAGACTATGTGCTAATGCATTTGTTATTTTGCATATTTTATTCAAACCAATAAAATAATTGAAGTATCAAACTACAGATTTAAAAATAAGCAATGTTTAGGAAAACATACAAGCCTCACTCTGAATTCCATCCAAACGAAGAAATTGGTCAGGAGTGAATGCCCTATGAGTGAATAACGCAAAACTACAAAACGGATATTTAATTTCCTTCAGAGTTTCATTTTTTCGTATGAAGTCGAAAGTGATTTGTTTATATTTATAACCATTAAAAAATAAAAATAAAAAGGAAAAAACAGAAGAGTAGTTTGAGTTGGTCACTATGGTCAGCAAGGACTTTGAAAAATACTATGAATATCACGAACTGAGAGAAGCATTAACTGATGTCAAAAGAAGTTCTCACATACAAAATGAAAAAAAAAAAATGAATTAAAAAATACAAAATTTCTTTTGTATTTCTTAATTTCTTTGAGAAAAATTCTCACCCATACTTCGTACTTCTGTTTCTTTATTCTGAAATTTTCTCCAAAACGTTCTTAGTAACACTATTTCATAAATCTGCCTACAGTACTTCTAACAGATCAGTCGTGAATTAGTAATAACATTTTACAAAAGACCATTTGAACATGTAATTTGCTAGCGTAATGTCGTTAGTATTATTTAGATTTCAAATCCATCTAAGTGAAAGGTAATTCAGCTAAATTAAAAGTTCTGAGTAGTATGCCGTCGATCATTAACTAAAATAAAAATAAACAACAGCAGGCTAAATTTAACTACCTTCAAAAAACTAATAGAAACAAGAATAGAATCAGAAGATAAAACTTCCAATTAGCTGAGTAGCTCAAAAAAGTTCGAGACACTTGGCATTAAAACTGGAAACGTAAGCAATAATCGTAAGCAATCTACTTTAAAAAGGATGTGGAACTCTGAAAAATTCCCCAGCGATCGATATTTCCAGTTCACCTACTCTATTATTGCCAATTTCGCCAACCAAGCAATTCTGAAAAATGAATAAACATTCCAACAAATTGTTCCTTATTTCACTTTTTCCACTAAAAATTTCTCTTACAAGAAAAGGTTGCCACAGAGGTGTTTTCTTTCATCTAATTCCTTTAAAACAACAGAATTTTTGAGAATATTCTAGGCTTCTTTGACTACTTTTCTTCTTTCCCCTCCAATAATCATCCTTTCCTAAGTTAATAACTAGTGGGTTAAGCGAAGAAACAAACAAGATAGAAAGCAACTTTGAAATCTAAAGAAATAACAACAAACCATTTTCAACCTTAAAAAAAAAGATATTAGAACTTAAATTATATGAACAGATTAGCCACTAACGTATAAGAAAATCTGAGTCAAAAGAAATCCAACCGCTATTGAGCACTTCAATAGAAGAAAGAAATTGCGTTCCATCGAAACCACCCAGAAGATAAATTTTATCGTCCGAAGCTACCGCAGCTTTCACATTAGCACGTGGAGTGGTGAGTGATGGACCTGAACGCCATTCTCCAGCTGGACCATCTAAGATTTCAACTGAGTTCAATGACTGTGTGCCGTCGTGACCACCGATAACAAATAAAGAATCTATAAAATACCACAGTCAACCAAGTCCCGTTTACAGAGCGATATTTAGCATTTAATTAAATGCAACTATAAGCAATAATATCGTGTTATCAAATATGAAAGAGCTCGATGTGTTAAGTGAAAAGAGTATGTCTCAGCCTTAAAAAACTATAAAATATATATTTTTTACAAACTTTTTACTACGGCAACAGCAGATCCACGTCTAGCTGTTTTCAAAGGAGCTAGTTTTTGCCACTTTCCTGTTTTCGGGTCATATGCATCAACCGATTCCAAACATTTCCAACCATTGCATCCTCCGCAAACAACCACGAGACCATGCCATGAAGTGCAACCAGCCTGCCAAAGGATTTTCAATGAAAGTCATCACATAAGTTTTAACAAAAGAATGATGAGAGCCTTTTGTTGTTACGACCGAAAGAATATTACCTGAAAACGTGCTGTCCGTAGTGGTGCTATCGATGTCCATTCATCTAATTCAGAATTGTACCTTTCACATTCGCCCAAAACATTCTGCTCGCAACAGCCTCCGATGCAGTAAATTAATCCATCCAAAGCGGCACAACATGAAATAAAATTTTTTATTTTCTTGACCAAATCTCTTTCTGAAAAGTGTCAAAAGAGATATGTGCAAAAAATCTAAAAATGCGTAGACAAATAAAATTCTTAAATATCGAAGAAGTAGGTAAAATCAAAAAATAATTTTAAAAACCAAAATTTTCTTTCAAAACGAACCATTAGGTGTGAACCATGGAAAACTGTGAAAAACGCAGCGGCTTACGCCTGCATAATTCACTCGAAGGATTTAAATTTGAAGTAACAAGCATTTTAGTCAATAACAAAACTCGTTATTCCCTACAGGAAAATCTGAGTTTCTTGCTTGGAAACTAATTAATGTATATAAAAAGAACCGTTGTGACTGCGTCCTTGGTGCAGCGATTTTACTGGTGACCATTTTTCGACTTTTGGATCATAACACTCCACTGTTTTTAGATCAACACTTCCACTACTACCTTATCAATGAAATAAATGTTTTTCTCATATCATTAATGATTGAAAAACTTATCAGAAACTTTCCTAATGACAAAATACGTCGAACAAATCCCGTGAGAAGCAGGAAAAAAAATTCAACCGAATGTTCTGTTCGAAAACTGCTTACTCAATATATTAAACTAGAGCAAGAAAGCACCAGCAACAGCGTAAACTTTGTTTCCCACAACAGCCGCATCGAAACGCCCACGACACTGAGCCATGTCGGCTAGACGACGCCAACTACCTTCCAACAGATTATATTCTTCCACTGTCTCCAAACATTTACCACGATCATAACCACCTATAAACTATATACCAATATCCCATAATTCATGTTGTTCCGAACTTTCAATAAAAAATTAAAATATAACAATAATATAAACCAGATGTAAAAATCATGCTTAAAACTACAGTGCAAAATTCCTTCCACTTTTGCAAAAGATACACTTATAGCATAATGCTCACCACAAACAATAATTTTCCCATCAATAAAGGCGCCTCCAACGGAGCATCTAGGACTTTCCATCTGTGGCAATGGGACACGTGAAATACCTGCTGATGACAACAATCTATAATGAAAAAGTGAAGCTCTGCTGTCAAAAAAAGCTACAAATTTACCTTCTCTATTTCATTTTTTATTTATTTCCTCTTTTGGGTAACAGATTCAACCAAAAGTTTTTATATAAAAATAACTACAACCGAATCACAGAATATTTTTTCAGTGTAACCTCTCCAAAAATTAGTACAACAGATCAATATTGAACTTCTCATGTTTAGAAGCTTAGGAGATAAATTTTGAATATATACTTGACAGCTGTTTCATCGCCGAATTTCTGCTGCCGATCTGTTCCAATACTTAGTGAAGGCTCAACATTTTGTGAAGTCATACGTGATTTTATAACATTTTCAGCTTCAGAAAGCTGAATGCTCAAGGCAACCAAACACCGGTGAAACACTGCCAATGTAATCCAAAAATCTTCTGCAAAGGGAAAATGAATGCTTTCCCAACTACTATTTCCCAAATTTTTACATTTGTGTAATGTCTTACTGCACTCATGAGTTTAGTCGGTTAACCCCGCAGTGACGTTTACGTATGACGGCCAAAACTAGATTACATTTCTTTTTTTAAATCAAGTAGCATTCACAACTTACATCCGAAGTACTGGTATTTTCATTTCATTTCAAAAAACTTGCTTTCATGTATCTTTCATATGAAAAAATGTTTTAACATTATAGGCTCACCAGCTGTCCGATGCACGGCGATCAATTTGTAAGATTCATCTTCAAATTCAGTGTTTGAGCTTACTGAACTGTTACTTTCAGCAGATGATAGTTTTGCATTGCTTAAACGACCTGAATTTAGATGCACTGGTGTTGCACCTGTGATATGATGAGCAGGAGTTTGCACCTCCAATACTTTGCTGGAAATAGTTAAAATTTTACGATGTTTCTTTCAAACATTGCTTATGAAAACAATAACTGCTTCATAAATTGATCGCCATTTTTTCATATTAGTCAATTATAAAACAAGTGGATCTAAAAATATTTTTTAAAATTACCTTCCACTGTAAGTGCGTGGTAAATAACCACCTGTACGCTTGTAATCTTGAATTATGTCAGATGCACCCACAGAACTGTGATCATCTATTTCCAAGCAGTCATGTAATTTAGCGTCTGCCTTTGTATATAACATGTGGGTCTAAAATGCATTCATGTCTTAATTTTAAGCTGCGAGTAATTTAGAAACAGAAAGAAATATGCAAACGGTAAACTGGAAATACTCTTAATTTTTTTCTTTTTTGTTTTGAAAATACCTTTTCTACGAGCTGTTCAATCCACTGTTCAATGCGATCGTTCGCATGAGGTAAAGATTGGAAGTACTGCACAGCACGCAGCGCTATATCCTCGCCACAACAAAGCAACTTCGTATTATCACTACTCAAAATTAGACGGACCTGTAAGAACTCTTAAGAGGCTGTTTCATAATCGGNTTATCACTACTCAAAATTAGACGGACCTGTAAGAACTCTTAAGAGGCTGTTTCAATTAACTTAAGAGGCTGTTTCAATTAACTGTTTCAATTTTTTTCAATTAACAAAAACCTGCTAATATTTTTCAAGTTTTAGCGGCTGATTTCATTATACCTTAATAAGAGGCAAATGGGTGAATTCTGGACTTTCATCAACAATTTGTGCAAAATTTTCAGCAATAAAACTATCAACTTGTTCCACAAGTACATCATCGTTGATGTTAGCTTGACAGCGAATTCCTAAAAATTTCATAATTTGTTCTTATGATGACTTGAAAATTTTTATAATTATATGACAAAACTAAACTCTAGAAAGTAACTATAATAAAAAAAAAAATATAGTGAAGCTTACCTATGCAATCCATTATATTAAGATGTTCGATAAGATACCGAGCACAAGTTTTGGCAACTGGAGCTACTTGAAGGGCACAAGCTGTTTTATAAAGTTCGCCAACTTTCCTGATATTTATTTTCAAGCTGGAAAATATGTTGATGTGACCTCCAAAAGGCAGTATTTTGTGACATGAAAACAGCTATCAAATAAACGAAAATCTAGAAATGGGATGAACTGCTTGCTGCGTTTTGTATTTACTGACTATGTAATCAGAAGCTTACTGAGAAGAATAGGCGTAATTTACAATCGCTTCGAAGCAATCATAATCGGCTTCAGCAAATTCATAGTACGAAAGCGGCTGTGGTACGGTCGGCAAAACAAGAGCTGGCGACGAAACAGTACCTTTTGTCGACAGCAATGATGTGCTAATTCGTTCTGTAGTTGTTATTGGTGAAAAAAAGCATGAAATGATCACAAATAACCTTGATAGGAACTAAGTTTAGTATTTGAAGCAACTTTTGCTTCTCATTCTACTTTGAATGCATCAATATTTGCATATTAATAAATGCATATTTCCACCTCATTCTTCAGTGTTTTAAATATGCATTTTGGAAGCGGGTGTTTTCCCCTAATTTAGAAAAATTCCGAAACAACTATTTATTGCGGGCAAAAATTACTTGAAGATTGGCCTCCATTCTCGCTTCTGACAAACATATCCATTAATGCAGGTGAACACGCAGCGAGGACAATCTGGAACTTTTATACACACTCAGAAAATAATAGATATATGCGGATTATATACTTTTTAATCGGTTTAAATTGAGAAAAAACAAGAAAGGCCAAGAAAGTGAGACCTTATGAGCAAGAATTTCCTTTTCATGTACAAAAAGGACGACATCACAGAGCTCGCGATTTCTGCGAAAAGTGTTCAAATGATAAAGCAGCGTATCCTATAATGAAGTAATGCATTATAATCAACTATTTTCTTTTTCTTCCGTGTTATACAGTGGGGTGTTCCTTTTTTTTTATTACACTACTTGAAAGAAGCACAGCAACAAGCGGTGCAAGACAGAAACGCAAATCGCATAATTTTTAATAAATATGCAACAACCCAAAATGCATTTTACCTACCTGCATGGAGTTATCATATATTTTCAAAGTGATTTCTTCGTTACAAATAATCATCGAACCGTTTGACTCACTTGCGTGTAGTAACACGTCTTTTTCAGGTGTTTTTGACTCCTAAGTAAGGAATTTCGGAATGAATCTGCACAATAAAACTGATAGAGCAGAACCATACGATACCTTATGGTTTCATTTAAATGAACTGAGAATAAATTTTGTTCGAAAGTATACGCAAACAACAAGTTGCATACTGAATAAAAAAGTCAGGTAATTTCGATGGCTAGTGAAGCAAAGACTTACCAGACAAAGAACATCCATCCCATCACTATCATTATTATTATCATCATTGTCGTTGTCACCATTTTTTGGTAATAAAAGGTTATGGTTAGTTAGTAGAGGGGAACGGCTCTCATCAGTAGGGCGATGGCCACCGGAATGATTGCAGTTAGCCGGTTGCTGAATGTTATCCATTTGATTAGTCCTGTCCCGATGAGTAACGACGATTCCTCAGGATACCCAGGAAATGTTGAATAACTGCACTCCTCAACAGCAATGGAAGGTATATCAAGAGATTAAAGATTACCGGAAATCGATACACCCACTACTCATTGCAGCTCTAATTCAATTTCGGATGGAAATATCTAGCTTCCTGATAATTTGTGCCCGGAGGGAAGAGGACGGCAATGAAATAAGCCTCTTGAGGAAAAACAAGTGGAGGACGGTCAGGTTACCTCAACCATATTCTGAATCTCTTCGAGAATGAGGGGAGAGTTCGTACTACGTGGTAGACGTGTAACCCACGGAGTAAAAAGGCGGACGAGTGGAAGTGAGAACCGGGAACCGGGAAGGAAACAGTAGCGACAGGTATTTATCGGCGGACGTCCCGCTGTTACACAACACGAGTCGATCTATTCCTTCTCATCAGTCGAACATGTGAGAGTGGTGACGTCATCCCAATCAATTGATGCCTTCCTCTGCTACTGTGCAGCTCTACCCTAATCAGTGTTTGCACGGAAGGGCCATTTGAGTGTAGTCTTTGGTCTGCCACAGTCTAAGGTCGAGGGTGAACTAGGGAGCCTTGCAGTTGTCACTGTTCACTGGGTCTAGCAGTCATCCCGGTAAATTTTAACGAACTTCCTTTTGGTTTATTTTGCTCTTCCTTCGCAAACACTAGTAATTAATGTAGTGTAATTAGTAGCGATTAACGCTGGCATTTCACAGTGCTGTAAGCGATTGCGCACCAATACACGACGTGGTTTACGACATTGTCATTGCGACCTTCAGTATCTCCCGTGAATCAGAGACTTGATCAGTGATGCTGGTTTGAAGAACTTTTTGCAGCTATTATAAACCTATGCCTTGTTAAGGACGACCTTTGCGTGGGGCAGATAAAGGGCAAAGGTTATGCCAAATAGCTTATTGCGGAACTGTGTTAATTTTAGACATTCATTTTATGCTTACTATGAGAGATTTTGAGTGTGCGCCTGGGCAGGATTACATTCGGTAAGAAATAGGAAGCAAGAGTTTTGAGGTGTAGTTCTAAATCAGAAGGTTGAGGTGAAACAAAGTTGGTTTTTGCAATGGTAACTGTCCAAGAAGATTCTGCTAAAAATACTCTGCATTTGGTTCATTTTCAATCTCATAAATTAATCCGTTCACACTATGATTTTAAGCGGACACTCCATGGCATTTGTGGCAACAAAGCATATAATCCAAAATAATTATTTTGCTCTGCTAGGTTCAGTTTGAAAAATAAATCGATGAAAAAATGAAATAAAACAATCTGATAAATTATTTAAGGTCGAAGCGAATGATTCGAAAACTCCAATAGAGGATCAATGAGTTTTGGTGGAAGCCAACAATTTGTTGAGATTTTTACAAAATTTTCGAACCGGCGTTAGTTGTGTAGATTTCCGTAACTTCGGTAAATTGCAAAAGTCACTTGCAGTTTGTTGGATATCGACCTCAAAGTAACCAGATAATAAGAAATATTTCTTATCACAGAAAATTGAACCCAAGAATGAAAAATTGAAATTATGTGCAAGAGCTTCTTCCTGCAGGAAAGGACTGTCATCTGCAACGCTTAGTGGAATGAAATTCTTCCGGGCCCGTATAAAGTTGAGATGGCTTGAATTGATAATTCAGTGAGATTTTGAGCACAAGGAAGTGAGCAGTTTCTCCTTTAAAAAGTAAATAAATGATAAGATACATAGTGAACGTAATACTTTTCACATTCCGCATCACTTGAAGTTTCCATTGAAATAAAAATGAAACATTTTTTTTCGTTAAAAGAAGCGAGGCTACTTCAGTATCTTTCTGATTTCTTTTTCCTTGGAACGAGCGAATGGAAGAGTGCTTATAATTCGTGTCCTTTACAAAGACCAAAAAATTGAAACATTTGCTGAATTGCATTTGGATCGCCCAATTTGAATGATGTTGATACAGACTGTGAAGCATTTGGTCGAGGTGGTTTTGGCCCGTATCTGAATTTAAGTAAATTCGCAATTTAATCACATTATCTTCTTTTCTTTTCCCCAACTAGTTGTATTTAATGCTGCATGTATGTTTCAGTAATAGAGGATTAAATTATATATTTTTGGCCAGAAACATTCATTCTTGCAGGAAAAGCAATCCAGAAGGATTTGCTTGCAGAGAAGTCTCAGGCCTAAACATTTTCATCTGTAGTACTTGATAAATTAAAGTTATAATTAGCTGTATGATTTCCTGCTTTATTAAAATCTGTAACGTATGAAACATACCGCTGAAGTCTAAGTTTCGAATTACTGGCACCATTCTCGGTATGATGCTTCATTCCGATTGTTAACGAATCTTCATCTCGACTCAGTAGAAATGCTGGTCCATCAGTAGTTGTTGTGGTAGTATAAATTTGTTTTTTATCAGATGGTAAAGCTGCTTGTGCTATTGATAAGCCATCCTTAAATGCTTGGTGGGCAAGAACGTTAATTACAGGAAGTACTTTGCAAGCTATTATCTATCTATGATTGTTCTCGGTTACCTTCCTATATTCATTTTTTCATCTATTTATGTGGTCTCGCCCACAACAACGATAATAAATTTTGGGAAGTTCCCGGGAACAAACTATTCACCCAAACGACTAAGATATATCATCAGTCAGTCATCGTGACCCCTCGATCTTATTTCCCATCTGTCATTTATTAAAATTGCAAAAAGTAGCTATTTCATGTTTAGACACTGATGTAAATGTTTTGAATTGTCGTTAGAATTTGCAAACTGACAGCACTAATATATCAGGCATTAAAATTTCTGAAATGAGGTGGAGTACTTACCTGAATATTCTGTAGGAGGTCAGATACTCCACCTAATATCCCTTGTCCGCTTCCATGTTTCGATTTATCAAAATTTTCATCATATATATCATAATAGTCAATAGCGAGATCTTCTTTTACTGCCGATAAAGTAGTAGATTTAGACGCAGTAGTAGTAGTAGTAGTAATTGAGGGTTTTGATGATTGCGGTAGTACTTTCTCTGTTAGAAACGCTGTTTTCGTGTTTCTATTCGTGATCGATTCCTCAAAGATAAATTATCGTTTTTTCAGAACAATGATTAAAGTTCCACGGTTTCACAAACTATGCTATTCAAAAGTGGATTTATTGCGATCTCGGTAAAGGTTCTGATCCTTGACATTTTTCCATCTTTTCATCCTAGTAAATCAGTGGCATATGGACTGGTGCCAACTTTCACCTTTGCATTTTTGGCCTCGTCATACGAACCGGTTTTTTTGTAATGATGATAAGAATCAGGTCATTGATATTGTTATAGCTATATTTACTAGCTATCATCTATTTTACCTCTGAAGTTCGCACGGCTTCCTGTCCATTTTGGGATTGTAATAATGGAGTTTTGGGAAATGCTTGCACGTGATTTATGTTACTCAAGTACCTTGAGCGTACGTCTTCTAAGTGACCTTGTTTCATGAACACCGGTTCAACTCCCTGAAAATTTTGTCCCATTCCAATTTCATGAGCAAATAAATGGTAGATGAATAAGCAAGTGTATACCTGTATAAATTTATTTTGTAAGTCTCGCAATTTATTAGTGTTGTTCGTAAGAGTTTTCGACTGGAGGTTTAAAAGATTCGGTCTATTGTGGAGAAAGAGGCTTAATGAATTTCCATAATACCTAAAAACTAACAACGCCATCAAAACGGCTACGAGTCCACTGCCATGGAATTTGACGCCGAGTACGTGAAGTATTACGCTCTACTCTGCTCTTATTCAGAATATCCACCGGACACAACTGAAACCACCATCGTAGGTCACTGCAAATCGAATGTTGGTGATATGTTCCTCAAAATATGTTCTTTAAGTGAATAATTGTATGCTTTTATTAAATTTAGTAAAATTTGACCTTTATTCAGTTGAATTTTACTACGGAAGACTATATTAGAGTAGGATGAAAAATAGTTGAATGAAATCAGATAAGAAAGTTGCAGAGGAGATGACTGAGGACATTAGTTGGTGGGGAAATCTCTTCAATCATCCCCTCTGAGGACATTTCTCCACCAACTTTTAAAATAAAAAGAATACCTTTAATCTTTTTCTTCTGCTCATCCTATACTTCTGCCCGGTTTAGCTTTTCAACACTTTTTTTGAGACTTAGTAGTAATGTTGAAGACTTAAGTCATGTATCTGCAAGCCATAAAGGCACTGTATTCTTCCAAATATCAAAACTGAACGAACTTTTCATCGAGCACTGCTTGCCACTTACGTATAATTTGTGAACCAGTAAAAAATGTTGATGATCGATGGTGGTCATTTAGAAATTTTGTATCAATGCAATCACTGGTTCGAATTTTCACTGATTTACCGTTGCAGCATAGTAACTGCCACGTGGTAAACATTTCCGAACTATCTTCTACAATTCTGACCCCAGCTGTATACTGCAATAATAAAATGATAAAGTTCTTTGATTAATGTTGCCTGAAATGTTCCCAAACAATTCCATTATGGCAATTATTTGGTTGATAGCCAAAAACTGCAAGCTAAGTGAAAGAGAAAATGTTGCTTGCTGGCTTCACTGTTATAGTTTTTGGCTATGTTATGGCTCACAACGTTTCTCCAGAAATCCACCTTCATCTAAAAAGTGGTAAACGACAGTGTGATCCATCCTGTGCTACTAGTGCCATATCTTATCGTATTATTTGCATATTTTTTCGACCAGAATCATAAAAACTATACGTTGTTTAGGAGTATGGAAGCCTTAATTAGAGTAATGACATCTGATGTAGTTGAAATTTATCCCTATTAATCAAGAAATGATTTTGTTTCTAAATACCAGTCTATGGGAATGATTCACATTCGAACTTCCTTGATTACAATGATTATAGGAGCTTTGAGTTCTTACCTGATCGCTTCCACAGCTCAAGTATATGTCATCTAATTGGGATGATGCACTATCCGATATTCTACATGTTTCATTCATCAGCTGTAAAGATGAAAAGATTTGAATCGAAACTTCTATTCCAGCCTTAGACTTTAATTGCAAAATTCGGATATTCTTACATATACTACAAATAGTATCGGCTAATTCACCTACAGGTCTATTTAGAATGACATAAAACATTTCGAAAAATGGTAGTCTGAACTTAAAAGAACTATTATCAGAAGTTGAAAGAACGGACCGATCGAATATTATCGAACGACGAACATGCGAATTTGTAATAACGTTCATTGCCAACATATGCAGTGTTAAAAGTTGAGAGATAGAATCCTTCAGGGCACTGGAACGTTGTGGATACGTGAGGTGTTACTGGGCGTAATGTTTCAAACAGTAAGCTAAGGTAAGCTGCTGTTTGCCAGATTGTTTCTCTGCTGCAAACAGCTCTAAAAATTTCTGGTGCTTGAGCGAACGAAACTTTTTTGAAATCTAGTTTGAAAAACAAGTGGACGAGATCTTCGTATGAAGATAGAAGTCAAAACACGATTACTCCCGAAAATTTGCTATGGATTTTAATTTAGGCTTCAGGGAAAAAGGCTTCATGACTGGGTTTTCCCTAAAGTTTCCCAAATCACATTTTAGTTTTTTGTTAAGTTAGGATTTTTTATAAAAACCCTTAAGTATTCACTTTTACTAAATCGAACCTGTTCATTTTGATGATCATAATAAAAGGAAATTCACCAGAAAATTACTAGTTCCAGAACAAGGAATCTTGATTTAGGGAGCTTCATCTCGCCATCAAATTCTAAAAATTTAGAATGCATATAAATTAAAACAGAATCACTTCTGGAAATACATGTGGAAATGTTGTTAGTACTACTGATAGTGATCAAAATGAGTGGAAAGTTAGAAAAATCAGTTTTAGTCTGAATGAAAGACAACAATGATAATAACAATAGCCACTGTACGAAGAACAATTTCTGATTCAAAGGTATTTAGACGACGAAATGGGACAAGGCATGGAAATTTTATCAGCAGACGAAATGATGCTCCTTGCCCTGTGGTGATGATGAAAATGATGGTGACGGTGACATTGTTGAAATGTGACACAACACATTTAACAGGACAGACAGACCGATGGGATGACATTGACCCATCATCGTTCATACAATTACCCACAAAACTTCTTGCTTTCTGTTTTTTCCATCTATCAGAGCAAATCATATGCCAAAAACTAATTGCTAGCCATCACAATGCCATGAGCCAGTCCTCTTGGATTTGATTCTCTATCTTGTCTAGCATCCATTAGAGTTAGATTTTCAGTGATAAATTTATTTCATCTCCTGGATTAAGCTTTAGTTTCCACTGATATTTTACTCCATATCAACCACCATTTCATCTTTGCTTACAGTTGAACCATTCACTTTGCTGCACATACAGTTAGAAGGTTTGAAATGGGACATACACTTGCTCATAGATGACACAAAGATAATTAATCTCAGTTATCTCTTCATTTCTACCAAAATTAGACGACGTATTTAGGTAGAGGTGATAGTCCAGGGGGGAGAAGAGTGTACCCACGTGTCTAGCATTTAGAGTTCGACTCTCTCGGTGCGTCGCATTCCAGCTCCGTATTGTTGAGGTTGATAGGCAATGCGGCGTTCAATTAATGCGTAAACGAATGTTGAAGGCAAAGTCGCAACCGGCTGACAACCGTTCTCTCACTCGTTTGCCGTACTTGAAACCTGCCACAAGATTTTCGTGCTGGTGAGACCGAGCTGTCATTTACTGAGACTCGAATGAGACCGGAAAGATATCACTGAGGTGGTTTCACTGTAATTCGGACGTCTCCGCCGTTCCAGTCCTTGTCATAGTACCATCCCTTACGTGTAGTCACGTCACATCTGGGTATTCTCCTGAAGTTCCGAGCATTCCGGTTTTGCATCTGGTTATGTACAAAAGGGTCATTTTCGACTTTATTGCAGCTGAAGGAGAAAGGGACAAAAAAGAAGGCTCTAACCATTCCTCCATTTTTAGGAGCAGAAAGAGCAGTAATCTTCCAATAAATGAATCTGCCATCATCTTCAGATGAAATGTAAGATGTATACTTATTTTGTCCTTTTCTTCTGATGAAGGAACTACCGGCTTCCGACGACAGCCCTTGATCATAAAAAAATTTTCTAAAATACTTTCGAGTTTTACAAATTTCGGGAACACCATATCAATTTAAATCAAAATTTCATCAAAGTCTGGGAAGATCTGTTGTTCACTTTTTGACTATTCAAACAACCTATCATTCAGAATTCCAGAAATTATACCAACGAAACTGGGATAATAATAAAAAATGTCGCGAATTATTTCTCTCATTTGAACTTCTCTTTCAAGCAACCATTCAGAATGGGGAAATCTGCAAAGAATGAAGCTTAATTAATGATAACCTTTATTTATTTCAGAGTCAGAGAATTTTTGGCACTTCCGGTTACTAACCGGAATCCACTCACAGAGAGGAGCTTCTATTGCTGACCTTTGAAGATTGAAGTGGAAGAGAGTTCCAGTGAACAACTGAATGTGGATCAGTCGGTCTTAAGATATTGGATAATGCCGTTTTTATAAAAAGAGAGATGGAGATGTAATCCAACCGATTAACTGAAAGGAAAACAGGTTCATATTCCGGTACCTAGATACGGAGATTGTATTTCGCGTGGTAACGTAAATGAACTCTGAAACATTGAGCAGAGCCGAGCCAGAGGTCTCTTTTCTGGTTCAGGAACGTACTCGTTGAAGTCGGTCCAGCCGGAGATAGCGACGTTTTCGTAAAGCACCACGCTTCCTGAAATATCCCATGCGCTTTGTTCGATCCATGAATGTACTAGGTCACTCCCACTCCTAAGCTTTTAGTAGCATTGCAATCATAGTGGGACAGAACGCCTACATAGTGAGACAGACCCGGCTATTACCAAAAAGGAGCATAATTTAGCGCGAAATCTCAAATTTCTCGGGAATTTTTTCCAGTCTTCACATCGCTAATGGAGTCTTCGGGGGATCGTGGTAGTGCGGGAGGTGGTACCAGTGTGCTAGTGAATGTGGATGAGGACAAGTATTTGGGTCAGATCAAACATATTTTGGAAAATGGGCAAAAAATCAATGACCGGACAGGTATTGGAACAATCTCCGTATTTGGAATGCATTCTGTTTATTCGCTTCGAAATAGTAAGATGTTTCTTCACTTATTCAGGTATTGTTTTTATAAGGTTGTTTATACAAAGAACTTGTGCGGGTATTTATAATATCCACAGGGAAGGCGCTGTTTTGAGGATAGCTGAAACTGAAGTTGATGGAAGTTTGGTCACTGAAAACTTATTTATTTGGTAACTGCAATATCCTTATAAATTTTTTATAGATGTCGTTCCGGTTTTAACAACCAAGCGAGTTTACTGGAAAGGTGTTGTTGAAGAATTGTTGTGGTTCATTAAAGGTGATACAAATGCAAAACATTTGTCTGATAAAGGTGTTAAAATTTGGGATGCCAACGGATCTCGGCAATTCCTTGATCAGCTTGGTTTTACTGATCGATCTGAAGGGGATCTAGGGCCTGTTTACGGTTTCCAGGTGAAACTTGGTTCTTTGTACGACTAAATTTTGTGTAAAGTTATAGAACATCAAAGTGTTTATTTAGTGATCCACATTTTACCTGGCTTCTTGCTTTAGTGATCTGCTGTACATTGGTACTTTTGTATGGTTTTCTTGAATTTGAAATTGTTTTACTAAATCTCCTATGACTTTACTCTCGCTTTCTTGTGCGTTTATTTTTCAATTGTAATGAAAGAATTTTATTAGTGGCGACATTGTGGTGCTGAATATCAAGGTATGGATGCTGACTATACCAACCAAGGTATTGATCAGTTATCTGCAGTCATTGATCTGATTAAAAAAGAGCCAAACAGTCGACGTATCATCCTCAGTGCTTGGAATGTTAAAGGTTTTACTTTAATTTTGTGATTTCTCATTCGGAACAATCATTGTGATTTTTTTTTTTCCTGATAAAATTTCTCTTTGTGAAGCTTATAATTTTAATGGGTTTAGACTTGAAGCTAATGGCTTTGCCACCTTGTCACACGCTTGCTCAGTTTGCAGTACGAAATGGTGAACTTTCATGCCAGTTGTATCAACGTTCTGGAGACATGGTCTGATTTTTGATGCTGATTAATTATCTTTTCTGTGCAGTTCATTTTTCTCAGTTGTCTGCCACTCTTTTAATGATTAAATTCCCACTTGCAGGGTTTGGGAGTCCCTTTTAATCTGGCAAGTTATGGACTGCTTACACACATGATAGCACATATCTGTGGCCTTAAGGTATAAGTTTTTAATGTTTCTCAGTTGTAGTCGTTTCACAGTTTAAAAGATTTCAAAGTTTTTGAAAAGTTTTTTATTCAGGCAGGTTATCTGTATCATGTACTGGGTGATGCTCATATATATGTGAATCATATTGATGCATTGCAAGAACAGGTTGGCTTAACTTTCACAGAAAATCTGATTTGGCATAATGTTTTTGAATTTCTGACCAAGTGATGGGAAGATAGAGAATAGTTTGTTCTTGTTTTTTTTTTCTTTCTTTTTTTTTTTTTTTTTTCAGCTTAAACGTAAACCGCGACCATTCCCTACAATTCGATTCGTTGGAGACATCAAAACAATAGATGACTTTACCTTTGAATCAGTTGTACTTGAAGATTACCGGCCGATGCCAACAATCAAAATGGAAATGGCTGTATAAGTCTTGCTTATCTCATCTGACAATTTTGTTGTGAAAATTGACTATTTAAGGAAAAGAAGAAAAAAATTACCAATAAAATAAGTTATACGAACCGCTCATATGTTCTCCACAAAATGGCTCAAATAGGTTTTTTTTTTAAGATAATAGGGCCAGCAGTTATTTCATCAGCTATGATAGTTATAGCATATCTAATTCGGATCCTACTTTTCAGTGTTCATTTTTTACTGCCAGCTATCATCTGTAGATAAAAAAGTTCCAAAACCTTTTCTCCTTTACTTTGCTTAGCAGTATTTCTCAGTCCGGAAAAGCTTCAGAACTTTCATATTATATTAAACTATTGTTGTTATCCAGAGACCTAAATTTTTTCCTCGTGGAATATGCTTTCAAGATTTTTAGATATTAAAAAATTAACGAGGAATTTGTTATCGCTTAAATGTATGCAGTTCAGTAAGAAGCAAGTAGAAAAAAAAAACGAGATTCTTTGCTTTCTGAAAAAAAAAAAATTTATTTCTTCAGTGTGTAGTAGTACTCGTATTATTTTTGTTTACAGCGACCAACTGTTCACTTCTTTAAATAATCTGATACTCTTGAACTTGGGAATAGTAAACGGTATTTCATACGATTTTCTAGGCCCACAAAGTTAAGCGCCTTTACCTGTACTTGTCTGGAAGGTTTAAGGTACAGACTTTATCACTCCATTGAGACTCAGATGTTATATCAGTTTTTTTTTTGGCCAGACGTCCTTAATTCTACTGTGACTGTGTTTTGTCCTTTTTTTCCACTTCAAAAAAAAAAAGTGGAAAGATTATATGTTACCGTTGTCTGATTTATTTGCTTGGATTATTACTGCTCAAGTTTTATATTTTGAAAATTTTGAAGTCCGAAAAATGAATATAAGCTCACCGATGTTCAGTTTATGGTTTAATTCATTTTTTAGACTGGTTGATTGCTCCTTTGCTGTAAAATGGAATCACTTACTAAAGTTAATGATGTGGAGCCCACGGAAGTAATATTTATTTATGACTGGCCGGTGCAAATTTTTCAGCCAGTTAATGGTTTTAATGTTTTCGGTGACACTGAAACATTCTGTACCAATTACCGAAGTGCTAATCACGAATGGTATCATACCCTTTCATGCTTCTCCAGTAATGATCAGTTAGCACTATAAATAGCAATTCATTCTCTCTGTTGGTGTTGCTGTTCTGTTTGCTGTAATTATCATCCATAATTTTATTCCTAGTTATGGAAACCCAGAACTGTTACCACACTTCTTTTCAGGATGGTGCATTTGTACAGAACCAACTTTGGATTACCATCGAGATCTAGAATACATTTGTATTTAGAACAGAGCAGGGTAGTAACAGCACATCCATCTCCTAAGGAATGCAAATTTTCATTTAGGTTTCTGGAGGATAATATTTGCCGCGGTTCGTTGCACTTCATGCTGAACTTCAATAAGTATTTTGTTCGCATAAACTTCATTAGTTATTTATTTGCGCTTTCTTAATGGGATCAGGATTTCAGTTTTTGTGGATTAAAAACATAATACAGAACTGACATGTGTCTGATTCCCGTAGGATGAGTTAGCATTTAATGGCTAGTTGTAGTTAGTAGTGAAGTGTTATCTTGCACCGATGAAAGTGAGATAACGTTTGCAGTGGTTTTACCAATGCCAGATTAAAACTTGAATTGACAACTGAAAATTCAAATTGCCATGAAGAATGAAGAATGGTATTTCCTTTGGTAAATGAAGTCTGTGCCATTAAGCTGAAAATGTGTCTAGCTGGAGCAGCTAGGAGCATTTTTACGGGACAGAAGGGCATCATAATCGATAAAATATTTGAAGTTCGATTGAGCCAGCTACTTCATTATATCCACATTTCTCCGTAGGGAGTGTGACAGCTGTACGCTCTGTGACGACATTTTCATCAATGGACAGCTTCCGAGTGCCAAAAGATTCACAGTTTGTGGAGTCATTGACACATTGTTTTACGGATCAGTCCAATAGTGGCATGTGATATACTTTGCATTTTAAAAAAAAAAGTTGTTAGGGATCAGTTCATTTAAATTTAAAATAAGCCAGAATTGTAGTGCTACATCATAACTGTGTGCTCAGTTCTTTTACTACTGAGATTGGAGGGTACTTGAATTAGTTAGATTTCTTGGAAGTAATTCCACTTCAATTCAGGTTTAAATTTTACGCTTACTAGTCTTTAGTTAACACCAGCATGGCTTATTGCAGGGAAAACAATTATGATAACAGTTGATCTTCTGTTCAGTACAGAGACCTTTAATTTGGGCTTCAACAGTTGGATGAGTATGGTTCCACCACCGCCTGCCGATATCACAAACGACTTTCGTTTCAAAGTTCTCAGCAATGACGGCGCGTAAGTTGTTTCCATTTCGCACTTCGTATTAATCAGTTGAAAAAAAAAGTTTCTGCGATGCATTATAATTGACAAAATGTTGTAAACTGCCTTTTGTTTTAGAACCCTTACTTTATAGTAGTGCACTCTTTTCAGTGATTTTACCATACACTGTCGGGACGGCGACCTTAAAATATCAAAGAGTGCACTATTCTTAAGTTCTGATTATTTTCGGTTTCTATTCACTGCAAATGATGAAGGATTAATGTCTAAAGAACAGTCAGTACCTGACTACAGCATGGAATCTGTCCACAAGGTTTCTTGATATCACAGACACTGAGATCACGTACGCTAAAATATTAACGTCATAATCTACTTGAAGGACATCTGAGATATTCGGGAACTGCTGAAAATTGAGAAAGTAATAATATTTATGTAGTTGATTATGCTTAATTTTATAAGGAATTTACTCCATTTTTAGGTGCTGGTGTTTATGATTACGGGGACATTTGAAATGCCAGATAACTTGACACCCGAATTGGCTAGGGAGCTAATTGATATAGCCATGCATTTTAAACCTTTAAATCGTGACGCGCTCAGAAATACTATTCATCGTGCTCTTTGTAAGCTATTGCTGCAGGTACGTATTTTATATTTCCATTTTGGTAGCCGCAATTTCCATAAAATCAACTAGACATCAGTTACTTGAATATGTTAGATGTTTCCTATGTTGGAAAGAATTTAGAGAAGTGAATATTAATTAATATTATTAACGTCTTATTTTATGGGAGTTGCAGAACTCCTCAATCTTGGATAAGGTTGTTCAGTTCCTCGTGTTTGCGCATGAAATGAATCTGTCACAGTTGAAAGTAATGTGTATGTCGATTATCGTTTATGAACATTACAAACGATTCAAGTTGGAGTATAACGAAGAAGTAACACTTTTTACATTTGTTAAAGTAATAGGTGACTGGATCATTAACTGTTGATTCATACTGCTAATTTAAAATGTTTGCTGATCAATTTCTCGGTTTATTCATCTTTTTTTTCATTGGTTTTACCGGCTTTTAAACTAATAGTTTCTGAACTACACCTAGGATGGAACATTGTATTTGTTATAGTCACCAAATGCAGACCATCGAGCGCTTCATGAACGCTTGCGTCGTAGTGGCTTTCTTTTAACCGTCTCTCCACTATCACGCATTGATTCGATTCGGCGGCAATCTTTGAAATGTAGAAGGATTTTTCGATATAGATGAAAATCGAATCTGAATTCATTTGACGTATCTCGAAATCCAAATAGTACGGTGTAGGATGGTGTAGATTAATGCTATGCATTTCTTCTATTTCATTTTCGAAGTGCTTTTGTTAAACTATGTGAAGATGATTCCATTATGGCTGTTTCTATAGAGAATTAAAGATCAGATGAAATTAAATTAGATATTGAATAATTAGAAGAAACACTTATGGTTTAACGTCCATCTTTGACATCGACTATTCATTGTATTGGTCTTGATGAAGCCTCGTTATTTTCANAAATTAAATTAGATATTGAATAATTAGAAGAAACACTTATGGTTTAACGTCCATGTTTGACATCGACTATTCATTGTATTGGTCTTGATGAAGCCTCGTTATTTTCGATAAAGGACGGCATCAATGTAATAATGAGATTTTATAAATTGAATAAGCTTAAATATAAATTAAATATATAGTTTTTGAAGCTAATGAGGCTTTCATCAAGACGTTATAGAAGTGTAAGTTTTCAAAGGATCATTTCGTGTAAAAAAGAGGTTCTTAAATATTCTCTGTTTAGAAGAAATGTTAAAGAAACACTGTGCAGTGGATGAAAAACAGGCAAAATAAGAAAGTGAGGAGGGTGATAGGAGAACCAGAAATTAGGCTAAGAAATTAATACCGTGATACGAAGGAGGATATCCGGAATGAAAAGAAGGTAAATAAAGGAGAATAAGTAATTGAGAGAGGTATTTATGAAGTGTTTGAAAAGTAGAAATTAGGCTGTCAAAGAAAGATATTATAAAAGTGAAAAAAAAAGTGGAAAGTAGACATAAAGTCATCTATTTAGATCATGCTTTGAATTTGCTCGTTAAGCTTCAGATGGAAACGTTGCAAAACATTGCATTTCCTTCTAATGTTTATTGAATAGAAGTTTCAAATCACGGAGAATTGGCTTTCATGCTCTTTTATGTTCAATCAGATGACATGGCAGTAAAAGGGCAGCTTGTACAGTGAAGCCTTCCTTAAGAAGTCGAAAGCAGTATGGCAAGCTTAGTTTGAACTATACTAAAGTCCAGTTCTCTGTCAGTGGAAGAGATAGGTTATAGGGATTTTGAAAGTTAAGACTGTTGTTTTCAAACATTCTGCAAGATTTGTTTAAAAAAGACAAGAGAAAAAACTGGAGCAATGCTGGTTTGCTGTACTCGATCCCTTCTGGAGGGAGAAGGATGGATCGGAGAACCGTGCTGCTTTTAGTCTCCGTTGCATTCTCTTTTCCTATTCCGTTCCCGAATCCCATCGTGCAACCCTTCTCCTCTCCCTTGTCGTGTTCCCAATTTCGATTTCGGTGCCAGGTAGCGCATAGCAAAGTACATTTTTGGCGCATTTTCCGACCAACATCTACAGCAGAATAGTGCAGTACGTTTTCCTTCGGGCAGTTACCCCTTCTTTTTTCATTGCACATTTCCTATTCAGACGTTGCAACCACTTCCTTCGCTCATCACCCTTTCCTTCAACTTTTACTTTACTTCTTTACGGCATAGACGTTGCTTGTTTATTATACAATATGCAGATTGAGTCAAACATCTCTAAGTTTCATCATTCATTTCCTTACCCCACTACGTTTCTTGGCTTTTCTTCTCTTTGGTTGACTTCCTCAACTAATCATCTCTCCTAAGGTAGCACAAGATTTTCACACATCCCATCATTTGAAGATTGACAGGCTTTTGCTTAAAGACTTAAATGATAGAACTTTGACTTAATTCGAGTTTTTCAAGTGGCTGGGATGTCGAATGCTACTGCTATTCTTTTGGAATGATGTTTCCGCATTTTAAAAATGTCGATTTTTTTTCAAACTTCGAAGTAAATGATCAATCAGAACTTTAAAAAAAGTTAGGGACGATGGAATTCAGTTGAAGCCATCAAAATTTTAATGCAGCAGCACTCGCTCTGGTATTGACTTCCTGACTTCTTTTTTTTGGTGATGCCTACAACACATCATTATAAGTACTAGTGAATATTTAACTTCTAGTGTATTGAGACATAATTTTACTTTTCTTCATTATTAATGATATGAATTAGTACATTTCCAAGTATTCACTCTGTTAATGCATTGTCGAAGGACTTGATAGCTTAATTTTAGTATCATTTTCATCTTGATCAACTGCTGTAATTCCATTTTGATTCTTTCATCCTAAGTTTAAGTGTTTGGTATTCGGATAAAATAGGGTGAGGTTCTGACTACTCAAGACTATAGAATTATACATGGATATCCATAGGAAGTTTTGGTCCTTGCTTGTGCTGTATATAATGGTTATTAAATCAATCCGTTAGTCAAGGTTTCAGAGAGCAGGAACCTTCCGTTCCCTGATACTTTGACTCACGGAGAACACTGCATCTTTGACAAATGCAAAAAGAATTGAAGCGTACATATGGAAGAGTTTCAAAAATCCGCCTGATGCATACTTTTTTTTAAGCAACTTGAAGAAACCACACTAAGTCATTTGCCTAAACATCAAGTGATTGCTGTAGGTTCATCTTGGCAGCGTTTTTTTCCTTTTTGCTTTCAGATGTCCTGCTTAGAAGAAGTCGGCAGTAAAACAGGCTTTTAGCGAGGTTATTTCGATCATGATACAGCGTTGTGCATCTCTCCGTGACACAATTACTCCCCATTTGATAGATCAGAATAGAATTATTGAGGAGAAATACGAAGGATTATTATCAATAAATCGTCAAAAACTTTCAGCTGATGATGGTGCATATCTGTAAATAAGATACATCATATTCTGTTTAGGCATATCATGACAGATTAGTATTATTTTTTTTTTTTTTTACTTAATCTATTGTGACACTTTTTTTGTATGTTTCTTCACCGGTCCACTTTTCAGCATTCGTCATTTTATGAATCTTGTAAATCTGCATTTTTTTTTCTGTGGTGTGATTATCGAAGTTTTGAGTATGTCTGTATCGCCTTTGTTTTTCGAGCCACTGGAAAAGGTTTTTGTCAGTAACATAAATCGGCATTATAAATATTTATTTGAAATATTTTTTTTTCGCTTAAAAAGAGGAAGGAAAAGAAACTAAATTAATTTTGATTATCGATCTGTATACAGGCTTAAAAAGTTGTCCATTCATTCGAAGAAAATAAATTAACAACTTTTTCAAATCAGAAGCTGAGAAATTCCAAATTAAAATACATACATCGGTGATTAAAAAACTGGAAAATTTTATGCCCTTGTCAGAAGTTTACAGCTTTAACTGAAGGTATTTTTTTCTATGAGTTTTGTTTTGAGTTTAGCTTCAGCACATATTTTTTAGAAATTTACGCGAAATGTGCTATAAGAATCAAAAGTAAGTCATCTTGGATGACTTAAGTTATACATAATTTCAATTGTGCGAAGTCGAGGATGAAAATTTTCCTCGAAATTACTCTGTTCTTGTTTAGATAAAAGCTTTTTGAACGACTATTTGCTTAAAATAATTCAAATTGCCTAAATATCTTAACAATATTTTTTGAAAATGTTACATATAAACGCAGCGGAAAACTGCCCTACTAGATATTTCAGAAACTAGAAACTATACATAATAAGAGTCTTTTCTTTCCTTATTTCTTTTTCATTCTTTTCTTTCTTAATACCAAATTGCATAATAAAAGTTCTTTTTGAAAAATACTTCTGTAGATACCTTTTAAGAAATTTTGTTCTGCAATAGAACTGAAACAAATCAAATAAACATTGAAGTAAATTTAGACAGGTAAATTGAAGGGAAAACCTTTAAAAGAATGGAAAATCATATAAACCTTATATAAGATAACAATTACATGTGATTACTTATTAAAGACATCTAAGAAGCTGTAGAGTCTTCTTGGCCCATTTTAGCAACACATTTGAATTACTGCTGAAATCAAACAATGCTTCGTTTATATGCTGTATTTGCATGCTTTTTGCGATTCTTCAAATATCACTTAAATAAAAGAGCAATGATCTAATTAAACTGTAGTAAATGCCCAAATTTTTAAATGCAGAAGGTTTTTGTAGACAATACTTGTTTGTCTGGGATTGCAGAAGTTTGTGGATACGGCAATGTGTGTGATTAAAAAGGTCCTAGCAGAAGAAAAAAAGGATCAAACAGGACAGTTTTATAAGATCTAGACTATGATTTACGATACACTGCGCAGCAGGTGTTTATGAATATGAACCGGGATCAGTAGATGCAAATGCGTTACGACTTACTTTTTGTTTTACTATTTTTGGACGAAACATGATGCGATGTAGATATTCAAAATAATTCTACTTATCTAATTCCCTTTATTGCTGCTCATTTGTTTGATGGTGTTTTGTCTAAAGCTGGCTTATGCAACGAGGTCACCTGTAGTAGCAGTAAATATCAAATATAACCAATCCTGAGTTTCTTGGGAGAAGCAATTAGTGAATGCATGATTGCACATCACGAAAAGCTAATTGAACGGAGGTTATTTAATGTAAGAAAGTTTTGTTTTGAATGTTTAGAAGCCAAATGATTGCTGTACAGCATAGCAGTAGTCTGGAGCATTGGCACTTAGGTCCAAATCTATGCCATAATTAGTGCACTTCGCTTCATCTATTTCATTTTTAAATTACTTGCCTTGAATTTTAAATGATTAATAGTACAGTTTTTGACTAAAGATTTCTTCTCTTCGAACTTTGATAGAACTTAGAATCAGTGCAGTAGATCCTTGTTACTGTTTTTACTAAAGATGTGTTTTCAACCTCTCAAGCAATATTACTTTTATTGATCTTAAAAAAAAATATGCATGCTGCACAAAGTGCTGTGTTGCTAAGATCAAAATTCATTTCTGTGATGTGTACTTATAATTCGTAAAATGAGATTAATAAAAACATCTCATCTGACTGCGGATTGTGTCTTTAAAGAAGTAGTTCAGATAATGCTTTCACAAAAACTTATGCAATGATTTTTGTTGATTGAAATAATACAAAATTTTCCCAAAATTTTTGAGTAGTAGCGAAAATTATGTGCAAATAAAGTTTATTTGTCCACTTAACATATTGAAATAAGTGAAATGAATGATGGCGAATGTTCCTATTAGTAACCAAATTCAAATAGAAATTAATTAAAATTTGAATCATCCTTACCAAACTTTGTATTACTTACTTATATTTAAATCTGAAAAAAACAAAGACAAAAAGAGAGAGAAGGAAAAAAGGAGGAAAAACGAATTTTATTTTTATATTTTTCCATTAATTAAATTATACTTATCATACTTTAAATAGTTTATTTATGATCTTATTTGCAAATACCTATTTTCTTCTTCAAGTTTTGTTCAAAAAAAAAAAACGCATTTAAGAGTAAAAAAAATGTAGTTTTAATTTCCAAAGACCCCAGAAAAAATTTATTGTTGAGGGACAAATCTGAGTGGCATGTTTTTGCAGTGCTTGAATTTTTGTGAAATTCAAATGTTTAATAGAAAATCTTAGTAAGAGGCTTACTATTTCACATATTTTAATGCAACAGTGCACTGTTACGAAATAAAATGAGCAAATGAGCTCTTCACTGTCAACTAATTAGTGTGCTTCATAATTCCTGAAAATCAACTGCTCTTTTGCTTGATTTAAGATAATCCTTTCATAATAAAATATTGTTAGAAATATGAGGAATTAAAAGGATAATAAACAATATGAAAGGACGAAAAGGCAGATGTAGATAGATGGGCGAAAAAAACACTACTGTGGAAAGTAAAAGAATAAGCTTTCGACAAAAAACTTAAAAAACGAAGTGATTGTTGTTTATTATATTCTTGCGCATTTTAATATTTTTTGGTTTTCCCGGTTAAGATCAATTTTACCAGAAACTATTTAATTTATACGGAGAGGAAAAAGAATCAGATTTTCAGTATAAAAATTTTGGCAATCTCAAACAAATCTTTTTGAGAAAAAGTGACGAAGTAACGAAATATAAGTGCACTGATTTTTATAATTCCACAGTTATTCTGTTAACAGCGATTGTTGACCAATATTTGTCGAATCAGTTTATCTGTTATTAATTGGAGCAAAATCATTATTACAAATCTTCTACAAAAATAATCATTGGATTACTGCCTTCTATGAAAATTTGACACTACCATACCGAGAATGAATTTTACCAGTGAGAAATTGAATGATGCGAAATATTTTTTGTTAGGGAAGTTTTTAGTCGAAAATGAGAGTTTAATATAACAAAACTCATCTAGTATTATTTTACTTAGACTATAAGAATATTTTTAAACATAAATATTTTTCGTAAACCGAAGAGCAGAAAGTGATCCTATGCATTTTCCATTATACGGCATCCTTTTATCACTGTCATATTTTAGTGTCTTTACAGATTCCTCATATTAGCTAGTGAAATACAGAGTCCATTTTGCCTACATTTACTTTTATAATGCAAACATTGCTGTTCAAATTAAAACTTTCACCAGAATCTCATATCTATACAATGAAGTCAGACTCTATACTTTGTGATTAGCAAATATTTTAAATTCCCTATGTTGAGTAACTGGTTACTCGTCAATAAATCGATAAAACGAAAATAGGAATGAAGCAAAGGAATGCTCAGTTTAACGTCACTTCTCTTCTCTGTCCACAGAAATCCTTCAGATGGAGGAGAAAATAGAAAAAAATATAACAATTGCTGTCTAAGGAAGTTGTAAAATTGGGTCAAGTCCGAAAAGGGCTGTTATTAAATGTGAAACTGCAAGTTGCTTCTAATTTAATGAACGATGTCTGTTTTACAGATTAATTTCTTGTTAAAACTGAGTCGAAAGTCATTTGAAACATTGAAAATTGCTCAATATGAGACTGCTTCTGGCGGCTATTTATTAGGTCGTGTATATTTCACTGTCAAATTCTATTAATAAGTGGTAATAATTGAGTAAAGTTTAAGAGAGCGACAGATTTAGCACGCATTTTGAAGTCAAACTTGTCCCTTTACAAACCTTTCCCTATATTTGAATTTGAGTTAACGAGCGGGAAAACTGTAAATTGAGTTATTCAAGGCACGTTGCAAAGAACGATGAGACGTGGTGGTGATGAGTGAGCACTTGATTTCGGAATCTTTCTTGAGATGATGACCAAACATTGTACTTTCGCTTTTCATGCGTTACCCTAAAATGCCGATCAACAACGAGTTTCTAATCCAACTGCTCAGATTATGGTGCTGCACTGCGATAAGGTCACTTCATCTTTCGGAAGTTGACTGACTAGCTAAGAGCAACGTAGCACAAGTTTAATCAGTTAGAATATTGCTTCATCTTCAGAAAGGTTTATACATCTTCTCCATCCTACTACAGTATCGACTGGATATTACGGTGAATGTGCTTGTCTTGGAGCGAATTGAATTGTAGTAGTTGTTTACAGTAGTACAGTATTCGGTCGGTAGACGCCTATAGTTGGAGGGCAGTCCGACGTGCAATCGTTGCACAGATTCGGCAATGATCGTGGCACAATCAAATAGATGAATGGAGAGAGTGTGCAATGAACCCGTGTAGCCTTCTTCAATGATAACGGCGAAGCTGCCTCAGAAGACACGTTGCACTGAAAAGGTTTCTGCACTACGTTCAGCAGCAGCAGCAGCGGCAGGATTCAGCGAGCCCTCGATCAATGAGACAGAAGCAATGTTTCGAGACGGCGGAACGATCACTGCTTGCACGGTGTTTCCAATAAAACATGAGAGGACGGCTCTTCGCCGAAGGTCGTCGAGAGTGCCAGTGCAGGGCGTGCGTGCAGCACAGAGAAAGTGGGGAATGCAGGAAAAAGACAAGTCCTCCTGTGTGAGCATCGTGCGATCCCCGACAATGTGCAGTCCGGGGTGCTGTCACGCATCTCTGCTGAGAAGAGCAGAACATGGTGGAGATGCACGACAGGAATCCCTTCTTCCAATGAATTGTCTGCACAGCGACAGCATCAACCAGCCAATGCTTCGCACTTTTCTCTCTACGTGCCGACTGCAAGATTGAGAGCACTGCTAGAGAGTGCGTCTCGTAATGAGGAAGAGAAAGAAAGAGGCTGTGAGGGCACTAGGTAGCGCGCCACCGTAGTTTTTATGCATGTGTCGGAGCTCGTATTGTGGCGCTGAGTGTCGCGGCTATATAAATGCATTGGGTGGCAAGGGAATGCAAATGTGATGAGGCGTCGTCCATCAGCGAGCTTCCTCCACCTGTCACGGACATCTCGCACGCACGCACGCACACAGCACGCAGCACGCAGACGACGGTGCACGAGTGATTTGCTACGCGGAGACTCATTCGCTCCCTCTCGAACGATGGATGAGACGGCTGCTTCAAGGATTATCTGAGGACTTTTATCATCCTTCTTCCTATACTATCACTCATCTTGTCACTATCATTCCTGTTGTTATCACTTATAAAACTGGTTGCTAAGACCAATAATTACGCTCACTTCTCGCAACTTATCTTCCGCCATCACTGCCTTAATCTCAAATGTTTGTAACATAGTGAAGAGCTTTTTATCAGGACAAACTTTCATCTTTTATTGTTATTTTATCTTTTTATCATTATATTCATTGACTACAGGATGCATATCATTTTAAGCATAGGTGAATTCTCCTGGAAACATCGTCAGGACTGGACGAACAGTGATACAACGTTTTAAGCGGTGACACCACTCCTGAGATTCCCTTCCTCTCCATGTCACTCTCAATCTTATTAAACACTATCTTATTTTAGTGCCAACTGCTATTTCTTCCTCTTTAAACTTTTCTTCCACAA
This sequence comes from Setaria digitata, assembly GCA_003640385.1. NCBI lineage: Eukaryota > Metazoa > Nematoda > Chromadorea > Rhabditida > Setariidae > Setaria > Setaria digitata. Next base: position 180,705 of record RCAB01000008.1, on the reverse strand, counting down.
ATCACAAAGTAGTAATACTCGCTGAATGCATGCCTTACGCGACATGTCTGTTGAGAAATCTGCAAGTTACTTGTAAGCATTTTTTTATTGACTTCTATGTTCTAGCAATTTTCTATCACTTCGATAAGTACTTATCAACGTTTATATCAGTTACTATTACATCGCATATCAAAAAATGCATTTGTCAGTCTTGCAATTCTTCCCCTTCTGAACCTACACATGTTAGCAAAACGTCAAAACTGGCTCAAAAAGGTCGAAAATATTTAATTACTCTGCGAATGAGGAAGAAGTTAGTCCAGCACTTAGTCGTTCTACTAGTGCTCTGAAATTTCTTTTCAGCTACTAACAAGACAGTGCACTGCTATAAGTCTCTGAACCAGAACTACAAATGCCATTTGCAAGCATATGTTCTTACATTCATTAGATTCGCTCAAATAAAATCAGCGTTTATAAGACAGCTGGTTGTGCTCCTGTCGAAATTTTGCTGCACAAAGCCTGCATCATCGCGAATTTTTCAGCATCATACATTGTATTTTGGTAGGATCCAACTATTGAGCTATTGAGCTGTCTGTTGAGATTTGATGTAAAATAATTTAACTGTTATCAATGTCTTAATAAATGTACTTGAGATAATAGTTTTTCTGTATACGGCTCTACAACATTTACCTTAAGGTAATGGTGAGCAGAAAGTCCGACAAGCGGCGAGAATTATAAGGTTGTGTAAACAAGATCAACAATTAGATATAAATAACTTTTCTTTTTCAAGCAGGAGAATGCGACAATGTTCTATTTAAAGGAAGAACTGTTTTCTTATTTTTATTAAGTGGTTTACAATTGTTATGCTACAGATAGACTTAATGGTTGGATAAAATGCATTCAGTACCATTCTCTTTAATAACTGCTTCAATTCTCTTTTCTGCTAGTTTTTGTTTTTTTTTTTACTAAAAGTTTCCTTTTTTATAAAGTATCCTAACTGTTATTTTGACATAAAATATCTAATTTCCAGCGTCATATATGTAATCAGCTATGAAATGCACAAACATAAAAAACAATATACGTGTTAGACCTTGATTTTAAACCACCTAAAAAAAAAACATCATTTCGATTACAGTAGAGAAAAGGAACAAGACTAAAGTGAAAAACGATATTTCCCTTCGACATGAAATAATATAAACCGTCAAGAAAAGACGTAAATGGAAAGTTTGCAGATGAAAGGAGTTGATGCTCTTTTTGCGAGACAACGTAGAAAACAGTGAGCATTGTTTTTTTTTCTTTTTTCTTTTTTTTTCCAAATACATTTTCTAATGAATGGTGTGTGAAAGTTTTGTCATATTTAGGTATTGCAATCATAACAAGTAGCAAATAATTTTAAAGAATAATCTAAGTTTTTTTTTTCTCAATTATATTTCTCACAGAAGCAAGTTTTTCCTTGAATTATAGGAAAAGACCTGCTGAGTCAGTAGTCATGTAAGTTCTCGAAATTAAAGTGGATTGATGCTTGCTATTAGATAACATTTAATTGAAGTTAATTGAAGGTCGGCAATACATTTTCTTTCAGTGTCACTGCAGTAATGAATTATGGAATTTTCCAGCTAACGTAGAGAAGGCTAAAAATTCTCGAATATTTTGTGATATCTAAAGTTGATGGAAACTTTTAATAATATCGACCACTGAAAATTTTCATCTGTGAGTTAGGTAGTGAGTCTACCTACATGCAGCAGGTCTTGGGTAGTAGATAATGAAGGAACAATATTCATTAGTGAATGTTTCGAAATATCACTTGATAAAATTTACATTTCCAGTCACTTTTTGTTTGTTTAGAGCCATTTCTTTCATTTGCAGTAGCATGGAAATTCCATAAAATTGAAAATTGAAGTGTTATGATCCATGGGAACTTATATTGTTTTTGAATATATTTGGTTTAGGAGTGCTTAATTCAACATTTTTTTTTGTAGGTAAGAGAGAGAGAGAGAGAGAGGAAACACCGTGCTTAATATTTTTTGACTATTTTTTAGTTAAATAGACACTACAATGATGTAAATAAGTGTCTACAATAACGATCACCCAAGTAACTAATGCATTCATATAAATTTTCTTACTGGTCAATCATTTTAGCTCAAAAATAACGTCCTATTTCCAAGCCGTTTTACAAAATTTAGAGATAAAACTACCAGACTTCTACAAAAAAGCCAATAGATTTTTGAACTAGACTGAAATGGAGTTGTCTGCAATGTAAGTAATATTATTTAGTAGTCGACGGGAATTTTGTGATGCCACATTTGCCAGCAATATCAATAGATTTTGTCTTGCACTTAGACTCAAAAGGTTTTTTTCTTTTCACATTTTGTTAATATTTAACGAAGAAAAGCAAAAGGGCGATTGCGTGGGTGTGAAACGAGACTGGCTTGCTTGAGGAAACAGACAACAATAATTGATTGTATCCAGACTAAAGAGAAGGCCCCAATTGAAGTTATTACTTTTTTAGCCATTCATGTCCCTAACAAATTTTCTTCTGATCCCTTTAAAAATTAAACAGTAGTCGATAGAAGTGAGCTTGTAAATCTTGCTGATCATCCTACAGAGATAAGTTATCTGACAGGAGTGTTTGTCGCCCAGATTTTTTAAGTGCTGCATTCGTTAGCAGAGATATGTATAATCGCAAGGCGCTACAGTCATATAAGGCTTCTGTTTTTCTCTAGCTCAACTCCCTCTTTGATCCCTTTAACTTTACCACATGTTGTCTAAAGAGCCAACTGATCCCTCATTTATTTTCTTTTCTTTTCAAAACTTTTTTAGTAAATATTGCAGTAAACCTAAAAAAGCGAACGAAATGTTAAATTTGAGAAATAATTGCTTCATAACAAAAACTTCATATTTTAGATTTGCCGCTTGGTGCAATGTGAATGTCATATCAATTCATACTTAATCCTAAGTTTAAGGTTATAATTCTCGCCAAAAATATTTAAGAAACACAAAACAAATGGCACTTCATTCCCGAACCACTCAGTGATTAAGATTAATCCTAAAAGATATGATAATTCCACATTGACAATATTTTAGCAGAAAATCATATTTGTTCTCATCTTCAAGAACAACCTTCTTTACAACGTGAATAATTTTCACAAATCTTGCAATAATCAAAATCGCCACAAATGCAATAATTGTTTCGGATATTATAATCACTTTAATTTTAATTTAGGAATATTTTGAGAAATCACAGCATGTCCGAATTTGCATGACAGAATATAACTGTGAAGTTTCAATAATTTCAACTAGAACTGAATGCAAGAGTTTATTAACGGATGATTGCCACATTCTGTAAGTATTCTTTAATTGCAATTTATGTCAAAATAAAATTAACGATATAGAGTCTGAAATTTTTAAAAACTATAATTATACAGAAATTATTGTAAAATTATAGTACATTGTGAAATTTAAAAATCAGCAAAACATTGCGTTCAAAAAAGACTGAGCAGATGTTGAAAAATATCTTTAAAATTGCTCCATTCATATAAACAGAGTAAATCAATATTTTATGAAAATTCAAAAAAAAAAGAAAAAAAACATATATGATGCTCCAAACGTTTTCAATTAGAAATTTTTTTTGATTTGTAAAATTAATAATAAATAATGGTGTAGAGGGGCACTTTAATGGACCGCAACACACCAGCTCAAATGGTAGTTTCAGCTGAAAATTTCAGCTAATTTTAGTAAACTTTCTACTATCAATAATCTTTTGAGATATTAACTTGCAAGTAATATAGAAGACAAAGCTGCACAATGAGGATTTGTTATGAATAATGTTTATATTGTGAAAAGTGCTAGTAGCTCTCTCATTTACCTACTCCTAAATTCCACCACTGTTCACATATTTTTCTTTTCCATCTTCAGAGAGATTCCTTTTGGAAGGATCATTATGAGATCTACTGATACGATGAACGACGGTGAATAACACTAACCATAGTGTTATAAATGTGCAAGTAAACGTAGTATTTAAATTGGGTTTAGTGCTTTGTATAATTTTTCGAATTTTGGAAAGGGTAGCCGATCTTCCTTAAGGAATAATGGAAAGGAAGCCTGGAAAGCAATAGTTCTTCCTCAGATGGGAAAACTTTTTTCAAGAATTGTGCCAAGAAGAGTTTGCTTTCTTTGAACGGATTCTGGTAAGTGTCCGCCCGTCCCTTTCTTCCTCCTTGCACTACCCCATTATCACGAAAGCAACCGTATACCGCTACTCCCGCCCATCAACCAACCATTGAAGTGATTTATGTACACTTCTTTTATTCCATTTCACAGGCCTTTCAGTCGGATATTTCATTTCATTCCTTCTCCATAACATTTTCTCCCTTCCGACCCTTCTACTTACTACCTCCCTTCTCACTTCTCTCCAAATCCCACAGCAGCAGTCCCATTTTTTCTGCACTTTTCTGCATTCTGTCTAGGCTCTTCTCGGCACCATTCATTCTTCCACTTCTTCTGGCTCTTCCACTCCATTCGGCCCTTCAACTTCTGGCTCTTTCATCCCATTCAGCTACTCCACTTGCTTCACCTCTCTCGCTTCATTCCGCTTCTCCACCGACTTTTTTTTAGTTGCATTTCCGTGTTCCTACTCTTGAAACGCTTGATCCAAGTGTAATTTTGTTAGGAGTGCAGTGGGCGAAAGTCTTTTTATTTTTATTTCTATGCTGGCAGACTCTTAGCAGACCTACCCGAACACTGTTCCTGCCCGTGAAAATGGGTAGAGAGGAGTTGTTAGATAAGGACGCCGAGTTGAGTTCATGACGATAACGTCTGTTGCATTCATTGCATTGAGAGTGGTGCAGCAAGGATAGCCTGTCCCCTGTCCTTGTCCCAATCTCCGTTCACTATCCCCCAATAACACTGCGAGACCTGCTGAACAGCGTTCCCCGCCACTCCGCGGAAACCAGCCGTTAGCATTCGCTCTGTCGACTCACCGCAGACAGAGAGGAGAGAGAGCCCGCCCCTCCCTTTCCTCTCCTTCTACTGTGTCAACGGCAGACAGCCACACTGGCAGCTCGATGTACAGTCTGCCACATCTAAGTCTGTCATCGAGCAGCAGTTGTACTTCGGACGGAGCTGCCAGCCTTCGTTCCACTTCGGTATCGCAGTGCTCGCTCGGACAAACAGCACTGTTCTCCTGCAACATGCAGCAAGCAGCATGCAACATGCAACTGTGCTTTAGCGGGATCGCTGCATGCCTTGCAAGACAGGCACCTTTCTAATCGATCTCAGGTCACCTGCGTCTGCCATCCCTGTTTCACTTTGCGCCGAATTAACAGTGCAACGTATGCACTTGTTTTTGAAGAGAAATCCAAACTTTTGTTTGCTTTAATTTATGAAAAAATTATTTTAATTTTAGTTAAATTCTCATCGAAATATAAGAACTTTTATTTTTCACTTCTTCTCTACTACCGTAAACTGTCTTCTGTGATTTCGATTTTTTCATGCTTAAATATTTGCTAAAAACTCATGAAGATTGCAATTCCTCAATGTATTATTATCAATTCAAGACAGAAGCAGGAACTTTAGATGTGGAAAGACGTTCGATTGTCTGCAAGATTCCTAGCAGGAGTTCACCTTTATTTTATTGAAATTCCTTTGCTGAGTAAATTTCGATTCTTGTCTTTTCATGATTCAATAGGACCTAAATCACGGTGACACAATATGCTTGTCAGTCGGTTCTTTGTCTTTCCAGGTCATCAGCAAAGAAAACTTTCTCACCAGTACAGAGTAAGCACTTTTTAGACGTAAGCAGCAAGCCATCTTTTGACTGCTGTTCAACTACAAAATTATAAATTCATGAAAATTCCCTTACAATTTTCACATTTAATCATCATTCCCTACTTCATCACCTTTATAAAAAATGTTAAATAGTCGTATAGATAAATCATTCTTAACGTATTCATCCAGCGATGACATATTTAAGAGGTTTGTGGATTTAGTTTAAAATCATTAAAATAAATTTATCTTGCAAAGAATTAATGTTAATGGAGCATTTAGCGCTTGTACAGTTTTTAATTTACTTCAGGTTCTGCCTTTTTTGTTATATTGCGAGTGGCTCTCATATTAGTTTCCAAATATTTTATTACTGCTGACAGATGGGGATGACTCGCGCAGTCATGTCTTTATTAATAAGTTACCGTTCTTTTCATGCTCAAAGTTATTTAAATTTAGTGTTTCATTGAATTTTTACTGAAAAAAAGCAGGTTAAAGATATCCTCCGATTCTTGGGTTTTTCGAGCTGATGTAGAAGTAACAAAGTAAACAGAATGGGTCGGATTTTTGCAATAGATAAGCTGCTACATAGTTCACTTTTTATAAATAGTTCTTTTCCGACATTTCATTTGTTATGGCAGAGACTTCGCGAGACTAACTGTTTTTTTCAGTAGAAAGTAATTGAAGATAAATAAATTTTTGCAATTTCACTATTTTCCTATTTGCTGGTTATTTTTTTCTCTATCACACAGTTTTTGAAACTAGTTTTTTCTTTCAAAAAAGTCCCTTTTTAATTCTGTAAAAATTACTTCTGGCTTTTCCCGTTTACTTGTCAAAATGAACAACAACAAATCCAAAATAAACTATGCAACTACAATGAACTTATTTTTGTAGTTCTATTTTTGTCGACAAAAATCTATTTTTGGTCAAACGTATATGTTACCGTATTTCGTTACTAAAAGTTCGATGGGGTACAATTACAGAAGAATATATTTTGGAAGCAGCTTTAAAGAGTTAATGTTGTTACCTTGACGTAAGTTGACGTTTCAATGTATTTACAAGTAGCAAAAAAAAGGTAATGAAAAAGAATTGAATTGAAAAGGAGACACTAACTTAGCTAGCATTGAGATCTTACACTTATTTTCTGGTTTTTCTCAAATTTCTAGTTTTTCTTTGGAATTATAGGAACTATTTCACTTATTACAATATATAATGAATTTTAATATTACCAAATTATTTTCTGATAAGAATTTTGAAAAACGGTCTGAAAATTAGAATCTGATTATAAAAAATGATAAGGCAATTTGATTCATTCAGCAAGTTATTTTTTTTGACTTTTAAAATCGAAAAGGCAATCATAGTTTAAATTTTGTGATATGAAAAATGAAACCTATAAGCTATTTAGGTAGCCACTACCTAAATGGCTACCTACAAGGCGATCGTTCGAAGAGATTTGAAGTCGGTTATTTGAATAGGTATAGTTTAAACCCATTAACGAGATCTATGAGAGGACAAGTCTGGTCCATCAACCGCGGATATTCCTGCTCTGAAGTGTACGTCGTCGTTGCTGCAGTTAGAAATCCTGGCTGGATCTACGACTCAGGACATTGGCAATCCATGGGATAAAAACTGGGCTCTTAGACTAATATCGCCAATTTTTCTCCAAATTACCTTGATCGGCTGTGCAGGGTGTAAGTTTACCGTGAAAAATTAGAGTGCTTGATGGTTAATGCATAAACACTCGTGTATGGAATAATGAGATAGAATCTGATAAAAAAATCTGATCTGATTTTGTTAGTTTTCCAATTTTCAGAGTTTGATAGCCCAGGTAACTTCAAAATAACATTCGTAACAATGCGATAATACCTTTGAGCCGTATGGAATTAAGTAGACTTTGATTTAAAGTAACTATTGTAGTGCAGTAGATTAGATATAATCAAAGTAATAAGGACAAGGTAGATGCATATTTACTTAACAATACTTCAACTAATGTTTAATATCTAATGGAAAACATTTAATAAATCACAAGGTAGTTCAGAACATTTCTAGCGCAAACTACTTTCAAGCAGTGATTTGTTTATAATAAATTCCGAATGGTTATAGTAACATTAACGATAGAATTGGTGAAAAAGCTTCATCGTTTTCATCAATGAAATTATCTTTCTCTTATTTTGTCGTTTTTCGTTTCGACTGGAAGTTCGTTTCTTATTACTTCTGAAAAATACTGCCAATAATCTTATGAAGATTTTTTGGAGCTAAAAGGTCAAAATTAAACCATTTAACGACGAGAAAAAAAAAATCATTTCACAGTCAAAAATGATTTGCAAAAAATTCTGGCCCTCTCAAATTTATCCTCTTCATTTAGTTTCTGATAACTATGAGGAGTTACATTTACCTGGCAAGAAAATGTTGGATCAGAATACTCTGAAATAACAGCAATGAAGCAAAGAATGACTTATGCTACATAGACTTAGCAATAGATTAAGATTATAAATAAATCAACTGACAAGCACAGCACTAAGAGCTACAGTTAGGCAGATTGGTCATAATTGCTTCATGCAGTTATAGTTATATTAAAAGTATATTTGCTGATCTTGCGTAGGAATTATAAATGAAATGTATTCGAAATTTTTAATCTGAAATTTGATACAGTTTCAGCATTTGATGGCATCTGAATCTTTGATCATAAAAATATCAAAATTAATCTAACGAGAAAAAACAAGAATAAATTGCGTCGCTATAGGAAATAAAATGTGGAATTATAATGTATTATCAATTGGTTATATTCATAACGACTTGAAGTAATTCGACTGAGAGAAGAAATATTCACAAAATGTTGAAGGCGTAAACATGACATGTGCCGACTAGAGTTTATTTTTTATGTGCACCTATCACAAAACTGTAATGATGCTAAGGCTTCATTTTCCAACATGATACATGATGCCAAGGCTTCATTTTCCAGTCTTGTTCAAACATAACGAATAGGAAACGCATTATACCTGCACTAATGCAATACATATAGCTGTACAATAGGAAAATATTCTATAGAGTTTTCAGGCACTCTTCTCTACTTTTGCAATGTTTAAAACTTTCATAAATTTTTGAAAATTATAAGGTAAAAATCCAGAGAAGTTCAACAAATTCAGAATAAATTCTACTCATCTATATGCAGTCAATGATAGGTCATTAGTGGATCAGTTATCGTTGAAATTCAATTTGCCAATCAAAATCGTTTTCTTTTTACAAGAATTATTTTGACTGTTCGGTACTTAGCAAGAGTTTTTTTTTTTTTTTTTTTTTTTTTTTTGCATATCTTCTATGTTTCTGCTCCTATAATTACCGTTTTATCAATTAAATTTTTTACTATAAAACCAATTAATACAAAAAGCTCTGGACAGAAGTAATTTTAATTATTTGAAGAAATTACTGAAAGCTGTTTCGGCTCACGAATGTTTTTTTATATGTGTTTTAAATTAATTTGTTTTTTGCTAGACTTAAGAATGAAAAGATGGACATCTTCTTAGGTTGTCAATTTGATAACAATCCTTCCTTTTCATTTTCTCAATTTCACTAAAGATTTTAACAACTTTCAAAAAATATTTGGACTAAGAAAATCCGTGTTCAGCAGCAGAGACAAGTTTGTTTCTCACTGCTTGTTTTTAAAGTATTGAGATTAAAACAGCTTAGACAAAAATAAAACCATTACAGAGATTAGTTTCTTACTTTGATTCAAATTATAACTCATGTGAAATTATTTTGGTAAATATTAAGTAAACAAAATCCTGGCAAGAGAAGTATTGAAAAACTGAACCATTCTTCTGTAGGAATTTCATGTACAGAAGTTACGCCTGAGTAACAAAACATGACGGATGCATGGTAATTGTCATGCATAAATGATAGATGCTGTTATCAAAATTGTCATGGAAAAAGACAAAATAGCGACCGGAGTGATAAGTAATGAAATGTAACGTATGCAATTACTCATAAAACTTTAATCTTCTAAGAAAAGTTGGCAGCAATTACTCGCAGTTAGACTTACCGTATTCATTCGGAGATCATTTGCGAGACTACACTCAATGATTTCTAAAACCACGCCCTGGACGCGTAGAGATAACCTCTTCCCTTTCATTGGTCAATGCTTATTCGACATCGTATTAATCTTTCGTCTTTTAAAATGATAGAGTAATTTCCCTCACTGATAGACAGATCAGAAAAATTGAATTTTCCAAACGATTTTATCGTAATATAACTTGAACCTATTATTGAATTTACATTCATATATTTCTAAAGGTTGATCTGTTTACCAACCGACCCACTTTGACAGCTGTATCGTCTCAGTCTAAAAAACAAGATTTCAGGTTTTCTTAATACGAGCAAGGGCCAGCGGTTCATTTTGTAATAAGAGATAAAGGTGCAAAATTACTTGTAATTTATATATGCAAAAAGTCAATAATCGGAAATTTTCTGAAACTTCCGAATTCTGAAAACAAAGAATTGCAGAAAAAACTAAAATATTGCGAAGGTGAGTTAAAGGTTTTGAATATTGCTGGAACAGCCATATAAAAACAAGTCTGAAACGAAGTGCAATATACGGTAATATTTTTAACTTATTTAGAGAGACTAAATTGAGCCTCTGAATTGTTTCACCTTTTTAGTTGCATTCAGGCTGATGAGGTAGTTTATAAAGCTGCGAGAGCAGATCAAATTCGCAGATTTTAAGCTATCTCGACTGCCTTCATTGCATACTTGTTTCATTTTTTCACACTTTTCCAATTTGCGCGAAATTTTGCTGATCACTCTATGTTCTCATATTTTGATTATTTCAAATGATTTGTTTCTTTTTTTGATTCTCCTAGAATTTATTGAGTGCAAAAATATATAAACTCTGTTGAAAAGTTATAATCTATGACCAAATATAAAAATACTAAATAATTTCAAAAATATTGCAGTTCTGTAAAGTAGAATATAGACAGTTTCTGCTACTGCTTATGATTTTGAACTTATCGGATCTTTGTCCAATATCAAGCAACGAATGATGCTGAATGTTCCAAACTTCAAAACATGTATTTTGTTTGATAAAAGGATGTAAAACAAACAATTTCCAACTTTCAGTGGTTATGTTTTTGGATCTTTTTGTGAATTGATTAGCTTTTATTATTTCAAAAATGTTATCATTTTAAGAGGTAGAGTGCTGAACTTGAAGTCTTGAAGCATTACAAAGAACTATGGTGTACAATTCACAAAAGCCATAAAAGTGTGCTCTTACACTGATAAAAAGACTGCAAATTGATTTGATAATAGAGAAATGAGGGTTATATATTTTATTTTACTAGATAAGGTTACCCAAATTCATCATTTGCTGTATTTACACCAGTGTTACAGTCTTTTGTGTCGTAGTTTTAGCGAATTCAAGTATTTAAATCCAACAATGAATGTTATAACAGAGAAATTTGGTATTATTTTCAGTCGTAAGCCAAAATATTTTCTTGAAATTCTTGTAAAGAAATGTAATGTGATCCTATCATCTTTAAAGTGCTGGGAGAATTAGATAAAAGGACAAAAACAAGTCTTCAAATTTTCTAAATTGTTTTAACTGCTATACATTTGTAAAACCACACCTCAAAATTTGCATTTAATCGTTCTGTCTATATATTTGAGCGTACTCAACTGATAAAACCACTGTTTTGATTTTTTATGCTTTAAAATGTTTGCACGGAAAATCCATGAGCACACTTCTAGGAGACTAGTGACGATATCTTTGACTGCATTTGTTTGCATAGCGAGAAAGCACCTGAAAGGAGCAAGTCTGATATTATTTGTTACTATGGTTTGTAGAAAACTTAATAATTAAAAAATAAATTGTTTTAATCGAAATATAACTTCCTGCCATTTTTTTTCCAAATTATTTGTGTCCCTCCCGCTCGTTAATTTTTCATTTCTCCATTATTAATTTAGAAAAACAAATCAATCGAACTTCCACCTTTCATTTTTTTCCAATTGATTTCCTTAATAGCAGCCTAGATACTAAGCTTACATTGCCACTACCTCGTTACGGATGGGCAATTATAAACTGATAATGCAACTGACAGTTAGTTAGTTATCCATGAAAGCATATTATCTTGAATGCATAAGAGGTCATACATTGTGCAACTTAAAATGATGCTTAATTTATCATATGACTCGCAGCGTTTTAAGATGAGAGCTGATCGTTATTTTTGAAAATGTCGAATTTTCAAGTGTCAGACTTAGACTAATAAATAAGTTGTTCACTGATGCAATCATATTTTGCTTCCCAAAATCGACCTTTTCCGTTTGTCCTTCACCACGCAATAAAAGACATATTTTTGCGCACCTTTGAATTCTTGAAATCATCTTCTCAAGGACAGCGTTTGCTATGAAAAACATTGTCTGGACGCTTTTTTTGCTTCGTAACCTAAAAATTTCAATCAATGATATAACCGATAGCAAATTTTTGGTTCTGTAATTTTATGTTTTTGCATGGCCGGCATAATCCTGTATCTAATTGGAATAACTAGTAAATTTTATTTTTTTTTTCATTAATTTATGAATCTTGTTCCAGATTTTATTCATTGTTATGTTATTAGTACACATTACAGGAAGCTTTTTTTATAAGGACTTTCTGTACCATAAAAAGGAATGTATTTTTTTTCTTGAGGTATCGCTGATGGCAACACAACTCAAAAATACTAAACAGAAACGAGTTGCAATGATAAAAAAAATTTGTCCTAAAGAGTTTTCACTCTGTTTGTTGATCAAAGATGAAACTTTTGGTGTCGAACAGTAAGTTTGATTATTTTATTTAAAAACAGCAGTCAATTTATGCCGTATCCATACAAATACAAAATATTTCCAAAATTAAATTATTGCAGGAAATCCGTGCTCCGTTCTCTTGTGCCCGAAAAATTTCCCAACTTTATTATTGCTCAAGTAATTTTGCAAACAGTTACAGGTCTTTCATTGCACATTGAAATTTGAAACTTTTTAGAACTAAGAGAATTTAGAGCTTGCATATTGTAGTTTGCACTAATAAAATAGAGAAACACATTAAAAATATGCTGGAACTGTAGCATGATCAACTTTATCTCAAAATATTAAAATAATTGTTTAGATATGCCAGTGAAACTAGTTCACTGCAATCATCAGAAACTGAAATAACTTCAGGATGGAAATCATGGCTACCATTATTGAACAGAGGTCAGTGTCATGCCTTAGCACTTCTCCCAACTGATTATCAGCGCGTAATGTTGACGGCTGCATTCTTGACTGGTTCTTTACGCGAAGTGGACAGTGGTCGTGTATTACTGGTGGGACTTGGTGCACGCTCAATTGCCTTTTATATTCAGTATCATTCGTTTCGGGTAACACTATTTTGTTAAAATGACACAATGAAGATAAAGGGCTGGGGGACTATTTACCATTCCATCATCATAAGTGCGATAGAAAGTTTCCTTGTGTTAATGAACTGAACTGAGACATGTTCGATTGGCTTAATTCTTTCTTATCTTCATACCTTAGTTTCTTCGAGCAACAGAAGTCGTAAAAATCTCTACTCCAGGTAGAAATCGATGAGCTTATTCCCGATGAAAATGACGAGTATCTGAACAAAATATGGCTGGGAAATCAAAATTGGAATCGCGTCACTGAGTCCGATATACGTTAGTGATTTCACATGATAGTATGTCAGAGAACAGTTATCTTTGTTTAGCAATTGATAGGTTCCATAAAGCAGTTTGTTGCAGCTGTATTACGTCGTATTCAAGAACTGAAAATGAAAATGCTCAAAAAAAATTGAGACGAGTTTCTTCCGTATCATTTTAAAATGATTTCTCAATATGAAAAACTTTCTTTCCAAGAAGATTAATTGAAAAACACTTAACTGGAAGAAAATTCATTTACCATTGCTTGCGGGTCATTAGTATCCAATTCAGTAATAAACAGATTCCATAAGCCACGTTTACTTTGATCTCTCTTAATTTTGAACATACTATTACGCAGTTGAGGTGATGATCTTGTTTTTTAGTTCAATATGCTAAAGTATAAATCAAATGGAAGTTTTTTCTCTCAAATTAAAATTGTCGGAACGGCAAAGACTAACTGATACTAAAAAGAAGTTATTCATGCTATATAAAGCCAAGTTAGCTAAAAAAAAATAGATATGTAAAACCAAAAATTCGGTTAAGGGCCTAAAATTTGATTAAAAATCCCGAAAATTCAAGATGCTACATAGATACGGAAATCACAGACTTGGCTTTTTAGTATTAATAATTGATATTACCTATTTACCAATATTTTTCAATTTATTTTAATTTTCTGCAAGAAACATCAAAAAAAATCTATTAAATTAAATTTTACAGGTAGGGAGGTATATAATGCAGTATTTATTGATGTCTGTCTTAGTACAATTTGTCCCTCAAAACGAACAATCGAAACAGCTATACAACTAAATCGAACTCTTAAAAAAAACGGTGAACTCTTCTCAATTTCAATGGAACCTTTTGCTTTGCAGAAAGAGTTTCAGCTTCCTTACAGTTGAAATACTTCATCGTTTCATACTCTCTTTCAAAGATATAATTGAAAACTAAAATTATCAGCACTGCATATTTCTCATACTGGAGTATTTTTTCAAAATGATGGAATTCTTTGATTTCAAACAAGATAATAGCTGAATTAGTTATGTGTGTATTAAAAATGAAAAGAGATTTGGTTGAATTTATTATTATTATCACCTTGCATTTCAAATTTGTTAAAACTACTAAAGCTCTTAAAACAATAATTAGTTGAACAAACAATAAAAAAAACTTATAAAAACTTATAAAAAACTTTTATTTTTTTAGTAGACGAAAACTTTTCAGGGGTCCTTATTATCAATGTGAATGCTCTAACAAAAAATTTATTACATCGTGCTTTGAAAAGAGTAAGGAAATTCTTGACACTTCTAAATTTTTCTCCAATCATTTAGAAATGAATCTTTTTAGTTAGTTTCTAAGATAAACTTTCCTTAGTTAGTTTATAGGATAAGTTACAGTTTTTGATGCCTAAGAGACCATACAGCTAATAAATGTTTTTTAGATTCTAATGACTTTTGTATCCTCCACAAGGAATTGAAAGTGATTAATACTAATACGGTAGAAATTTTGGTAGTAAATGTGAATATTTTCAGGTAAACAATAGTTTATCGAAAACCTACGGCTGTTCACTAGTTGCTAATCGCAGTAATCGTGTGGCTGGTTTGAATAAAGTAATTGTCTATTGGAAAATAATATCAGCAGCAAGCAGATGCCAAAAGATGAATAAACTATTCAAAAAAATGGATAAACCATTTTTTCAGCTTAAGTGATAGATGATATAGGGGCGAGAGTGTTTTCACACTACTATCAGTCTTACTTTAAAGTCACTCAAAGAACAATTAACTTTGATTGGATAATTACTTCGTTCTTCGTATCCATATTACGAATCGAAATATTTAAGTCAAGAAAGTAAAGGAAATCCTAGTTTATTTCACTCAAACTCTTTTCTACAGATCTAAAGTTTATACAGGAAATTGTCCACTTCCATAACACAGAATGATTATCATCATGGATTCGTCAAAGAAAGTAGTAATTTTGTCTTCAGACAAGATTGAACTCTGTGAGGCAAATTCTAACATTATTCATGTCTACTAAAATCAAACATGAAGACATAAACTTGTATGATGGTGGTAGGAAGTCATCAAGTAAGCTAAGTAATTTCATTATTAATTTTTACAATCTATTCTGCTACTTGTAATTCACCAACTAATCAAACTTGGAAACTAGGCTTCTCCCGCTGTTATTTTTACATATTTATGTTGTAGTTTATTAGAACTGTTTAAAGCAAAAAATGATTTGGCAGTTATGAGGTGACTTCCGAAACACAGATATAAATAAAAATAGGACTGATAAAGTAGCCCAAGGAAAGTATAGATACAGGCCAGTGCTTGCAGCAGAGTTCAATTCCTCCATTGAAGGGCGGAAAAAATTAATATGCATAACTGTCTCAGCATCCTCATATCATTCAATATCAGTCTGCAATATTTCGTTTCTGTAGCTTCGCAATTACACCGCTATTTTAGCGCATGAAGATGTTCGGGAGGAATTTTAACTGGTGTACATTACTTTTCTTAGAGAAAGAAGAAAAATGCTGAACTTTGACTTTGTCTACCATACCTAGAAAATAGGACATAGTCTGACGGGTTGTCAGAAGCGACACACAGGCAGATATAAAAAGAAAGTAAAATAGGACACACTCATTTTTAACGTACGAAGGGCTTTCTAGAATATGCTGAAAAATAAGAGCCAGGTCGGAAGATAAAGCCAAGAAAGCACGGCTTGAAATGCCTATAGCTCATTTTTTGTATAACTGATGTGCTTCGGCAATTCTGTTAACTA
The DNA here is from genome assembly GCA_003640385.1 of Setaria digitata. Lineage (NCBI taxonomy): Eukaryota > Metazoa > Nematoda > Chromadorea > Rhabditida > Setariidae > Setaria > Setaria digitata. The sequence continues at coordinate 164,542 of RCAB01000008.1, read as the reverse complement.
TTAAAAATTTTCTAAAAATATTTTTGGCCTCCATAAACTAATTTTTCAACAGACTTGTCAACTCTCAAAAGATAAAAGTTGTGTGGTAAGCACAAAAAAAAAATTTATAAAGTTGTATTTCACTAAATTGTTTAAAGAAAACATAAACATACGACAGACAGCTTAAAAGATTAAGGCTTATTTCTATGAAATGAAGGGGCCAGCAGGAAAAGTAAATCCTAAATGGATTTATTTTAAAAATGCTTTGCTTCCTTCCAAAAGTATTTTGTGTTACTCTTTTTTAAACAGTTATCACCTTAAGTGATGTCGACAAATTAAATCAGAATATTTTAAATTTTATCTCCATTAGTTTTGCAAATACTAATATTCATAAACCATGTCAGTATGTTCCAAACCGGGAATTTTAACTTGATTCACGACAGTACTTGGAAAGTATTCTATAAATTCAAGTAAAATATTAAGAAATTCCAAGCTTGTAAGTAAAAGTGTCGAGTCTTCAACTTGAAGTTATCTCATCACTTTCAATTAAGAAATGGTGGAAAATGGGACCAGAAATTGCGTAGTAGCCAAGTCAGAATAATATAAAGTTAAATGTGTTACCCAGCGTTAACAGATGTTAGACCAGGCATGGAGTATTTATTATAGTTGAGTCGAATTAAGGTTGCACTTTCTTTCATTCTGGGATTGATGGTTTCTTTTGTGGAGTTAATTTGGTAGGGTTTCAGTTTCCTTTAAAAACAATGCAATAGAGAAACCCATGTAAATATCTCAACTAAGACATTATTCAAAATTCTTTGAGAACGTAAATTTTATTGATGCTGTTTGACTGTCAGACGTTCTCAGCCTAAAAAAACTTTTCCCTATGTTCCGTCTCTAAGACCAACCTGATCAAGTTATTTCTCGATATATTCTCCTTTAAAAACATTCTATTCCAGTGTTGGAGCGCAGATTATGAATTTCCAAGCAAATGGTGCAACAGTTTACTTTTTCCTCCCTGTTCATCATATATCAGAATTCATTTATTTAAGACATCTGCCTTTTAATGCCGCAAACGCCAATTTCAGAAGAACGCTTTTCTGCTGTCTCTTTTTCCCTCCCTGACTGATCGGTTTGAATGCTAGAAAGGAAAGTAAGAGTAATAGCATATAGAATGAGTTTTTTATTGGTATACCTAATTAGCTTGACATGCTGCTGCTTTGTCAGGTCATGTAACAGTCCTGCATTTGAGTTGTTGCCATTATAGTTTTTGCTAAATTTTGGAAAGATGTACAGTACAGTGGTACATTGTTTAACTAGAAACAATGATTTTAGTCTTTGTATGAAATTGAGTCGTGCTATTAGTTATACAGCATTAAGTGTGCTTATTATCTATGCTGTAGCTGTTCTTCTGGGAGCACCACTCCTAAGGTTAGTCAGTTTTCTTCATCAAAGCAAAAATTAATATATGGCTTCTGTTTTATGAATACGAGGATCCACTTCGTAGCCATTTGTGCCACTGCCCTTTTAACTGAATGATTTCAGTCATTTTGGAGCAAATTTCGTCTTTTCCATAGTTCTTGCAATAGTGAGCATATTTCCTTTGCTGCTAGTTGCGGAAAGCTTCGACAGTTTGGATATCATTTTATTTAGTGAAAGGTTTCACTTTAAATGATGACACATTTCAAAAATATAAGTGAAGTCTCTATGTCTTTTCTGCAAACATGAATATATTCGAAAATTGAAATAAGCCATATAAAGGATGTGTGGTTATTTCTCCAGGACAGGCCATCTACAATTGTGACAAATCAGCGTGGAAGAGATCATGGTTATAGGTGGCCACAATTCTGCCTATAACTTATTTGTGTGTTAAAGCTGGTGCGTTAAGTGGTGCAAAAAATAGGCAGAAATTTGAAAAGTGGTGGAAAAATTGGTCTTTATTATGGAATAATTATATATCTTACTTCCATCTAGTTTAGACATTTATCGCACAAACGTTTGTTTGCTCGTCGATTATTATTTGGTGGTATTTTTGGTGCGTGGTTAGGTGCATTTTTTATTCCTCTTGACTGGGATCGGTGGTGGCAGGTAATTTGTTCAGTTCTTAGGAGAGATATCAGTGAGGTTATCATTATCTTTTATAACGGTTGGTAGTACCTACTAAACATGACAGTTATATTTCTAGTATTTGCTTTATTGTTGTTCCTTGATTGAAAGTGTAATAAATCTTCTTCAGCGTTGGCCTGTTCCATGTGTTTTTGGTGTACTGTTTGGTGGTACTGTTGGATTTTTGATCAGCAGTTATAAACTTTTTCTTTCTTGGTTGGAAGAGCACCGAAAACTGGAAAAATTTGTATAACTTCAATAGTTGTTGTCGAATATTTTCGAAATTGAAGTGCAGTTTTGTATTACTTGATAAACCCAAACCTTTTCAACATCACAGTCTGTGTTACGAACTTGTTTTTGGAATTTTGGAACTCCTTGACTTTCCATTTATGTTTAAGTGCGCAATTCCATAATTTGGAAGCATAACGTTTGGTTTTTATAGGAATTTTGAATACTGTGATGTATGCTGCAACAAGTACTTATCTTTCTCAACTAATAGATTTACCAAAGCTTAAAGGCATAATTTTCGCCGAATTCGATGCAGATAAAGGCCCAGTGATTAGAATACAGGTTACAGTCTTTTTTTCCATACGTCTTGAATTTTTTCACAGCATTTCTCGGTAAAAAATGATATATTATTAGTTACTATCCTTATTTCATATATTTATCATGAAATCACTGAAAGAAAATTACTAAACTAGTCGCTTTGCAGGTCCCCACTTTTCTTTTCGATGCAAAAAGATTTGACACATTTTCAAATGCTGTCATCCCTAAACCGGAACTTTTTCATCGACTGATCAAAGTGAATCACGTTGAAAACAGTGATGGAAAGGTTTACAAAGTGATGGGGCATCCTGTTGGCATCGGTGAGCTCTATTCATATATCCTGGAAACTTTGTCAAAGAAGGTACTGGATGTAATTGGAATTCCGATTTAGAAACTGAAACGACTTGTTTGGAAGAACTTGTTCTGAAATGGTTGTCATTTTCACTAAAGCGACTTTCCTAAATAGCCATTATTTCTTCTTAGTTTAAAGTTTTCTGATTTATCTTGGAGCCATTTCGATAAAGTCAAAGTGGGAAGTAAGTTTTTTTTGTTTTTTGTTTTGTTTTGTTTTGTTTTGTTTTGTTTTTTTTTTTTTTTTTTTTTTTTTTTTTTTTTTTTTTTTTTTTTTTTTTTTTTTTTTTTTTTTTTTTTTTTTTTTTTTTTTTTTTTTTTTTTTTTTTTTTTTTTTTTTTTTTTTTTTTTTTTTTTTTTTTTTTTTTTTTTTTTTTTTTTTTTTTTTTTTTTTTTTTTTTTTTTTTTTTTTTTTTTTTTTTTTTTTTTTTTTTTTTTTTTTTTTTTTTTTTTTTTTTTTTTTTTTTTTTTTTTTTTTTTTTTTTTTTTTTTTTTTTTTTTTTTTTTTTTTTTTTTTTTTTTTTTTTTTTTTTTTTTTTTTTTTTTTTTTTTTTTTTTTTTTTTTTTTTTTTTTTTTTTTTTTTTTTTTTTTTTTTTTTTTTTTTTTTTTTTTTTTTTTTTTTTTTTTTTTTTTTTTTTTTTTTTTTTTTTTTTTTTTTTTTTTTTTTTTTTTTTTTTTTTTTTTTTTTTTTTTTTTTTTTTTTTTTTTTTTTTTTTTTTTTTTTTTAATAGATGCTATACATTAACAACGGTAAGTAAATCATGTTTGATTGTGAAATAGTTGAAAATAATTTGATGGTAAAAATGTTTTTTTTTTGGAGGTTAACTATGAAAAAAAAAAAATTATTGTAGAAGAAAGACAATTAAAAAAAGCTACCAATCGACAAATTCTTGTTGGCAGGTTAAAATTAAAACTAAAAACTTCTGTGAAGTTGCTGATATGAAATAATTGGATCCAACAGGATTTTTTCTACCAGAAAAATTATTACTCAACCTTATATGCTTAAGGGAAAGCAGAAAATTGCTGATTATTTAAAGAAAAAGAATATACTTTTGTCCTCTTACATATAATCAGGCGACTGTTTTGCTATTTCTTAAGTATTCTTTTTCTGTTTTATTAGTTGTTCATGGCTGTTCGGACATGAACAAGAAATTTTGGACATTTATTTTATTCGCAATATTTCATAAAATTGCTTGGTTTTTTTCAGTTTAGTTTGTGTGAACTGTATAGTAGTAGGTTTGAAAAAGTTTCAGAGTCCGATTCATATGCTCGTGGTCGCTATATATTCAATGTTTGTTTTGTGGCTGATAAAAGTAGTCAAGTTGATTGCATGTATGAGCCGATGGTTCAGAAGTGTGCAGCTTATCTAACACAAATGGAAAAGGTGAATGGAAGTCTAAAATTTTGAGATATTATAACAAAATTTTTTATTCATATGGCAGAATATAAATGGAAATATTCAGGACACGCGTTTTTTGTCACAGTCGCAAGATAAATTGGCTGATTTATTACTGAACATATTTGAAGGGCTTAATGAACATGGTATGTGGTATTTACACTTACGTTGCTGTAATAATTTTCAAAAAAAAAAAAAATTACCATTGATTATTTTTCCCGAAATTTAAGAGTGAATGAAAATATTATTTCATTATTATATTGAAATATTTTATTATTATATTAAAGTATGATCTTATAAATCTTCTTGCAGAGTTTCTTAGGTTCATACTTGTGGTTCTAAACCATTTAAAACACTTTCTTAAATTACTTAATGGTTTTCGTAATATTTTTGATTAAAACATTGCTTATCCGGACATTTTCATGCAACAAATATGCATTAGATTTGCATTTTCGTAATGTTAAGTTACAATAAAATAATATTTTTTATTATCCTTTGATTTTGGGATGAAACCAATGGTTACTGATTTTATTATCAACGAAGAGAAAATTTTATATGGAATATATGATATATGTTACTCGCGTACTAATTATCATTTTTTTACAAACTATAAATTTTTTCTTTTCAGGTGAATGCAAAATCCCTGTCACAGACCAGACAACAATATATTTGAAGTTGTGTCCTTCATTTCATGGCATTGAGCCACCTAAAGTGGGTTATATGAAATATTCTTATTTCTGTAGAAGTTATGTGATTACGATTTTTAAAGCTGGAGTAAACTTATGAAGCGAACCAATTTTTTAAATAAGTTTAATTAGTGTTCTGAAGTTCTGAATTTTTTAAATTGTATGAAACAATCAGTATTCGTAGGTGGAGCCCTATATGGTGCCAATGTTTACGCAGGTTCCACCTCCTAATACACCGAATCACATCCCAAAAATGGACGTTCTTTCGCAGAAGGTATGTTTTAATTTTATAATTTCAATCGCTGCAAGTCATTTAGTCTTGTATATTTTTCGGAAGTCCTACTTTTGCAATACAGGGTGTAAATATATAATCTTAGTCATTGTCATTGAATATATAATGTTAATCATTAGTCACCTTTAGTGGGAACTTAAGTTTCAGTCGACATTGTTTTAGTAAATCATATTTAAGATGCATACTATTTATTATTTTGTATTGTTGAAGTTTTACGCAATCAATTTGGCTTTCAAAATGTCTTATTAGTTTAGAAGATAACGGAGAACTGTTTAGCATTAAGCTATAGGTGAGTTGCGGTGGATGTTACAGTGTTATTAAAAGTAGTATATTCGTGGAGTTGCTTATAAATATAAAACTTAACGATACATAAATGGATTCCAAAAGTATAAAGTAGTGTCATGCATTGAAGAAGTAATGTATTAAGCTTGAAAAAAAAAGTTCGTTATTGATTTTAGATTTGTCCAAAAGTGGATGGTGTACGTTGCATTAAAGAAATTGCCATGATTGTGGAAATAGATACTGATCTAGTAATGCGATGCGTTCGTAATTTGCATTTTTATGGTTGCCTGACCCTAATACCTCTCTTTATGTATGCTAACACCTATGTCGCTACTGAACAACTCCATGATTTTTATATGAATCCTGGACTTATCGAAGTTAGGATTGCAGTGCTTTTAAATATTATGGGAAGCTTTATCTGATGCTAACTTTCTAGTTTTTTTCCTGTCCACTGTAATTGGACACTGTTCAAGTTCTGTAGTTTCATGAGTCCTTGTTTAAAAAAAAAAAAAAGTAAACGCAGGAAGTAGTGCATCATTTCCCCTCCCCTATTACTTAGATCATTCATTTTAACACTGCTCGCACTGAGAATTATTTCTTCATTTGTTTTTAGCACATATGGGAAAGAAGGATGTTCCTATCGCTTCATAAACACATTTTACCACTAGGCCATTTTTTTTTTTTTTTTTTCATTTTTAAATTTTGTTTCTACCGAATATCTGCTGCATTTTATGAATGCTTGGATTTTATTCGGCCACGGGACAGGCGAGGAGAACGTTTCGGTCAAAAGCCTTTGTTTTCGGATGTCTTCCGATTGTATGCCAGTTTGAAAGTATGTTTTTTTTTTAAAGCTAGAACAAAATGTGTTTGACTAGGACTGAGAATTACGGTTGTCATTTTGTGTGTTGCGAGCTTTTAACATTTTAGCATTTCAACACATTTTAGACTGGCATGACGATGAAAGACTGGTGTGAGAGGATGTGTCCCAGACAATACAATGTTGATGAGAGACGTACAGTGCAGTTTGGTATTTGTCATGGATTCGTTCGGAAATTATGTATTTATCCAGTTTCTCTGAAGAAAGGCGATCCACGAAGGTCAAATCCTCATATACTTCCTATATTTCTTTCAACAACTATTCTGGATTATCACTACTTATGTCTCTTCAAATGCTAAATCTTTCTATCAAAGGATGACTTCGACTGGATGTCCTTTCGTTTATTGCCTCTCTTCAGGATAGCTAAATTGTGTGACGGGACCCGCTCACTAGAAGACCTGGCAGTAATTTTTGCCGTTTCGCCAGTAAAACTATTGGAAGCTGTTCGCAGCGATGGAAATTTTGTTTTCATATCAAAGTAGTAAATTTAAAGATAGTATGGGATGTGCAAAATACAAATGATCTAGATAATTCCTGCCTAACAAACCGTTATTAAAATATTCTAGAATATTTCTATGGCAGACAATACACCAAATTATTAAAAATAAGTCAAAGCATAATTTAAAGGAAATTTTAAAGCTGCAACGCTGAGTTAGACGAAAATAGTAGTTTAGAAAAGAAACAACATTTGTAGCATAAACAGGAAAACTAATGCATGTTTGGTTTTGCTGGAATGAAACTACCAGAATAAAATATTGAACAGAAATTAAAACTTGATAGTATCTCCCTCTATTTATAATCTGTGTTTATCATGAATTCATATTTAAAAGGGCTCCAGAAACTCGCGATTTCTTCTCACCTTTTTGTTTCGAATAGTTATTTGTATTCATACTGCTAGGAAAATGAAGGAACATATAAAAGAACACACGTTGTTTTATATGGTGAAATATATTTATAAAAAATGCGAAATTTGGAAAAACTGATTAGAGTTTAATTCTTTTTCCAGAAGTTGAATACACTACGCTTCTTTCTAAATTTTTTTCTTTTTAGTTGGTGCTTTAGGGTATTTAGAACATTTAATACGAATCTGGAACTTTATGCTTATTGTAAATGAAGGAATCATCGATCGATCAAATTGTCATTTCCATTCAGATGCGGACTATTCATGACAGCCATCGTTTCAGACTGTTCTTCCATACGTGCTTTGTAACGACCGAACATCACGTTGACAATTTCACCAACCAATAAATCGCCCCCATTTATCTATAACGTAAGGCATAACATCAAGGAACATTGGGTGATTCTGGGAAAGGTGTTTTAAGAAACGATTTATAGATTTTTCATAAATGCAAGCAGCAGCAACCAGTACAATTTGATTACAGAAACAATATTTACAGTTATGAGGTTATTAATTGACTGATGATAGCAAACCTCGATAAGTCGCAAAATGAAGACACCATCCGGCTGCAAAAATCTCTTAATAAAGTCATGCAGATATTTTTCTGTTTTCGGATCTCTGAATTCCGAAATAGCACCAGTACAACGCAAATAACGTGTCACGAAATGTCGCTGATTCGATCCAAGTATCAATGCAAACAGGTAGTATAGGAACGATAAGAGTGATAGAGTTCCAACCAGTACAAACCACCACCTGTTATTACTCACTTTGAGAAGTACATGTCCATAAATCCTATTTGGGAAATATCCACCTTAACAAACATGATGAGGAGGAGAAAGATCCTATAGTTACTTACCATAGGAAAATATACACTTTCTCGTTGAACATATTAATCATCAAAACACATTGCACTGTCCAACGATGAATATTGCCCAGTACACGGATCTAAATTTATAATTCTTGTCGAGTGACTTCTTAGGAATGAGATCAAAAAAGTGTCGTATAATGTAGCTGCATTGATTTCACTTTCTTTCCTCCTCGATCATCCCTTTCGATATTTTCATTAAGTTACACCAATAAACTGAATTTGAAGTTGTTTTAAACGAAACAAGCATTAAGAGTTAAATCGATTAGCAACAATTAACCCTACATGGAAATCGCACATTGTCACTCGAGGAAAATGTCCTGATTCGCTCCATTTCTTGCCATGCCAAACATCGGAAAGAATGCCTGCGCCCCAGAAGGTATACTGTGGTCCAAGGAATGCATTCAGGATGACAAATTGTAATATCACGTTTGCAACATACAGCAACTACATGAAATTTGAAAGATGATTTATATTATATGGCTCAAGAAGCGCAGCCTTAAGTTATACCTTGAATATGGAAAATGCAAAAATCCTGAGATGCTAACATGGATTCCAGTACCAAAGTAGGGTGGAAGTGAAAGCTTATAATACAATTATTCCTAATTATTATTAGAAATGGACATATTTCATAAGCGAAAATGACGCAATATCAGATGGCACAAAGCAAAAAATTAGTGTACCTTGGTGAAGAGGTATAACACAATCAAATAAATTCCACTTCGTTTGCCAAGATGAAAACAATCAAGTGATCCTGAAAAAATATGAGTCAATGATAGCTTTGGGTGACAATGAGTTTGTTAAGGAAGTGTACGAATAATGGAAAACTCGAACACACTCCAAACAAGTAAAATTTTTTTCATTACAGTTTCAAATTATAATTTTCAGCCTGAATTTATTAAAGGAATCAATAGTTATTCTTTCAATTAAATCTTATCCAGAAACTTACTTCTCTGAAAATTACTACGATATATATATATATATATATATAAACTATGTCTGTGCGAGAACTGCTGTGACAAAGATAATTTTTAGCATATCAAATATAAAAATTAGCAGATAAAAGAAACCAGTTCGAAGCTCTCTTTGCATATCCAATGCATCGTGTAAGTGGTCTGCAGTGGTGTGTACTTGGGCAAGTCGAGAACTCTTGTCAAATTTTTTTTTCACCATTGCTGCCGAATTCAAGATTCCTTTAACATTGATGCCTGAATAAATGATTTAACCACATGATTTTAAACAGAATTGAAAACTTTTTTTGATTCGCCATTTTATTAATACTTTTTCTGAAAGAATTAAAGAGATAAGAGGCGACAAATTTTACCTGTATGGGAATTAAATGTGCGCCAAACAACGGATGGAAAATAAAAGAAAAATGCCTGCAGTGCCAAAACGATAGGTACCCACTGGTAATATCCAATAACCTTAAACATTAAAGGAGCCAATTATGATCAGCTGTATTCTCTTCCTTTCAAGCAACATTTCAAATGACTAAGAATAGATATTTTTTAATATTAATATCAAAAGAAAGCTGGAAGCTGATTCAAAGCAGTGTCCTGCGGCTGCGAATAACAAGAAACAAGAATCACTGAAGCACGCAGAACACCACTTCCCCTTCATTTCATTTTTTTCACTTAGTGGTATGGTAAGATATTATGCACTGAAATGGGGAAGAAATATATTAATGAAATTTTATTAACACTGATTACTGTTACAGTGATATAAAACAGAAAATCTACGTAACGAACCGACTCATTTCTTTCCGAATATTCATAGGGTATTTCGCTATCTAAAGGCATATAATAACTGCCCTTTATAAAGCAGTAAGTTTCTGTATACCTGAAAGGAAGTAATCGTTCACTTGTGCTCACAATTTTTCTTATACATATATGTATAACTAACATGGAAAATAAACGTGACACAACATTGTAATATAAAGTTCAAGATAAGTTTAGCAAATCTGCCGCACTAACTGACGGATTCTTCAGCTACAACTTAGGGGGAACTATACACCAGTTTCTTGTAGCTTTTACTGATATTTCATAAATTAGAAAATTTGTTTAGATAAGACCAAAGTATTACAACATGCTGAATTTCCAGGAAGAAGGCTAAGACAAAAAAATGCAGCCGAATAACAAGCAAGGAAAATAGAAATCATATTATTAACAATTACTTACTTTTCCCACGCTCCTGTGAATTGTGCAGGTACCCAACACTGAAATTCGATTTCTATTTAGATTAAATCTCTTTATTATAAGTGATTCTTCCTCTGAAAGAATCTGTTTTTGCAAGTCACAAAACTGTTTACTTTCGGATAGGACAGTTGCGTTTCTTGTGTATTATTTTGATTTTTACTGGACATGTGAAACGAATATGAATCTGATAAAGTGCGTACTTACTTGGATTGGCTTACCAACATATTGTGTTGTAGCAAGTGTGAAAGCAGTAAGCGCAATGATCAGTGCAGTGTACTGATAATTAAGCCTATCAATGATGTCATTTGACTGATAGCTGCGGCGGAATTTTCCCAAATATGGCGCAATAACACCAATCATCGTGTTTACAATTCCAGCCCAATGCCTTATTAAAACTAGTATCAGAGAGTTTAACACGAACGAGAATAATGAATACAATTTCTCTTGGAATTCCACATGTAATTAGTGTTGTCACTAATGACAACAGGAGCGCATGAACTGCGATGGGCATCAATTTACGACGATTTCAGAGCGACTTCATTGCGACTTTCTTTTCGTTACTGAGGAGGCATTTTTAATCTTGGCTCATTTCATAGTTGTGCAAACTATCTATAACCGAATTTATTCCTACTTCCTTCTCAGCTTATTCAGTAGTTTAAAAGGAAATTGCTTTCGCTTCGAAGGCACTACTAGTTGTTGGTACTTGTACCGAATATTACAAAAAGCTGCATAAGGAATCATGAAACAACGACGAAGCCTAAACAGTTTCTAAGAATTTCATACTTCTGCAAGGGTTAGAAGGTGCGAGCAAAATCGCAAAGTGTAGAATTCTCACAGATTCCCCATTCATTAATGGAACAGAAAATACACAAAATCAGTCGGAACGAAACAGTGTGAGCAGGACAGGACCTGCATATTTATAACACTGTGCTGATCGATTCAAGTGAGAATGATAATCGCACTACTTTCAAGGTTGTTCATCCTTTTCAGTGAAACCCATCACTTGGCGTCTTGAAGTTACTTTCTGAGATGGAAATTGTTAAAATTTCAGTAGATATCAAATTATTTTCTGATTTGATTCGTACTAGAGAAAAGGAACCAGAAGGCAGGTTTCGCTATCCTAGCACGAACTAGGAGTTTTAACAGGCTTCCCTTCAAGAGATGAGGAGACAATAAGCCCACTAACTGTCAACAACCACAGCATTTGTCATCTGACAAGGGATGTTTACACCGATCTGCTGCTACTTTCAGTGACTTTACAAGGCGAATAGGTCGAAATCGACGAAACATGTGCAAAATCAATCGATCACTGAGAAGACGACAGGATATGGCGAACATATCGAGCTGTGTAGCACCGTCACCTCCAAATGCGGAATTCCTCCTGCAGGACTGTCCTGCATAAACGTGGTTTGTTTGCTTGCTTGCACAATTGCAAATCTACTTGCAACATTCCACGCACACATGTGACAGTGTTAGCTGACCAAGAACACGTTGCACACTACATGGCCAGGCTAAGCTGATGCATACAGTTTCCAGTGCTGCAATTGCAGATTTCCAAACATCTGAAGGGAAGTTTGCAAAGTAATGTCGTACTGCCATGATTCGTCAGTGATAACGATTTCAGACTTGTAGGAGATACTACTGGCACGATTTGAAAGTTCAGACGACCAAGTGAGTGTCTGTTTGATCATCTATGTCAGGAATGGCTACATACATTTTCCCAACGTTATTACTTCCCATGATATCGTAAAAACATTCCAATGTCACTGATAGAGGCCACAGAATCACTCACTCTGCTACCGTGGCAAATCGTAGAGGACATTTTTAGCAATGCTTTAATTTTTTTTTTACTTTTAGCATTTTTTTCTGGAAAAAAACTAACATCGACTATTACATTCCCTTATCTCTGCGATAAATTCGTAAATAATTTAATTCCTTTAAGCTTTTCCGAAACAGTTAATAGTGGAAAATTCTCATCTATTAACAATCTTACATCGAATGAAATATTACTTCTCTAATAAAAAATTTGGCTGCTTACTGATTAGGATTGTTATTGTGAAATGTAATTTGAATGCAATAATCGAAATCTGAAATCTGGGACAATCGAGATTAGTTTCGATAAGAACACACGAATGCATACATAATAATGTTGAAGTAGTTGTACTCATCATTTATGTGTATATAGTTCTTCTGATCCTCAAATTGTAGCTTTGGAGAAGCGTAACCCAGCAAGAGAAGATTGAAGAAGTCTGTTAGTTGGAGAACGAAAGCAATTTCTCAGAAAAGTAAAGGGAACTTCGGAACCTTCACCAATACAATGTCACCATGCGCGAAGTGCACGACCAGAACATGCTACTGGATAAGCACAGGAGCTTGACAGACGCAATATCCTGACGACAAATCTCGAAGGATAGTCCTTCTGAATCCTTGAAGGTGCTAAGAAGAACAGCTCAATGTTCGCATCTGGCAGGAAGTTCACTCCATCCCTCCTGCGCACAACCGAAAACTCCGATGCATTCAGCTACACTTCCGCCACCTTCCTCGCTAACCATCCTCCTCCACCTCTAAAGCATATAGGACTTCTCGTTTTCATCCCAACCCCCAGCAAAGTGATTTTGCCCTCGCAGCATTAGCAACAACCGAAACCAAATCGAGACAAGATTTCGAAATGGTTTCTTTACATGTAGGCATACGTACTAGGTGACGGTGATATGTTTCGTGATATACTGAGTGGGACTTAATGAAAATTCTAATGCCCATGCGTTGTGGTTGGGCTTCGGGATCACAGTTGCTGCAGTTGTTTCTATGAGATGTTTGGACCCAATTGGTTATTGTTTATTGCTGCTCTTGAGGACTTCGTTTGGCGCCCTTTAACATTTTCTGTTTGACGCACTGTTCAGGCTTCACTGTCACATCCATTTCAATTGTTTTTAAATTCTCCATTTACTGGCAGTTGCATTTCATCCTTGATAACTGATTATTTTACTGATAAGTGCTCTGGAGAGATAATCTTGCATGCAAATGAAGAAGACTGTTCAACTTCTCCTCACCTTGGATTATGTATCCACTTGTGATTTAATTGCAGATTTTTTCCAATGAATCTTCGACAGAGTCGTTTGTTTGCACCCTATAAGGCTCTGGGTGAAGTGTGTTCATCTGTCTCACCTGCTTTTCGAGTACTCCCAAGGAAACGGAACGAGAGCTATGTCGTCTGTGCTGTCGACAATGTTGTCATACAATACTTGTGTGAGAATTTGCGTGTAATATCAGTGAGCAATGTTCTACCAGCTCAAATTAGCAAAGTTGCTGCTGATTCTCATTACATTTACGCCGCTGTTGGGGCAAGAATAGCAGTCCTGTATTTAGCCAGGTATTGAATTCAATTTACATTCGTAGATATCTTTTAGGTCGTATGTAACAAAGTCGTAAATGTCCAGATACTACTGAAGAATTTATGCTCCAGAGTAAAACCCATGACCTGCTATTTTGTTTCCTATTTTGATTTACTGAACTTTACAATTTATATGAGGAAATGTAGATATAGAGTTTGATTTCAGGCAAGTTAAGCGATGGTTAGAAATCTCTGACACAGTTCTTTGGCTTCTTCCATTTGGTGACATTCTGGTGGTAGTGGATTTAAAGAGTTCCGTTCATGTGATGGATATTGAAACAGGGGATGAATTGGTGCTGATTGAAACATCCGGACAGTTCGATTGCTCAGCAATTACCCATCCAACCACATATCTTAATAAAGTGCTGTTGGGATCAAAGCAGGGTTACTTTAAATTTGAAGAATTCAACAACTGTTAACTTAAATAAATCATATTTTTATATTATAATTTTCGAGGGAGGATGAGAGTCGTAATCTAATTTTTTTTTTCTTTAATTCATGACTGTTTTAAGGAAAGTTGCGTATTGTTAACGTGAAAACTGGGAAACTGATTCATGAATTTGAGAAGTTGTTCGAATCTGAAATAACAGTGCTAGAACAGTCACCAGCTATAGATTTCATTGCTGTTGGTTTAAAAAATGGTCAAATTATACTCTATAATATCAAATTTGATGAAACGTTGCAAATATTTATGCAAGATGCACCAGTGACATCAATTGCATTCAGGTTTTTGTTTTTTTGTTTTTGAGCTTTTGCTTTGTAATATTTAATTTTTTTCTTGATTTCTTTATTTCAGCACTGAGTCATGTGCACTCGCATACAATAGTAATTTGCGTAAATGAATAATTTGTTCAAGTTTCAGTACGTGAACCTTGTATTTAACCAAAAAAATGAAAAATTAGAAATGGACAGTTAAGTGAAAAGCATGCAAAAAAAGTGTTTTTCTGAAATTTTCACTTTTAAAATTTTAGAACTGACGGTGAAGAGACAATGACTACCGCATCAGACAGCGGGACACTGGCAGTCTGGGATTTAAATAAACGTACCATAATAGGACAGCTGGCGAATGCACATCGTGGTTCCATTACAGGGATATATTATGTTAGTGGGGAAGCGTTGATGATATCGGTAGGAACCGATAATACGTTAAAAACGTGGATTAATGATATGGGTGATGGTATGCCTAGGCAGTTAGTTTTACTTGAAGGACATTACAAACCGGTTACGGCAGTGAAATTTATCAGTAACGAAATGTGAGCTTCTTGTGTTATAATTGTCATTTTTTTTTTCTTTTAACCAGAAAGTTACGCACTGCAGTCCAAGAGACTTGTTGCTATAATTATTAATAATATTTTTAATTACCATAGCAGGATGGAGCTATGGAAACTGATAACATCTTTGGGATTATAGGATTAAGGAATTTCAGTGTTCTTACATCTGGTCTGGATGGTTCAGTGAGAACTTTCTCAATAACACGTGACACACAGAGGCAGAAATTAGGCAATGCTGGTATTATGTCCAGGTCAGTTTTTTTTCAGTTTTTTGGCCTGATATGTTTAATTTATTTGATGCATTTTTTTAATTGATTTTGCTTTTTTCATACAATATTTCTTTGATTTTATAGAATAAAAGCGAAGAAAAAAAGGCGTGATATTGAGAGTATTGAATTGAAGCCAGTAATTGAACTGGATGTGGGATTAGCACGAGAAGCAGCTTGGGACAATGTTTTATGCCGTCATATTGACACAGCCCCAGTGACAACATGGACTACGAGAAAGCAAGCTTTAGGAACATATCGTGTTCGTTCGAAATTTCCAATTCTGATTTCTGGCGATTTGTTTAATTTTATGGCTTTTTCTTTTTTGATTTTGTAGTTATAGAGAATGTCGACTTCAAATGCAGTAATAATGAATTTAAAATGTCCTTCCCAAAAATTTTTTTCCAGTTACTACATAAAAGATTCGTGACTGTACCGCATCTTGTATCTGCTTGCGCATCAGCGATATGTATCTCGTCTTGTGGTAATTTTGCTGTAGTTGGATATACATCTGGCCACATTGACTGTTTTAACATGCAAAGTGGGCAGCACAGAAAAACTTTTCTTTTTGGCAAAAAGGAAGAAAAGGCTCATCAGTCCGCTGTTCGAGGATTGGCACTTGATATATTCAATAAACATCTCGTGAGTGAAAAATCTTTTGGTCGTTGTTAATTCACCTTTACAAAAAAAAATGAATTTTCTTTTTTTCGAAACGTTGAATGAACTTGCTATTTATTTCTTTATTGGCGTTATTTTGTACTTTCTTTTCAATATCATTGAAAGGCGATGTAATGTATGAGACATCTACTAACTTACTGATATAAAGCTGTTCAATTTAAAGGTATCAGTTGAACAAGATGGACTCATTCGATTTTGGGATTTTCGTAACACAAAACTGTTGGCTGGAATGCAAGTTCCATCACCGGTTCTACGATTTTGCATGAACGGCAATAATTCGCTGTTAGGTCTTGGTGTAGGGACTGGTTCAATTGGCGTGGTGGATATTTTGTGCCGAAAAGTTGTTAGGATTATAAACGAGGCGCATAAATCATCCTTCACCTCTCTGGGATTTTCGCCTGATGGTAAATGGCTTGTCAGTGCTGATGACGGAGGTTTCATTAAAGTTCGTCTTTTTTTTGATATTTCAATTTTTCTATTTTTTTATTTTTTACTTATAAAGAAATTAAATCTTCACATGCACCGTTTAATTTATTATAGATTTGGGATCTTATTACAAATAGTTTGATTGATGTTATGAAGTGTAAAACATATTGCATATCATTTTGTTTTTCACCAAGCGGAGAGTATTTGGCCACATGTCACTATGGACAAAAGAGTATATATATATGGGCTAACAAATCATTATTTACATCTTTGAATGCTTTAAAAGCACTACCAGTGGAGTACATTCCCGAACATTCTTTGTCTCTACCTGTACGAAGGTGTGCTTACCATTAATTTAACTAGAAACTATACGTTTCGACCACAAAGAGTGTTCACTATATGATAAAATAAACAATGTGTTTCATATCTTGATCTTGAGTATTTTGAATACCATATCGTTTCCTTATATTGAAGTAATTTTAGTTTTAGTTCTATGAATTTCTCAAAAAGCTTTCTGTTTAGGGATTTTGAGAATGAAATCCAGTGTTCTACAGATTCGAGAGTAGTGCCTATGGAACTTGAGAGTGATAGCAAACAAAGAGTGAAGCAGGTAATTTTTTTACATATAATTTGTGTGTAATGTTTTCTAAATGCTCCATTATTTTGATTTTGAAATTGAGGTTCTGGTGAAACCTTCAAAACTTGAAGGCGAGTCATTAAAAATTTGGAATAAAGAAATTTTATTGCTTTTATAGTACATAATCAGAAGTTAGTTAAGGTTGAAAGCCTCATAACATTATCGGGTTTGGCGCCTTCGCGCTGGGTAAATTTACCATATCTGGATATAATACGAGAACGAAATAAGCCAATCGATCCAACGCGGAAACCAAAAATTGCACCATTTTTCTTACCGACAGTGTCAACGCTAGATGGTTTCGAATTCGAAAAGGCGGTAGAAAATGTCTCTGATGTAGAGCAGCGCAGTGTGCTAATGGCAAAACGAAGTGCTTTAGAAATCGAGTCTTCTTTTGCACAGACTTTATTGCAGTAAGGTTTTATTATTTTGTTTCATTTGCACATATCGAGTATTTGTACGTGTGACTTCTTGAATCGAAAATGTTCATATTTTAACCTATATTAATCACAAGAAATCTTCGACCAACCAGAAGTTCAAGCGACTTTACAGGGCTTCAGACGATGCTGACTTCACTGACGCATTCGAATCTTTGAAGCGGATGAGTATTTCTGCGATAGATTTCCAAATTCGCATACTGCCGGAACAGGTATTCTGTGATGTTTCCATAAGTTGAACTACTGGATATTTTCGAGGCTTCAAAAAATGCTGCATTCATCATTTTGAGCTTTAAATAAAAAAAATGTTAAACATAACTTTCAGTAATAACCGAAAACAAAGGATTTTCATTTCAGGCTCTGAGCAATTTTTTGAAAATGCTTCTCACAGTTCTCAAAAGTCATCTCGATTATGAACTTGTTCAGGCCTACTTAGCGACGTTCTTGAAAGTAAATCGAAATAAGTTGTGGATTAACTGTATTAAAGATGATGATCTGGGTGAGACATTAAACAAATTAAGTGATGAGTTGAAGAAAAGCTGGGAAGAAATTGATCAACTGATACTTTATAATGCTTCTCTGATGCAGTGGATAAAAACAGCTTTATTATAGGATTCCTGCAAATTTAATTGTTATCTTTAATTTTTGAAGTTGTAAATGGCGTTAATTTTTGATATATATATATATATGTACCTTTGTCCCTTTTGGACTCGTGAGTGCCGCTGATTAAAATATGAAAAACCATGGTTTGGATTCCTCCATTTTCTTTGCTTCTGTAAATGCGTATTTTACTTGTAATTTTTTTTTTAAAGAAACTTTAAAAGCATTTCGGTATCATTTGGAGTGAACTGCATGCGAACTTCATTGTGAAGTAGTTCTATGCATATTGTTGGAATGGATCACGGGATAATGAAAACTTCATCTTTTAGTTTCTTATAGTAAGCGATAAATTAGCTTGAAATGAGATCAAATATACTGGTTGATTTTAGGCAACAAAGGGCTCTGTTTGCGATTTTCGTGTTGTTTTCAGACAAATAATCTAAAGGAAGCTGTCTAAACAGCATAATGGCGGATGCTGTAGACGGTGTGTATTTATTTCCTTCGGAATTGTTTTTCTTTTTAATTGATGAACTCTTCCTTTTGTTTCCGCAGTGGCCAACTTTCTTTCTGATGTGGATTATAGAGCTTTACTTTGTTTTTCCGATGCTCCTCAATTGAAGTCTCGGAAGATTACGAGTACTAAATGCATTCAGCTTACTACTTCAGGTGAGAAGGCAGACAAGAAATTAAGCAGAAAAGAACTGAAGAAGTTACGGAGGAAAGCCGAATATGATCGTGAAATTAAAGAAATGGGTGGTGCAGTTGAAAACCAAGAAGAAAAAGAAACAACTGAGAAAAAGGGTTATCCTTCCATTCATTCATTCCTTGGCGCTTCTCGTTTCCGTATTTAAAATAGAATAATGAAGAAAGTAGGTTATCGAGTATTTCCAAAGTGAAATTTTTCTTTTTCGAAAAATTGGATGTAATTTTATTATATATAGATTTACTTAAAGATAGTTTAGTGAGCGGTGGAATTGGATCAGGAGCGGAACTGGGGCAGCATTTTTCTGTTTCGCAACAAGTGAAGTCCTCTGGTCAACGAAATCAGTTTGAAAATGCTGTTGACATTAAGGTGTGTTTCTTCATGAAAATATTTTTAATTTACTCGGGTAAAATAATGGATAGTTATGTATTTTGTAATTCTGAAAAAAAAAAAAAGACATGCTATCTTTTACTTTCGAGTTTTTGTCCTAATTTGTAAAGAGGAGTGGTATAAAAATAACTACGAATGGTAGCTGCATTCATTTATTCTAAGAAAATAATCGTTCATTGCAGGTGGAGAACTTTGATATTGCAGCTCAAGGACGAGTTTTGTTTCATAAAGCCGAATTAACAATAGCATTCGGAAGACATTACGGTCTTGTTGGCCCGAATGGGTATGCCGTTGCTTTCCTTTCTCAACTTTTCATAATTATGTTCATTTACTGATCATTATTCCACTGTTTTACAGAATGGGTAAAACTACACTTTTGAAACACATTGCGGCCAGGAAATTGGATATTCCATCAAATATTGACCTTCTTTACTGTGAACAAGGTGTGGCATTTTATTGTCAGCAAAGTCTATCATTTCAATATTTCTTTCGCCACAATTTGACTATAAAATCTGTTTTAAATAGCAATGAAGTAGTATTTATTATTCATGTATTAACTTTCAGAAATTGAAGTTGATAGTACTCCAGCTATTGACGCTGTTGTTAGATCAGATAAACATCGCTTATCTCTGGTGGAAGAAGAGATGCAGTTAACAAAAAAGTTAGAAGAAGGAGACATTTCAGTTGGCGAGCGTCTAAAAGAGGTATTTATTTATGATGTAATTCTCACATTCAGTTGAAATCTCAGTTCACCGAAATAATTATGCCTCTAATTTTTTGTGAATTGCTTATTGAAGAAATGAAAATATGTCAAAGAATGTCAGGTCACTGATGAATTGAAGAATATAAATGCAGATGCAGCAGAGCCAAAAGCCCGCCGTATATTAGCTGGTCTTGGTTTCACAAAAGCAATGCAAGAAAAAGTTCGTTCTTTTTCTCTTCTTTTCTTTTTTCAAAGTCACTTTCTTACAATTTAATCAAAATCTAAACATTTTTAGGCAGTTGAAGCATTTTCCGGCGGTTGGCGCATGCGCATTTCGTTAGCTCGAGCTCTTTTCTTAGAACCAACATTGTTAATGCTTGATGAGCCAACCAATCATCTTGATCTTAACGCTGTAATTTGGCTGGATAAGTTAGTTTGGAATTTTTGGAATATGCTGATTTCGTTAAACGTAAAAAGAAAAAAAGACTGGTTCGTTGTTGGAACTGAGGGCCTTGAGATTAATTTTGTTTATGATTTCCAAATTTGTTTAAATTGACCCTGAATTCCATGTTAACTGTATGTAAGATCGTTTACAGTTACTTACAAACATGGAAGAAAACCTTGTTGATTGTTTCGCACGATCAAGGCTTCTTGGACAGTGTGTGCACAGATATTATCGATTTGCAAGATCAGAAATTGTATTATTATAAAGGGAACTATTGTAAGTTTTAGTATGTACTGTAACTTCCACTCTCTTCATCTGTTGAATGCATATAAACACTTCTTGTGTTTTGAACCATGAACCACAAGACATTTGACACAGCATTTTAGAATTTATTTTAGCTGCTTTCAAGAAAATGAAGGATCAAAAGATTAGGGAACACATGAAAGCTTTCGAAACTCAACAGAAGCAGCTAGCTGCAATGAAAAAAAGTGGTAAAAGTTCGAAACAAGCTGTGGAAGAAATGAAGAACCGGCTACAAAATAAGCAAAATAAAGTTAACAAAGCCAAAAAAAGCTCTGCCGTTATGAGTGATAAAGGTAATCTCATTAAGGTTGTACCAGCTTATGATCCGATCTTCAACGAAAACTGACACTCAATATTTTTTTAAGCATTTATCAGATATCTGTTAACCGTTCAGTAATATTTGTAGCTGGTATTTATAGCTGGTACAGCACCTGCTGAACTGTTGCAGAAAATTAAAGAATACAATGTCAAATTTACCCTTCCGGACCCTACTAAACTGCCATCTCCAGTCCTTGGATTGCACGGTAAGAATTAGTATAAATATCGCAGCTTTGATGATTGGTACAAAAAATGCAAGAAGCGAGAAGCTGATATTTTATATATATATATATATATATATATATATATATATATATATATATTTTCCACCTCCTTGCTTATTTTTATTTGTTTTGTATTTTTTGAAACCATTTCATTGTAGGTGTAACTTTTGGCTACAAAGATCAACTGCTGTTCAAAAACCTTGATTTTGGTGTAGATATGGATTCTCGCATTGCGATTGTGGGTCCCAATGGTGTCGGAAAATCAACATTATTAAAGTTGTTGGCTGGGAAAATTGAGCCGGTAAACATTCAGAAATAGATAGATAGCTTTAATGCTACTATTTTTAGGCTAAAATCTTGTGCAAGTAATGTTACATACTTCAGCTGTGAAGAAGTTTTTATATATTTCTTAGGATTTTGATCCTCTTATCGAGAACGAATGGAACTCAGTCCATTGGTTAGAAGACTATGATTGTAATGATTTTTTTTCTTCTGTACAAAGATATATTTTGGAATTTAGCAACGAGGTGAACACCGAAAACACAGGCAGCTACGCATTGGGTGGTTTGATCAACATGCCAATGAAGTACTGAATGGAGAGCAGACTCCTATTGAATATCTTATTATTAAATATCGAATCGATTACCAGGTTAAATCTAGCTTGCTGTGTTCTTTTGCAGAAATTTGGAATGCGTTCATTGTTGGCTTAAATCTGATATATTTTTTAAATGTTTATCTTTTTTGTGAACATTGTTTAAGCTGAATAGTTAATTTTGCTTTCGTTAAATTGTAAGGTGTACATGGCCAACGATATAACATTAATTCCACAGTTCATTATAGGAAGCAAGAAAACGATTAGGTACAGTAGGCCTTCCTGGACCTACACATACTGTGAAGATAAAGGATCTATCTGGTGGACAGAAATCTCGTGTTGCTTTGGCTGAACTGGCTTTAGGAGCTCCGGATTTATTGATACTGGTTGCTTTTATATATTATATATATATATATATATATATATATGTAGTTTCATAATTGAGAAAATAATTTATTTCTTTGTTTTTTTAAGTAATCACTAAGTAATCTGTTCTTCTTATTCCTTAAGTAAAATTACTGCAAAATTTTTTTGTAGGATGAACCTACAAATAATCTTGACATTGAATCAATTCATGCATTGGCATCAGCAATTGAAAATTTCGGTGGTGGTGTCGTAATGGTTACTCATGATGAACGTTTAATTAGAGAAACAAATTGCCAGTTGTGGATTGTGGAAAACTTGGTTCGTCATGATGGGTCATTGCCTTTTCTTCTCTCCGTCCAATTTACTGGAACTCGGAACTTAGAACGGTGGCCTGCTTTCTGTTAAGTGGAAAGTGACTGCCGCTTTGAATTTCTTAATGTTCGAAACGTTCGAAAAAAAATAAGCATCACTCTTTTAGCAGTTGGACCGATAGTTTTGATTTACTTCATTACAAAAATTAAACCACGTTAGTTTCAAGGGTATTGCCGAAATTGATGGTGATTTCGAGGATTATCGGAAGGAAATATTGGAGCAGCTTGGAGAAGCATCAGTGCCACTAGATCGATGAACTGTTTTAAAGGCTATTGGTTTTTGGAACTTCTTTTTCAGTCAATAACTCTTTGGATTTCGGATATCATATGCTGATTTAAACATTTTGCTTGACTGGATTACTGGGTTTAATCCATTTGACGGGTTTTATTATTCGTTGCCTCGTTTGTTTTTTTGAATTTGGCCCTGTTCTTTTCCCTTCTTTATGCTACCCAATCTTTTATTCACTTGGAAATAAGTCGCTTCTTTGTTGTTCTACTAAGTTATTCTAATTTTATGGCTTCCAAATCTATTCCCATCGTTTCCTTCCTTATCTAGCAAGAGTGCTGCGATAAAATGGTCGTATTTAAGCTGGCTTTTCGCTTATTGTATTACTAGTTAAACATAGCTTTTCTGAACTGCTTGCAGGGTATTTTATGAGCATCTTATTTTCAAAATCTGCTTTTCAAAAAAAATTCACTTGTCCTTGGTATAGCTATGGAAACCTTGTATTGTCAGCTCGGTTTGATCCAGACGTCTTTAAATCAAGGCTTAAGAGTTCTTTCTCTTTACTGAGCTTTAATTTTTCGACTTCACTTCAGTGTTTCAAAAACAGAGAGCCTAACAAACGCATTTATAAATCACACAACATGTTATATCGCCAAGAAAAACTTCATACATGGCGAAAAAGCACTGAAGAAGAAGGACACCTTAAAGAAGGAAAATGAATAAAAAAGTAAAAAGAATTCTTGCCTATACGTTTGTAAAACTATCCACGAAAGACAAACTACTTTCGAGAGAAGGGGATGAAGTATAAATATAATTTCTAATCTGCTTCGCCGGTTATCAACTTTTCGAAAGTCTGAAATTTCTTGGGTTTCATTTCTTTCTGAAACCTAAGAAAT
Source organism: Setaria digitata (assembly GCA_003640385.1). Taxonomy (NCBI): domain Eukaryota; kingdom Metazoa; phylum Nematoda; class Chromadorea; order Rhabditida; family Setariidae; genus Setaria; species Setaria digitata. Next base: position 140,831 of record RCAB01000008.1, on the reverse strand, counting down.
TCGAGGGTCTATGGAGAATCATATAAAAGCGCACAGAAAAGATCCGGAAATTATGAACATAAATTATTTTAGCGATATAAAGGAGAGAGACGGAAGAGGGAACCAGTACTACAGCTTGATATCCAAAAACTGTAAGTCGAGAGCGAGTCAAATCTCACATGGCAGTAGTGATAGAAGCTTTATTTCACAAATAAGGCGAAGAGGATTACACTCATCTAACTATCCTAAATTTTTTCTGCTGCAGGAGGATTTGATTTTGAAGCTGAAGGAATTTATGTTGGGGAATATTGCTTGGTAATTGTTAGGGAAGGACACCGGGAATTCCTCAAGTTCGAAACATGAGCCTGTGATAAAATCTCTAGCTTAGCTTCATGAATTATTTATTTAAGTTAGGGAAATTTAGATTTAATTTAGAACCTGTGCAGACTATTAGAGAAGATAACAAGATAAAAAAGGAATATGGACTTAATCAGTTTTTTATTTTCTTCCAGATGAATCGGTTGCCGATCTTACCATCCACGTGATTCCACATCAGTTTGCCGTCTAAAAATAAATTTCTGCTTTCGCTGCTTGTTCACGCTATGAAAAGTCATTAAAACAAGAATGGATGAAGAGAGATGAATGAAGAGAAACAAAACGAAAATGATGCTCTAAAGCACCCTAAACGAAGAATCAATAAAATTGTTTGCGCATGTTTTCAATTGGTGAATGAAGTTACACTGAATTTATATCATTAAACAAATGTAATTCGTATTTTCTTTCAATTACTCTTGACAGGAAATATACTGAGAGACGGAAAATTTAGGAACACTAGGAAATGTTCAGTATTTTTGTAAAAGTATACAAGTATTCTCGTCCTTTTACAAGCTTTATCTAATTTAATTAATTTTCAAAGTTTAGGTTTTTTTCTATTCCGAAACGATGTGGCATTTTATCGTGACATAGCAGACAAAGTATAGTGGGACTGCGACTTCTGAAAAAGTTGCAAATTTCCCAATAACTGCTTACTTGCAATTAATTCAAATCTATCTAGCAATAATTTAAGCTGAACAATTTCCTCCGCCTCCTTAGGAAGACTGATATCTAGCTATCGGCCTGCAATGTACAACACGAAACAATTGCACAACGATAGCTATTTCTGGCAAACTTTTTCGTTTTTAGATATTTCTCATTTAATCCAGTTTTTAGCAAATAAAAAAAGTTAAGTAGTCAATAAATTGTATGCCTACACCTTACTTCCCTACCCAGTAATAAGTCCATACTTGAAGTGTGACAGATAGTTTCTCGAATTAATCTACGTTCTTCAGTTGTTGCTGGAGAATAAATGAATGGTCTTTGTAAGTGCTCTATCCAGGCAACTTTCGAATTGCGATCTTTGCAAGTGAATATCAGTTCTTTACCGATCATCACTAATTTCCAAGAGTTTTTGAGGTTCAAACCAGTTGAGAGATCTGGAAAGTTGAAACATAAGAATGTCACTTACAAAATTTGATGGTTGCTCACATCTAAAACCATTTCACTGAACTAGCATAAACACTGACTCATTCAGAAGAACAGAAAAATGGACAACTGAATACGAAACTGTATATTAGCTGGTGAAAAAAGTCCTCATCAATTTAAAAGCCAACCCTTTCCATCATCGCAATTCAAAAACGTTGTTGAGTCGAGAGAAATTTGATCACGGAATATGTAAAAATTGCGCCTAATCAGATCTTTTTTGCATATAACCACGGATTGGTCAAACAAAAACAGCAAAACATCTTTATGCCAAAGAACATTCCCGCCGATAATACAACGACAGTAAACTTCGCCACTGTGTATCATCCGACTATTGGTTTCTACCAAATCTGGACCCTAAATTTAAGTTTGGTCTTTTTTCTTTATAGTACTTTATAGTACGTTTTAGCTTAAGTTTTCAAGTTTGGATTCCTCTGTAAACTATGTGAACTCATTCATTATATTGGTAGATTTTCACAATAGTAATAGTTGAGAACTTGCAGAAATACCTTCTAGAAATCTACTGTCATAAATTTATATAATATAAAATGCACTATATATTTAGCCACTCTTAAAGAATGGTACTTACTCTCCAACCTTCAACATTCATTTGCCACAAAGCAATTTGCTGCAGACCTTCCAATCGTCGTTTTTTTTCATTTATCATTGCAGCGACATTTTTCATGGCAGATGCAGCAGCCTAGAAATCATATAAGCGAAAAGGAGAACAAAAGTGATTAACTCGAGAAATACTTGAACAAAAAGTTTACTTTATCAAAAATGCCAGATGTTAATATAATTCAATTAACCAGATAAATATCCTCAAATCACAACTCAAATCAAACACAAATACCTGCACTTGCTCTCTGTCAATGTGTGATGGTGGGGTTGCTTTCAGAAGTTCTGACAGTTGCAATGGATAACGACATATCCTTTGTACAGGTGTTAGCAAAAACCCTTCTAGCGGTAATTTAGGCATTCCCCGAAGAAGTCGACAAGCCTGTAGTTTTCATATTCGAAGTAAAAAGTAAATTAATAAAAAACGTAGAAAAATGATAAAAAAAGGTGAGTTTGAAATACCACATAAAAAGTATGGAGCACAAATGAAAGCGTTCATTGGTTAGAACTCAGAAATTTTTGACAAAAATTAGAATCACTTCAGCGCTTAATAAATGCAAAGGACGGGAAATGAATCACTCCAATCAAAGTGATATTATATTATTCTTGAAAAAATGGAGACTACAATGCATACTTCGGATTACCTCGAAAAACTGGTAATAGTGAGACTGCTCAATAAGTGAAGCCAGTTCGGCACTTGAAACAGGTCGATTGTTGCAGTATTCCGAATAAATGGAAAATTTAGAACGCTAAAAATGAGGTACCTTCTTACTTGAAATAATAGAAAATACTTTTAGACATAGTTTCCCTGCTGGTTCTACATCGGATAAGCTTCAGGATAGTAGAGGAGTGCGAAGAATGTGACATAACTAGATGAGGAAAATGAACCGTAAAAATCTTTTCACATTGCTTATGAAAATATTCGAGTTTATCGTAGCAGATGAAGCCTTTTAAAATCAGTTTAGTTTCTTTTATCTGCACTGGTATTACTGTATATATTACTATTATCTGCACTGGTATTACTATATTATTACTATTACTGTGTATGAAGTATCTAATAACTTTACATCTCTTCTTTTTTTGAAATATTTCCTATGTATCGAAGTTGTAAATATGTCAACAATAAGGAAATTTGGATTGAAAAGCTGACATTTCGAAGGAAAACAGCTCCAACAGCAGAGCTTTCAGGAATATTTTCGTTGAATGCTAATTCTAGTTCTCGAAGAACTTTACAATGCAGAGCATAAATAGATTCAATATTGCCAAAAAGGCGCTGTACACGAGCTCCCGAAAATAGATCATTGCGACGACGGCACTGCTCTGCAAAGCCCTGCAAGGAAAATGTACCAATTTCAAGTCAATGCAGAAAATACATAAACCTAAATAAATAAAAAATTCAGTTTTTTTTTCAAGATGTCCCATACAGACTATACTAAAGCTCTATGTCTGAATTATACTACAGTATTTTAAACTTGTTATAATTAAGCCATTACTTTAAAATTGACTGACAATAGAACTTCCGAGCTGAATTGTTCCACCGAAAAGAAGAACGTAATTAAGTATCCACACAAAAATAGTATAAGTTTCGTTTTAATCTTAGAACATAGGGTACATATTGTAGTATCAAGTGGTTTGAAATTAAACTATCTTTACCTGCACAATATTCTGCAATAAATTAACATAATCACGTTCAGTTTGCATCAATTCTTGAACAATTTTTGCTCGCAAAAACCTCATTGACTGTGGAAAATAACTTAATGTGAGAGCACCTGAGGTTGACGGATTGCCATTTAATACCTTAAATGCTGATGTTTTCCCAATTTCTTTATGAAGAATCGGCTTCTCGTTGTTTATTCCCAGTGAATAACATCTAACAAGACGAAACAAACTGACCCTGACATAGGATGATGGGAACCACCCAACCCTTTCGCGACAGTTACCATACCAAAGTTCCTCATGCGAAGAGTAATCAAGCACTGAGATAATATCGCCAATTGCAAATGGTAATTCATCAGGTAATATTGCTACATGGTCCCAAACAGCTTCAGCTGACAATAAACACTGAAATTTGAAATTATTTTGTGGTGTTTCATTAAAGGATGTTATAATATACGTAATAATATTTAGTAATAATAAATGATTGATTCAAAACATGCTGCTCTAATTTAAAGGACCATTTCTGTGTTGTTATAACTTAACCAATTAAGAGTCCACTTTGGCATGGCATGTGATGAATATGCCTGAAATGAGGAGCTAAGATATTGCTAAACCTGAATGTGTTTGTGACATAATATCTTCTCTTCTTTTTTGTACAAACATTAACTTTTGGATTAAATTAATTCTCAAAATGGTAGAGCTACAAAGTCTTCTTTAAGCGGAAGCTTTGTTTCTTGAAATCCCATTACCTGCTCATTAACGCTCGACACTGTGCTAGATGTGGTCATAGATGATGAAGTACTGTGTACGGAGCTACGAACGCTACGATCATTGTTTGAAGTAGTTTCTGGTGCGCGAAGCCCGCTGAACAAAGCGTAGGCACTCATCCGGGATACGTGACATGCTGTTCCTGATCCACACTCTGAAAAAGAAAAAAACTTTCATTCCACTGCTGTTTTTCTAAACTCAAATCTTTAATAAACCATGACAATTCAAATTTTTTTTTGCTTGCATTAGTTCTTAACAATTGTCTGATATTTAAATAATCGTACCGCTTTCATCGTCGCTGTCAATATGGATCGGCGAGTGTACTGGGTGGCTGCGTGATCGTTTCGTCCCACTAGTATCATTTCGCTGTACCAAACGTGATGGTAACTCGAGCTGTGATAGAAAGTATTCAATTTTGATTTCAGTTTCTTATTCAAAGCTCCAGGCTTAATGAACTGACCGATTCTAAACTTCTAGATCCCAAAGTAATCCTCGAATTTTCTGAATCAGACTGATATTTTCGATGCTATTGATAAGTACTGGTTTCCCATAATAAGAACCGACCACAGCTTAATTGCTTACAATAATATTCTTAGTCTTATTCTTGCCACAACATTTGTTAGTAATTTAAGCCGCTCTGTTTAAAAGGAAACTTGATAGGTTAGAGATTGCTTTTAATAAATGCAATGGCTAGGTGCCATGAACATTCGATACTGATGATTAGAATATCGGTCGGAAAAAATAATGCGAATATGATAAAAGAAGTTTGAATTCATAGAATATGGATTAAAAATGCCTCGCACTCAAAGGATTTTGAGAATTCTTTAATTCATATGTCCACCAAAAAATAAAATAACCCAGTTCATTTCATCACTGGATTGCTCAAATAATATGTAAATATTTGCAAAAAATATTTACTTCTTCAATAACAGCCAATCGTACCATAAAGCCGTCTCGTTCACTTCTACTACTACTTATCCGTTGTTTTATTGCTTCGTTGCACAATAAGATAACTGTTGTAACGAAGTATACTTAAATATATGAATATACTTTTCACAGACAAACATTATCGGAGACAGATCAATCATGAAGGAGTAATCATCACTAATAAAGCATAACTAACCGAACAGAAAAGCAAATAAGCTCTATAAATTTTTGAACATTTCTTTACTGAGGAAAGTTACGTACATCAATCGTTTGATATAAATATTTTAAAAAATCTCTAATTTAGTCAGTGTTCAAAAAATTTAACAATGGAAGAATTTGGGCTTAATAGAAATTGAGAAGCTGAAGGACAAGTGCATATCAATCTTTTGCAGAAATTATGCAACTTCCTCTGCCAAATTAGACTGTTCTGATTCAACCAATTTTTCAACTGCACTTGAATACATGACTTTATTGAAAGAATATTACTGATACTTCAATTGTTCATGAGTAATGAGATGGTAAAATAGAATTCTGACAACAAAAAAAACATCAGTATAAAATAAACACATGGTAAATAGATGAGAAGTATTAGAACAGCTTATAATTAAAATATTTTTAATTGAAAATTTCTGAGCGAAAGGCCTACAAGTATTTTCTCGCAAAAGCATTGTATATTCCTCTAGAAAAATGGGACCTTAAATAAGAAGGAATAATAAAACTGGCCTTTCTTTTTCAGCAATTGAGGTCAAAAAAGAAAGTGAACAGCCCTTTCCCTAACAAGTATGTTACCATGACAGTGAAAATTATGTTTTTTAAATTTTTATTTCAGTTGAAAAATTGTATGAACCACGAGAGAACCCTGAATCTAAAGTATTTTAGGAAAGCAAGAAATATTTTGGACGGAAGTTGTATAAAGCATTTGAAGACAAAAAAAAATATTTCTTTAATTTTTCTTTACGACTACAATTTATAGTTTTTTAAGCTCTACTAGCTTAAATTACTTAGCAAAAGTTTTAATTAAGAGCCCACAACTACCTTTTATTTACTTAATGGGCTTTACGGCTATTTCTTTCTGTTTAATTGATCAGTATTAAAATAAATTGCCGCCACAACTAATGCATGTTATTCACTAAAATTTTCCAGCAGTGTATTTAGTTTTGAATTTTCAGAACAAAAAATTTGAAAGTTTCGCAAATATTTAACTGATGGAAAAGGGAATATACGTTAATTGAACAGATTTGAAGTGGAACACTCTCCCCCGAAATGAAATCAGGTAAATTAAAATTATTAAACAAGTATTTAAGAAGGAAGTATGAATGTATTACAGTAATTAATCAAAGTATAAAGGAGGCATTCTCTACATAAAACGATTTTATATATCTGTTTACAGTCGCCCCAACAAGTATATTCGTATGGAAGTCACAACAGTATAAGAGGAAGGCAAAAATTGTGGAGATATGAATGCGAGCAGAAAATAAGTACAAGAAAAGCAGGTTCGTTTCGTTGGTGTTTTTCCTACCGGTATGTGATGAGTAGAAGAAAGGACTGATAGGTAGTAACATGGCAGAAAACAACAAATTCATAAATTGGTTCCCGCTGAACAAAGACAATTATTTGCGCTTTAATCTGAAACAAATACCAAAAAAGAAAAACGCAAGATATGAAGACAACTGAAACTGGGACATTCTGGAATTTCCTATCCATTTCTTAGATATATCTTAATCCAGCACGTAACATTCACCTAGAAGACAAGTGCCATTTCAATCACTGGTCCGTCACTTATGGTAGCTTTAGTAGATCCAAGCTGGCATCTAATAACTTATCAAGATATATATGATAAACCTTGTCAGGAATATGAGACCTTCTGCAGTTTTTCGGAAGAAACAGAAATTTGTGATATTCGTAAAATCACCTCATAAGCACAACGTAACTTATACAAATGTCAGGTCAGAGGGAAGACACTAAGACATTTATAGCGATGAAATTAGAAGACCTGATATGTAGAAGCAACCACGTCAGGAAACTGTGGGAATGAAGCCAAGTACCGACAACCACGTTTGTAATAATTTTCATTGTAACTAAAATAATTTTCTGTCTTTCTCACACCCAAATGTTTAATTCCAACTCCAATATTTCTGCAAATTACTTAAAACTTCAAGTTAGAGGATAGCTTCCCATCTCACTCAACTTGAGAAATCCGACAACGTTAAATCGCCATTACTCAATCGCTTAATGGAAAAAAAAGTTGAGAAATAAAATGACAACCCAAAGATATTAAAAACGAAAATTTCACCCGTATTTCATGATGTTGAAATGAAAACCAAGAATGTAATCAATCACTCAAGCAACAAAAAGAAATTATTTGTAAAATAACATCTACAATGCCAGGGATTCTCTTTAGAACAAAACGAAGAGTATACAGTTAACAGTTTGTAATATTCCTGCTTTATTAAAAGCTACAATACCCCTTAAGAAACTTTTAGAGTATGCTTATCGGTCTCACTTTTCAAACTTAATTTCTTCAGAATCACTGCACTTACATTCCCATTCAGTAAACTTACATTATTTGTTGTTATTAGCAAGTAAATGGTGAGAAGAACTTGGACTAACCGTTTGAGTAATATGATAATTGGAAAAGGCAAGAAAATAAATATTTTGCTAACTGATGTTTTTGCGACTAATACAAATGTCAACGGCTATTTAGCTTAAGAACGACCCAAGCAATCAGTGGAGAACTGCATCAAATGACAGAGGAAAAAAGGTAACCTCGATGGGCGCAAACTGAGTTACAATGAATGAAGTGATAAATAAAACTAATGGGCGAAGAGGTTGGGAATATTCTCCAATGGAATATCCTCTCTTCTATGGACAACATTCCAAACAGATCCGCTCGAAGACTGAATCCCAGAAGAAGAAAGAAGGGTTCACCCGAAACCTCTGTAACTTCCCCGTGATCGGTCCGAACGGTTGGGTATGGAAGACGCACTGAAAACTGTCATCTCCTTCCTAGTACTGAATACTTTGATTTGCATCTCTCAGCTTAACTCACTAAATTTTCTACTTCAGTTCGTCGATTCATCAAAGTAACATTATAGCTAATAAGCAATAAAGTTGAATAAATACTTCAAGAATGAGAAAGAGGAAAAAGTTTTCTGTATTAATCTAAGAAAGTTTGGAATTGTAATAACATTTTTTTTAAAAGATTTCAATTAAAAAAAAGGAAGAAAAGGAGCTCAATGAAGTATTACACTGTGGTTGTTAGCAACAAAAGAAAGGTGTACACTAACTTCAAAGTGCCACCAATACAAACAAAAAAAAATGTAGTGTGTAATTTTCAAACAACTGAATGATCGCACTAACAAATCTTTCTCCTCCGGCTAAGTGTTCGTTTTTTCTGTGCCTGCTAATGATAATCATCGTGGTCTTGATTATTATGACAATGATGACGATAATGATAATGATGCTTCTTCTAATCTACCATCATTTCTTAAGTTCGAGAGTAATCACTGTTGTTACTGCTATAGACTTGATTTCAGTATTCCTCTGACTAGCTATGCTTGCTTACTAGCAAGTTCACAAATCGATTCAGCCATCACACAAGAACAGATGAAAAAATTTCCTACAGAAAGACTATTTGTCTTGCTATTCCATCTGGTGCCATTGTATGAAGTAATGAGAGTACTTTTTTTAACTTTCAACTTACTTTCAAACCATTTGGATTAGAGNCTGGTGCCATTGTATGAAGTAATGAGAGTACTTTTTTTAACTTTCAACTTACTTTCAAACCATTTGGATTAGAAGTAACTGTCCTTATCTTTTAAGAAAACTCATTCTTACTTAAGAACTATCCGGATTTTAACAATCTTTATTTTGATGTGAAGAAAGTGTCTTAGAGAATATGCTTGCCCGGACATTTTTCGCTACAAATAAGTTAAGTACCTTAAATACACCTGCGAGAGTCAAATTTTATCTACGCAGATGTAAAATCATTTCCTCGCTTGACTATTCAACAAAATTTAGTAGCATAATTTAGAAAACAGAAATTTCAAAATGAAAAAATAAACAAAAAAAGGAGCAAAAGAGTGATGTAATTTATTAAAATATATTTTTTTTGTTCTGTTTCATAATAATGTTGGTCCCGAATTGGAACTATAAGGACTATTTTTACTAATCTTGTCAGTGGTTTTTTCATTTTTTGTTTTTGAATTTTCCTTTCTGTTGCTAATAACTTTAATTAAATCCAAAGTGATGTTTCAAAGCGAAACTGCCTGCGTTGCTGGCAGTGGTAAAAAAAGTTGCTGAAACTAATCACTGCGAGGTTGCAAAACCTGCTTTTTATTTATTTTCTGTTGTTTGCTGTTTCTCTTTCCCTTTAAGGATTACGTCAAATGTTATGTCCTGTTTTTATTTCTCTTTTTTCGGTCAGTGACTTAAAGAGGCAAAAAAACGACCTAATCTAAGTTCATTGTGAAAACCTGTTTTGAAATATTCAGTTAAAAAAATGGAAAGTACAATTGTTTCAAAAGTCTAAACTTTAAAATTGTTTAAAAAAATGGTCACTTGCTTAAATGAGTATTTTCAAACGCACTGCATAAGTAAGAACTTCGAGACATAACAGATAATATATATACCTGACTTGTACTTTCTTTCTCGAAACCGCATGGTGAGCACTTATAATCATTCTTTACCTGAAATGAAGTGATTTACGTCCGGAATATAACAAAGAAATATTTTGTAAAGAAAAAGACAAAAATGATAAACAGTTTTTCTCGAGAAATTATATTTTTAAGTTTTTTTTTTTTGCTAGTAGTTGATTTGGAAATTTATGGAATTTTTAAACAGAAAATCAGACAGAATTAGGTGTAACTGTAAGTGCAATACATTGTTTCTTTCTGAATTTGCATAATTTTGAATCCTTTCCAAAAAGATTTTTTTCGAATTAATTAAATAGTTAATAAAATAATCGAAAAGATCAAAGAACGTAAGAAAAAAACGAATCCATCAAAAAAAAAAATTGAATCAGCTAAGAAGAGTAGTGACGGAAAACTATCAAGCTGATTAAATTCAAAATGAACTTTTTGCTTGTATTATTTAAACCCCTCTAATGAAAATGCATTTTTAACGGAGTTTCTTCGATGAATTCCACCGAGGAATTTTTGCTATTGTTAAAACAAGTTATTAGAGGTGAATTCAGAAAAGTGAAAAGACAGGAGAATCATAGTTCCGCTGCGACGAATCATATCATCAGCATGATATTAGTTGCTACGAAGTATGATGTCTCTGGATAACACGATTTGTAGCTCAGCTCAACAAGTTCAGATTCAGAAGTTATTAAGTCATAAGAAGTCACACTAATTCAACTAAGATCTAGACTACCAACAAATTCTGCAACTGTTTACCTATCATACTCAAATATTTGTTAAGTTTTAAATAAACACAGGCAGCTAATAAAGTAAGCAGATAGCTGTTGTCATGAGCACTAATAAGATTGTCTACGATAAGAAATTACATCACTTCATTCTTGAAAATGAAACTAATAGACATTGATTTATTTGGAATGGAAAGCAACGATTTGAAAGTATAAAATTTCGCGCAGTAATTTTACTGTAGCAAAGACCATCATTCATTTCAACTGTGGAAAATTGATATCAGAAAATAAGTAAATCAAATTTTTGTACAACGTCAACACTTATAGCACGAATTTTCCTTCATCAGCACACAACTGCTATGTTTTTGATAACTCTCATTTTTCACCTGGTCATTATTACATGTCACTCTATCAGTTTACTTTTCTCTCTGTTCAGCGCAGATCTCTGACTCTTAGCCTAATTCAAAAATCTCAGGTTTCTTGCCGTCATTTGAAGAAGACGTGTTGAATTCTACTGAACCACAAAAAATCTTTCCTGTTGATTGTCCTGGAATCTAAGAGAAAGGAATTACTACGTGAGAAAACAGGCATTATTTTTCCAAAATATGTCATGCAATCGATGTATAGTCTGAGATAGAATTCAGTAAATCAAATATTTACACTTTTTCCAAATTACTGATTTAATTATGTCAATTTATGTGGCGTAGTGGAAATCTGAATTGTGTAGCACTCGTAACTAATTGGGACAAATGAGAGCGAAGATATTTGAAAATTTCTTGGATCTGATGGAATGAATACCTGTTTAAAGCTACTTTATATCAACCGTTACAATTCTTTCGTGGCCGATTAATTTTAATTTACAAAATGTCGACATCTAAAGATAGAGGAAAAAAAAAAGAAAAACTCGATGATAAAAATGCTGTGTTGAAGACTGAATTTAATAAACGTGTGTTTTTAATAAATCTATTTGTATTATGTTTTTACTAAATGAAAATTTGAAGTAGAAAAGTGTCAAATCTTTCTCACGTTTTACGTGGTCAGCTCCTCATAATTCCTAACTATGAGTGAAACAATGGTAATAAGTAGCTTATCAAATAGAATATTAGTGATAAAAGGCTCTGTGATCTCCCCTGGTCTCAGCTTGGAATAATTAAGTCGTTGATAAGTCTAAGCATGAGGAATTTTAGTATATTTCCTTGCATAAATTTTCGGTATTATTTAGGAATAGTTCACATAAACTGCGATCGGTACTAGTAGAAAAATTTATTAGACAGTTACTGTTAGTGCAAACAGTCATCTGGCGACAGTGACAACAGAAATGTGTGACAGTCGTAAGTTGTTGTTAATGAAAGCTGACGTACTTTGATAATGCATGCCGCGGAGTGTACACTTCGCTGCACAACACAATACATCAGTTCAGCTTTCTCCTCGTTCAATACCGTCGATCGGAAAATTGTGAGGGTGAACTGACACCTTGAACACACTGATCAACTTGAAGTTTTGCTTCAATAAAAAAGGAAAAACGAAGAGGTTAACTGGCCAGAACAAGTCATTTAGAAAAATAACCGAGATTTCGCTGTGAAATAAATGAGCCAGGCTATATCCAGAAATTTTAATTGTAGCAATTATTTAAACTAAATGTGAAAGATCTGAAACCAAACGCAAACTTGAATATTAAATATTGGATGAAATCATGCTCAGAATCGAAAATGCTTTTCAAACTGTTTTGTGAGAGCTAGTGCAATGTTACTGATAAAGAAAGCAAATGGCAAGTAATGAGGAGTTAAGAAAACATCAAACAACAGCGAATACTATTTCTAAATTTCACACTTTTCTTAAAGATTCCACACTTCTTAGTAAAATTTTATAAAACGATGGATGAAAATTCTCCGGTAAATGAACCAACCTATTAGAAGCACCTTTCAACAAATATAAAACAATTGAGAGATCAACTTTTGAAAACCGAGTATGACGAGGATTGAAACTGGTAATTCAGGATGCTTGCAGTATAAACCACCTGTCAGATATTCCGCTCCTTGTTGTACAATTACATGCAACATCATTTTGTTAAGAATACTAAAAACCTCCACTACGGGGAAAGGAAAAGTTTACACAGAGCAATGATGCCTACTTTAGCAGACTAATAGAAGTCACTAGTAGAAGCAATGCAACAAGGCTGGCGTTATTGTGCTTAAGAACCATGCTAATTACAAAGGAGTCACTTTCAGGCAGAAACAGGTAACTTCTGAATTTTAGCACACTCTATTTCCATTTCCATTGTTTTAACATGATGAAATGAAGAAACTTGCCAAAATAAGCATCATTAGATCATCAGTGACAAAAAATTGCATCCTCGATGTGAAAGTTCCAGCACTTCATATATTGTTCTTTTCAAATTAATTAAAAAATAGCTTTCAATAAAATTTAGATACAGTTTCAAATTTCTAATAAGGAATCTAGCGAATAATTGCACAGCAAAACAACATGGAATGAGATAAAAAGAGAAATGGAATTTCTTTGGAAAATAATTTTTTTTTAACTTAAGGTTCCTTTTCTCGATTCAAAAGTTTTGGAAAATGAGGTTCTAAAAATTGGAGCATATTTGATTCATGCAACTTTTCCATCTTTGACAAGTAAAATACTAAAAATATAGAAGCTTCCAATTCGTAGGTAGCTGTCAAAGACAGGTGACAATGAACCGAGAAGCAATATTTAAAAAAATGTGTACCTTATAGGGTTCATGGAGACATGAAAGAAATTGACTGCCCGCAAAGTGACCCACTTGTGCTGGTAATATAACATCAAAAGTGCTCACTTCCTTAAGTACAATTTTTTTTTTAATTTCAATGTCAAAGTACCCATTCTCTCAAATAAGAATCCAACATCATTTTTATTTCTGATTCCACGCGAAAAAGTTTTGTTACTTGGCAATTGATACTAATTTCATCAATTATAAAATGCTAATGCAAAGTAAAGTGAGTCTGAAGTTGCAAATGCACGCTTGTGCATGACCACCAAATTCACTACAATTCAGTGTTGTATCATGAGATAATTGACATTTATTGATGAGTTCATTAAGCTTACTTGACCTAATATGCAAATTATTTATCTTCTCTTCGGAAAATTTCCCTTTTTCACACTTCCAAATTAGAGAAACTCAAGAGAGGAGAGAAATGGATTCGTTCAACTTTCAAAGTGTGAATACTTGGAGAATTTATCAAAAAGTTCGGAAAGCAAGTAAACTAATTTCAATGTATCCAAGCAAAGGTATAGAAAGAGAAGTAAAGTAATGTTAAAAGGTTAACCAACACAAAAAAGACTTCAAGTGGCTCGTAGCGATAAATAAATGCTGGTATGACAATTAGTATCATTAGTCATTAATTTTTCGTTAGCACTTCCAAATTATTTTTACAGCATATGAAGCATAAGAGATCGTATTATCTTCCTATATTAATGTTAAATAAACTCGACGAAGCAAAATTGATCGGTCATTCATTAATAACTGTAAATTAGTATCAAAATAATGTCTTTTATCAATGAAATCAGGAATCAGGCTTCTTAAAATGAGTTGACGTTGTTTCAGAACACTCGTTATTGGTAGAAAATCAAAAAAACAATTCAATTAAGGTACAGTTGCTATTTGGAGGTGCAATAAGTGATATTAAAGGACTGTGAGTGAAAATGGAGGAGACACCAAACTGAGTCATACTGAAGCCATCTCTGTCACCACATAATTCCAACAGTGGCAAATAAATGAGCAGTTTGCAAGAATGACCTGACTGACAACAGTGATAGAAACCATTTTAATTGCTGCTGTTTGCAACGGCGACTTTCAAAAAAGAGTTCGTCGACAGACATTACCTACCCGAACAGTTTAGTACTTCTGATATTTAATCACTCCAATATCAGTTAACTTAACCACTGATTGTATTTTTCAACATGCATTCCACTGCTTAGAGTCCCAACTATTTACCATTATCAAATGGAATTATGTTAGCAGTTTTCAAAGCTCCCTTGGAATTTTAAACTGTCTTCTTTTTCTCTCAAATACATTTTCTATTTTTCTTTACCTGCATATCTTTTCTCCCTCTATCACTTTTAAATAGTTGCTTTGAAGCTTTCTTACCGAACTATCACACCTTATCTAATTAATCAATGCACTGAAAACACATAAAAATTTAATTTAGATTAAAATATATCAAAAATTTTCGGTTAAATTAAAGTTTTCTTAAAAAATTCATGTTGAGATGACAATAGCTATTTGTACTACATTTCTCAGCAACTTGACGAACGAAAGAGAAGGAAGACATCAGGACAAAACAGTAGAGTTAATTTTCGTATAATAAATTTAGGTTCTCAAGTAGAGGGCAGAAGAACAGTACAGAATGGCAAAAATAAGTTTACTTTTGAGAATTTCTAACTTTAAAATATCACGAATGGTGCGATCAGTATTAGCAAAAAAAAAAATAGTAGCAATGATGCTTTCTAATGAGTCCTTCTTGATTTTTACCTGCTACAGTTTTTAATATGTTTTCGAGCTAAAAATATATTTAAAAGATCGCTGCCTAGGAAATTTCAGCTTCAATGGAGGGAAAATTCAAGAAATCAGGATTAAATACCAAAATCCAAGAATTTCAACCCGAAATTGAGTCATTTCCGAACTGAATACCACGAGAATAATACAATCTATAGAATAACGATTGACTTCAATATAAGAAGTATTATGTATTGCTAAACGCTCTCATATGGTAGAAAAGTAAATTTTGAAATCAAATTAAAAAATTCACTTGTCGTTGACAAATGACCAGTTTTTTTCATTTGCTATTTATTAATTTAGTAAAAAATATCAATTATTCAAATAATTGTCCAATTAGAATATAGGAAATAGGCAACTTGTCTTCAGATTGGAAATGCCTCAGTTTATAACAACAGATGTTGTCTATCGGGAATGTGCCAGAACTTTACTGCAAGGTAAATAAACGTCAGGAAAATAACTTGTTCTATTGTGTTTTAGACACGACATTTATTCTTCCAGTAGCTCATAAACGTTTCTTGCTAAAGGATGAAAAATTACTGCTTATGTGAAAAGAGCAACTGCTGCTATCAATGTAATTTTCAGTCGAACTGTTGTCTTTGAACTCATTTTCCACTGCTATTGTTTTAGGTCAAGTGATGAATGGGAAAGTAACCTTGTGTACAGTCCGTTTCGTTGGATAAGTTTGCTCCATCTGCAATGATGACAGTATAGAATAGAGAGATTAATCATTCGTTTAAATTCAAGCCGCATAAATATGAACAAAACAGGTAATACCTATTATTTTATTTTTTTAAACATTGTATATTTAATGAAAAATCCAAAGGATAAGTTTAATCATTAACATTTGCATATACCCTGCCTTTGGCACTAGATACTATGCACAGATTTAATTTCCTGAAAATTTTTCTTTTTCTTATCAACCAAATTCTGTTTCCCAAAATCTAGAGCATAGCAAGGGACACAACATTTAAAAAATCTCTTTCCTTATTCGGAATGTAAACTTATCAACTTACATATTTCGAAGTCATAAATTCTTTTTATGAAAAAAAGATTTTGCAGTTACCTTGAATTTATTTCTACTATAAATGTTGTTGCTTGTATTTCCATAATTCGTTGCCATTAACCTAGGATTCGCTGTTGTTCCTGTATCTTTCTACAATTTTAAAGCTTTAAATTCGATCAACACTTTGTGAAGTTTTACTTTGCAGTGGATGAAGTTTGGCAGAGTTTGTTTGCATCCTTTATATAAACACGATTCTTATGTTTTCATAAGATGATGAAAACATGCCCTGACTGGAACCGCAATGTCATTCGATAACTGCAGGAAAAAGAGATATGATAAAGCGAAACATTTGCCTTATATAATTGTTTATTCATATTTAATGGCCGAAGCATACAGCCTGTTGGAAATTTCAACTGAAATTATTTCACATGTTGTTTGTGGATCCAAATATGGTAACCATCACATCATAAAATAATTTTGCAACTTGTTGATTCAAGAAACTCATTTTAATATGTAACAGTAAGATAGGGAGCGCGTAGTAGGAATGAACCGCTGATATGTTGTCAATATGGTGATGTATTGGTTAGACTTAGAAAAATAAAACATTTTTTAAATGAGCATTTCAATTAAAAAAAAAAGATTATAGAACGGAGAAATGAGGCGAAATGTGAATGTGGGCGACGTAGTTTTAAGAAGTGTCGAAAAAAGTTTTAAAAGTGGAGAAAATGGAATTAATGATTATAAAGAGATTCAGAAGTTAGGAATCTGAAGGCAAGTCAGTTTTTGGAACGCAATAGAGACGCATATCAGGAGAAATGGTGACTAGAAATTTTCTACTAATAATGTGATGGCTATTATTCTTGCTAGTTGTAATTAAGGCGATATTAATCGTTCGCCCATCAGCTTTGATGTTAAAATTTCTACAACAATTACTGCGTATCAATCGTTTGAATTATGGAAATTTGAGTAATTTAAAAAGATATCAAGTATTTCGAAATTGTTGAAAGCTTGAAAATTTCAATTTGAAGCTTAATTCTGCCTTCATTCACCTTCGTGTTTCAGAATTCAAGCAGGACTGAAATAAGAGCGCGGTAATCGCAATTCTATGTTCTGATGGATAACGGACATCGATTAAAATCATATCTAGCGACTTAATTGTTTGTATTCTTAATTAGCATTATAATGATTCAGATTCAGGTGAAGTTCTGAATCACTGAAGAATATTTCATAGTTTCAAGGAAAAATTTCACGATGAAATTTTCAACACTGTGATGACATCGCTACTAGACTAACCGAAACCGATTTTTCTAATCATAAGAGCAGGAAATGAAGTCCTAAATGTAAAGTTTAAACCTGCAAATTTAAAATTTTATAATGAATATGAAACCGTGCAGAATTCATGACTCAATGAATATGTGTAGATAAAAAGTAACGCGAAATGAAGGAAACTGAGATTGTTTTAACTACTAGGTTCAGAATGACAGTATCGAAATTCTCTCGTCATCTCTAGATTAGAGTACATTTTAGGAATATTGCTTATCTACTGCATCACTGGCTTATCAAAAAAAAAAAAATACTAGTATTGTGATTTTTGTAAGGAAAAGAACAAATGATGTTCTATATACAATAAGCTCTCATCACTGAGTTTAGTGTGAACACTAAGAATTAAAATTTTTCTGCGTAATTACTATTACGAAATTATTTGTGAAAGATAGTGTAAAGCGGTCAAATTCATCTAAAAAAAAAAACAATTGAAAAGCTTAAAAATATTATGTTTCTTGGAATTTATTCTTTGTATTTCCAGTCTAAGAGTTTTGAGAACATTAAGATGAATATTAGAAAAACTGTGCAAACTAATTTCTAGTTCTATTTATATCAGATCCAATTTATAAGAGAAAGTACTAAAAAAGATTAAAATAATGTCAAAGAAAAATATTCAAAACTGCAACTTTTCTAAGGAATAAACCGGTCAATTAAATTTTCATAAGAATAATTTCAACTAAAAATATGATGAATTACCATTACTGCACTAACACATTATTGAAAGCATTGGAACTCAAAAAATTCTAAGAAAGTTTCAATCCGCTTTACGCAAAATGCTTTTTTTTTTGAAGTTTGGCTGCTTTAACACTTGCTAATATTTTTATTTCTATTTGGTGTTTTGTACAGTTCAAAGTAAAGTCAATGGCAAATTGAAAAATAATTTTCTGGTGTACTTTTCCAGTCGCAAGTCTCCACATTCTTTGCTGAATTAAAGATGTACGAAATATCCCGCTTTTTAAGCAATATTAATCGAAGTTTTTTAACTTTAAATTACCTTAGCATCTAATTTCATATGAGAATTTTATAAAAGCATTTGAAATTTAAGCTTCGGGAATATTATTGTTTCATAACATAAAAGTCAGGAATTTTTCTTAATTTTTGGACTTCGATGTTTCTTTTCAATGGACTATAGAGGATACAGATAATCTAAATTTAATCAAACTTCAATAATTTGTTAATCTAAGCAGAAAGTTTGTAGGAAGTCAATTTCACACTGGTCTCAGAATCGAAAATTCTCACGCTTTCCTTGTCTGGTTGAACCTTTTTTCAATAATTAATTTCCACTAAAAGCTTATCTGTACAAATATGTTGCGAGGATTTAAGAAATGTAAGCGACTGAATAAAAGGACAAAGGTCAAGACACCAAAGCAAATTAATTTGTGCGTGTCCCACTGATAGCGAAAAGTATTAATATTCTGCAAAGAGGCGGTGGACGTGCAAGCTGTTAACCTAAATGAAATAATTGGCAACTTACGTCATCGCGCTTGACGTGGTCGCCGTCGAAAAGTGAATTGCTGAGAGCCTCGACCAGAGAAGATCGTTTCTGACTGTAGCGATTAACACTCTTCTGAAGAATCCGTTTTTTATTTAGCTACCGTTTTTTACTAAATTTTTGAATTTATCTGTATAAAAAAATATTTTTTTGCAGAGAAAAATTATTGAAAATTATTGACTTTATGTACAAAAATGTTGCGAGGCCTTAAGAAATGTAAGCGATCGGATAAAAGGACAAAGCTCAGGACACCACTCTTATCATCAGAAATTTTATTTATTTTCAAAATATTGCTGTCTTAAAGAACAAAATCTTGTTTACGACGAAAAGCAAAACAAGCAACGAAATAAACACATGAATGAGAAGGGCTTTACGAAATTAGAAAGTGCAAATTATTACACAATTTTTAATTTTTAATTATCAGTTGGTGAAAAGAGTAAAGCACCAGGTAAGTTGGCGGTAGAATCATGAATCGTAGATTCTGTTGGCTAGCCGCGGCAACAATAATCGGATCGGATGAGCGGCTTCTGGAGAGAAATTGACTCGAACTACGTTGCTCCACCTGATGTGATATTTGTTATTTTTGTTGGAAGAGAATTCTAATGAAAAGATCAGTGCACTGATCGCAAATAAATCAATTTGTCGAATGACAATTTCCCAAATAATTTATCTGAGAAGTTCCAACTAGCAAGGACACAGAGTGGGAAAACGTTTAAAAGTGTACAGAAAACAAAAATTTCTTTCACTGTTTTCTGTTGCTGCACATTCTTTTCTATGCTTGGAAACGTTGTTTGAAAAGATCTTAATTTTTTTTTAGGTTAAATTGAATCTTTTTGTTTAGACTGTTAGTAGACTAAACCAATATGGGAATATGTGTCTCAGTCTAAGAATTATTGCGCATGTTTGATGATAAGAATGAAATCGATGAAACGATAGAGAGAAGGAAATATTGTTTTCTCTTCAATTTGATTTCAATATCTGCTGACGTTAAGTATTGTTTTTTTAGGAGGTTCTAAAAACCTAATGAATTGGACAAAGGAAGAGAAAAGAAGAATCCTATTTCGAGAGGAAAGTTAGCAACTTTGAAGTTTAAGAAAGATTAACGAACAACTTTCCTTTAAGATCTTCCTTTGCGCTACATTGTTTTTCTTGCTTGTTTACTTGGTAAACATATAAGTAGCAGATAGTTCCAGAGTTTCTAAATTTTTCCTTTCTTTAATTCTTCACTACCATTCTTCTGTTCCCAATCAGTCTGACTTTTTGGCTCAGTATGTTAGCATAAGATGCCTGCGAGCATTTGTGAAAAGCTGACCAAACAAAAGTCGATGTCATATATGAAGGAAAGAGCAAATCCAAACATCATTCACTTACTTATTTTTCCAGATGCGTTAGAAGGTGTTCCTACAGTGCATTAATTTTCCATCAAGGCTTTAACACTAATACTCTAGACTAAACTTCATTCTATAAGAGTTACATCCCACATCCACTGCTCATTTTTATTAAATTCAAAATTTTCAAAGGGTCAGTACATTGGAAAGATAAAATCAATATAGGCACACAAAGCGAAACGAAGGGTGAAGAACAGGTAGACAGAGGTGACAGTACTGTTTGTTCGGCAAGGTGAAAACAAATTATTATTGCATTAGATCGTCCCATAAATTTGCACACAGTGTATGAATTGATCCGTTATGTTTAGCCATCTTCGATATAATTCAGTCGGGCCTATACTGGCACTCCCTGGTAGTCGGTGAATTGACCTTTACTATAAATATCAAACACCCTGTTGACCCAAATTTGAAGAGTAGAACATCTTTCAAGTGCCTCCTCTAACACTCACCCCGACCTGTGCATATTTTATTGTATCGAAAATTTATTTCGATGAGGACGGAAGAAAGTTCATCGGCTTCAAGATGCTTCATAATTTCGGTGGTCCGCACTAGACTGCTCTCAATGTTGTAGGAATATTCTGTTAGGTACCTGAGAACAGATCCTTATTCACATTAAAAGCACTATCGTCTAATCACCCTAGCCATTCTTTTCCTTCTTATGGTTCGGCTTCCTTCAGAAAAAAGCTAACCACCTATAAATGTACACGAAAATAAAACTTGATCAGAATATCTGTAAAATCTCGTGAAACATAAGTAGGTAGTTATGGAGTTTGAATGAAGCTTAATTTGTGTTCTATTAATTACTGAAATTTGAAAATGTTTACATCATCGCGGAAGACATCATGCGGTAGAGACTTGATTATCGTCTAGTAAAATTTTGTTTACAATTGGTCATTAGGAGCAAGTTTGACAGTTAAGATTTTCATCAAATTACTTTTAGCTATTGTTACTGTCGGAATATTTAGTATGCAATAAATATCTTAGGAAACAAATAAATCTAATATAGATCTTAATTTGTACAAATCTTAATACTGACTGCTTCTTCAATCGTACATCCCACTTCCATTCAACAGACAGCCCTATTCTTCCAGAGTTTTTCTACTCTCAAAGTACGAAGGAGGTTAACAATAGTTATTAAGCCAAATCTTTTATTTCAGGTAGATTCCAACTGTAAAAATGCCACGTTTGACGTGTTGTAAATTCATGCACTCGTTGTCATTGTTTGCCTTAGATTTTATTTACTTGTTTCTTGGGTCGAGAACTCAAAATGGGCTGGTCGTAGTAAGTCTTCCAGCCGTATTCGCACCTAAATTTGGATTTTTGGAGAAATAATCACACGAAGTACAACATGAGAAATTGTGAATGATCTTCTCCAAATCTATAAAAAGCTAGCTACATTGAGAGGATCTATTTTAGTGTGATTTAAATTGGCAAAACTATTAAAACTTCTGTAATTTATGCTGATTATAAGGAAATGTTAAATCATCAAATATTACTTCAATGTATGCTAATAGGAAGGCTTTTTCAGAAGTATTCTCGAAAAATTGACGTCAAGAACCTATTTTATGCAGCCAATTCAAAAAAAGTGGTTTTACAATGAAAGATGAGGCAAACAAATAAAACTCGAATGGGGTATCGTTTTCAAAAGGGAAATAGAATGATTTTTGGATTTCTGAGCCGAGAAGTCTCGAGATGAAATAATTTTGATCTTTGAGTTATTTCTTTCCGACTAAACAAATTTCTCTCATACCGAATGGATGGCAGCGATCCTTTTGATCAAATAATGTATGACTAATGTATTCTTCGTTTGAATCTGAATATTTTGATAGTCTCTTTCTAAACGACCTATATGTCGAGTGTCCCGCGCACTTGTTTTATCCAGAATTGCCCTTGTATCACTTTTCATGAAAACAAATAGATTTCGAGGAGCACAGTAAGTAGGCAACTTGTGCTTCTCTAAAAATTCTCCCATCGATTTCAATTTGCACCGTCGGGGCAACTTGAGGTTGCTGTCCCAAAGTTTCGTAAGGTAGGCCCACATGAAGATGCACAGGTAAGTAAGATGATCAAAAATGGTGATAAAAATACAGAAATTGATGAATATAATGGCAAACATGAAGACCATACTCCTTACAGAAATGTCACTTGTAATCCAGAACGAGTTTACGTTGGCTAACATCTTTCCTATGTCTCGGCTTCGAGGTTGGTGAATCTGCTTGTCACAAAACTGGCCACAACAAATACATGTCTGATATAAGGTACCATTTCCTATTACCATGTAATAACACAGATCAGAGTATGTTTCCGTCCTTTAAAGCAGAAAAACAATAGATTATTTTAACTTTTTGTTCTTGGCTTTTTCTCTCTTGCTTCGTTTTTTCATTGAGACAAATCTAATCATATAAAGATAACTTAAGATAACTTCTAACTACTGGAATAATATAACAGATATGTGAACTTTGCTGACAAAAACATTATCCCATCAGTTGTTTATTTTGTCAAAGACTTGAAATTTGGCAGTTTTTATTTTTTCTGATGGCCTTTAATGGGCAGTATTAAAATTAAGATGATTAAGTGATATTCAATCCTGATAATTCATTTATTGTCGAATAGAATTGACGATTTAACCTTTTAAAGATAGATAGTACATGTTTTCTAAAAAATAAGAGAAAGGTGTGGAGTGAGGAAGGGATAAGTAATCAAATATAAATCAACTGGAAGGACTGCGCCATCTGTACATTAGTCAGCAAGAAGCAACAGGACAGAAGAACGGAAAGAAGGAAATAATTTCTGTTCTAGGAATTCTTTCCCGTCCTTTGACATGAGAAATTACGAAAATTCTCTTAGCGGTGAAGACGAGGGCAGTTTATCACTATACACTCTTTTCCCTGAAATTATGGGAATCGAAATTTGCCAAGTGTGTTTATCATTGAATTTCTCAGCATAATTTTTTGAAATTTACAGTAATTGCAGTGAGGTAAATCAGGCATGAAACTCCAGATTGGCATGTAGAGAAAATGTTTTTTTTTCTTAGAATAAAGCTTGTTAAAAAACATAATAAGATCTCAAAATTGCTAGCTGAGCATTCTAATGAAATAGTGCTGAAAGGTCACGAATTTGTGTACCGCAAAGGTTGAACAAGCTTTTCTTCACTCAAAATATTACTTGTAAAGGCTAAGTAAGCAATGGTTTTCTGATTTAAAAAGGTTTGCTGAGATACAGGGGAAATGGATTGGTACGCATAGGCCTAGCAATAAGAGATCGAATCTTACCAGGAGCAAAAGTCTCGGCTAAAGCAAGTAATAGTGACTTCAGTCGATTTTTGCTGCAAAGGATAAGTTCGAACATATTTGCAATTCACAGTACTGTTGCTCTGCCGACAGATATCTGGCCAAGCAATGGATCGAACTTCACTTATATGGCTGTACGTCCTATTGCAGCTCAGTGTGAGAGTGTAACTTTTACCCAGCGGAATCCAGCATAGTAAGTAAATTCGGAGAAACAACTGCATCTGCTTGTGTTTAACTAACGAATGTTTTCGAATGAAGAGTTGGTATTTTATAAAGGATTTTGTTAGATGCATGTAAATTAATTGGCACCAGTGAAGAGTATGAGAGAAATACAACAGTTGTCCTTGAATCCACAGAGTACGAAGAGGCAAATTCTTTAAGTCAATGTAAGAGCCTTAGTCCACAAGTTGCTTTAATGAGCAATGTTGGGCATCGAGTCTCATATGTGTTTAAAAATATTTTTGAGTTAATTTTAAAGGAAAAGAGGGAAAGATAAGTTGGAGAAGGAAAAGAATTTGAAATTCAAGAGACCATCAAAAACCGTCTAATCGATGAAAAACTTATCTGACAATGTCTAAAAATGTGTGCATACAGTGGATGATGTGACAACGAAAACCCTTTCAAACTACAACGACTTTAATAATAGCAGTATCGGTCGTAGTGCAGAGATGAATGAATGAATAAAATGGTTTAAATATCTCTTTAAAATATCTGGAGAGAAAGAAAATGTGTACGATTTCTCTATGATATATTAGAGGTCAAGATGAAGGTCAAACTTGTCTCCTAGATTGTAGTCGTTCATCTGTCTGGTTTACTTGCTCTTTCTTCTTTCTTGGTGAATGATTTTGCTGCTATAAAGTTGCACAATAGTTATTGTAGATTTGGCAGGGTGTTTCCAGGATAAGTTTGAAGAACAGCTGATTATGGGAAGTTTGGGAACTAATAAAATCTTTTTGTTATCAACTGTTGTAAAGTTCCAAGCTCATCATAGAAATATAGTAATACCAAGAAAAAGGTGACCACATGTGTGAAAAAATGCGGAATAATTATTGTTGTTTAAAAAACAACTTGTAGAGAGGCTTGAAGCAATATGTTTAAAAAGCAACTAAAAGAGCTTTGAAACCTTGGAATAATATCATTTATGGAAGAAATGTCCGTAAAATCTTCAGTAAGCAGTAAGGATAATCGACATCAAATTATTCTGTTACAGATACTTTAGATTAATATAAAAATTTCAAAAACCTGAAAGTTTAAGACATAGAACTGAATATTTGAAGCTCAAGAAAAGTGAATTCTTATTTTACATTAGAATTATTTTATGAAAAACTGCGTTTACTGACCGTGTGCCGTCGAACAGGAAAGGTACGTAATGTGTCACAGTACATGACATCGAATAATCGGAACAAAGAACAAGTATCACTTGCCGTACTTCTCTAAAATCTAAATTGTCATTTATATACGAAGATCAAGGATGTTAGTTCAATACTGGAATATGCAAAACAGTAAGGAGTGTCATGCAAAGTAATATAGAATACAATCAAATGTATATACGGGACGTGTTAAATAAATTAACTAAGAAAATATTCAAACAAATAATTAAATGAGGAAATAGCTTGCTGATAGTACATACCTCGACAATCCAAACCTTTCTTACTGAATTAGAGAATTGAACAGATTTTTTAGCAAAACGTTATCTGACCGACTCTTCGAGATCCAATTCTTCTTAATAGCAGTTACTTGTTGCATTCTCATGAATGGATTTCCGAATGCGGTGCGACTTAAGCCTCAGAGTAATAATGAGGTATGACATGAGTACAGCAGCTGTGACTGGAATCAGTGATGAAATAAATGAGCAGCGAATATCGGAAAAGGATAACTTCTAAAATTTCTTTCGATAACGTCCAGGTAAAAAGTTTAAATGATCCGTTCTGAAAACAGCGAATGCCTCACAGGGTCGAAAGGAGAGAGTAAAAAAACAGAGGTATTTGCATCACAATTATTTTTAGGATAACTTAGAAATTTTTAAATTGCGAAAGGAACACTTGAAATGAAAGAAAATAAACTTCGAACACAAAGTGCTTCGTCAGCAAGATACTTTGGTTTGCAGAAATTGTTTCAAATTGAAAAGATCTTTTTCATAATTCTAAATGAACGTATATCCGAATGTTCTGTATCACACGTAAATAAATCCAGCTTTGTGGTATTACTAAGGATTTTTTCTCATAACTCTTCTTTTTGTCGCTCTCGCACTTTCTCATGGACAAAATAAAAGCTTTTGAAGAATGAGTACTAGGAAAGAGGAATCAAGAAAAAATTTTGAAGACAAGAATTAAATAATCTTTGCTACAATTTATCAGCCTTGTAAATGGAAAGAATCCTAATCCTTACCTGGTTAAATTGCTAATATTGTTGCGAGACTAACTGACCTTGCGCAAGCCTAAGCAACTTTAAATAGAATCACTTCTGACATAAAGCTGCGGTGTAGAATTCTGAGTTGCATTTTTCGACTTTAAGAAGTGTTGTCGGATAGCGATAGAAATCGCGATTATGCGACTGATAACTCGAGATCTCCAAAAAGGATAAAAGGGGAATATCAAAAAGATTGTTCAGATTACAAGTGGTGATTTGTAGAAATTAGTAAACAGAAAAGAAAAATTTCAACAAAACGAAAAATTTTTGGCAGATACTAAATACATAAAGGGAAAGCAAAACGCATTTTGAGCTCATTGCTTCAGAGACTTTTGAAGAAAAACAAACTTGATGATCCAGCTGATTGCCATGATAAAACTAATAGAAAAAAAAAAGCTGAATTTGTAAATCTTTAGCAAAAACATTCTCATGAAGATGTTTGACCTGTAAGATTTTGTGGAAAATTGGAATGCTTAAAATGAACTTGAAGCATTGAATAATTTACATATTGACGGAAATGATCTATAAATATTTGTCGTTTTGAACTGATCATTTTTTGTGACTTCCTTTGCGAACTCTCAAACACTGTAAAATTCTCAATTATGAAGTAGTAGTGTAATTGTAGATTAGTCATATGTGATATGATTATTTAAGATCAGCTTATAATAAGATCTTAGCATGTACCTGCACACTAGTGATTTCCTACATTCAAATGAAACAAAAAATCATATGAGCAGAACTAAAAGATGAATCTGTTAGCATCTTAATGAATTAAGGCTACCGTACTCCCTAAAAACTGAGCAGATAATATTTGATAGGAAATGTCTGTTTCTTTCTTTGATGTAGAAATTGAAGGTATAGCTTCTGTTCATTTAGTAGAAAGTTTTTCTCGGGAAGCGGTTTTTTAAATCTTTAAATGGAGAATACACTTAGTGACTACTGATCAATATATTATTGTATGAACCTCATTAGAAGTACAGTTTAATAACAGCGGGACTCGAATTTGAGTGTTTGATACTTCAAATGCTAACTTCGATCCCAAAAAGAATGATAACAAAATTGTTACTAATTAATTTAATCTTGCAGACCTTCAAATTCAGCGAGTAAGAATGGACAAAGGAAATTTCATTGTTGCATTTTCACCGCCGATAAAAAATGTTTGCTATTTTCCTTGATTTTTAAAAAATATTCGCTTCCGAATACGCGATGCAAGTAATGAAGTTTTTAATTTTGATTGTAGATAATAAATTCACAATGCATAGGAAAAAAGTCGGTGAAAATTCATGGATCACTGATCGTTTTTAAAATAATGATTATGTTTACACTTAATAGATTTTTGGCAAGAGTGTTAGTTAACTGCAAATGAAACAGATCGATCAGTCGAAACTGCTCATGAATAGTCTTTATGGAAAATGTTCTAGCAGGTGGACATCTATACAAACATTTCTAATTTGTTTTAATAATATCATCATCATCTTTGTTTACTCTTTTCTAACTTCATGGCAGCATCATGGAAAAAAGTATTTTAGTAGAAGATTTAACTATAATTTCTTTACACTATAAATGCATACTAAGAAAAGAAAATGAACTCTGACTAAGTTAAGAATAGTGTCATAAATTCTTTTTTATAATTGAAATTACTATTAGTCGAACCAAGACAGTTCAACTTTCTCACTTTACAGCAATATTTCTCAATAAATGTCAATCACTCTTTTCGTTTTCAAACTTTTTTTCGAATTATTAACGAAAAAAAAAAGAATTAGAACGTGATCATCTTCGAGAATTAGAATATCTTTTAAACTATAGCAATTTGAAGTTAACAATAGAGAGGGAAATAAGTACAAAGGATAAACATGAAGAAGAAAATGTTTGCAACAAGAATAAAATAAGAGAAACGATATTCATTTAGTGAAAAGTCGAAATAAGCTTTGATAAAGTAATAATATTACTATATCAATGTATTAATAATTGATAAATTATGCTCCGTTTCGTTTCAGTAAATGTTTTTTTTTTTCACAGTATGAAGGACACTACAAATATTAAGTTGATTTTCTCATATAGAAAAGTATTTTTGGCTCATGAACTGTTGCTTAAATAAAACTTTAAATTTGAGAGAAAACAATGTTTGAACAAAAATTGATACGAAAGTGAAGGAAGAGGACCAAATTTATTTCACACCAGTAGCCCATGATATTATAAACAATTAAAACATTGACGCTCACATGAACAGTGAAATAAGTTTGGTGTGCTATTAATAAAATAAACAATCTGATTTAGAAAAAAATCGAAATTTTTCAAAACTAAAGTGAAGTAGAGTCACTGAAGGATGAAGAAGTGGAAATTAACAAAGAAAGCAATAGGAAACATTGATTTTTGCGTCATTAATAGGGCGATGGCAATTAAACATTATAAGTGAATACATAAAAATTTTAAGCAGCTTCCTACTGGAGTAAAAACCCGTTTTGTACCTTAAATCTACTAATTTTGCTTAATTGATTTTTAAGTAGAACTATTCTGTTGCTGTTCGCATTGCTTTAACTAGCAATCTTTCCCGAAGGTGTGGAAGATTTTAAAAAAATCACTAATAATAAATTTTCATGCGCCAAGTTCCTGAAATATTTTCCCGTCGTTTTGCGCTTGCTTCAACAAACTGCATAAGACGCTATCATTATGCGTCAAAGCTTGATGAAAGACACTGAAGGCAAACTAAAAAATGCTTCAGATTCATCATAAAAACAAATGAACTGACATTTATAAGTGAGCAGTTACCAAGAAGCTTTCTATTAAGAAAGCTTCTCGGTAACTTCTATTTCTATTAAGAAAGCTTCTCGGTGTGACAACCAAAGCCTACTGAAGCGTAGAGAAACGGACAAGCCAAAATGGATGACCTGTTAAATTGGTCACCATAGAAACGATGTAGACTGAATGTCGAAACCGTTCTTCAGGTTGCAAATCAGTAATGGGTGTGAAATAATACTCCCTGATCATTAAAACTAACGAATGGAGCAAGTTGAGTTCACTTTTCTTAGATATATTACACAGTATTTTAATGTGGCCATTGCGAGTGCGTCTCCAGAAATATTGCAAATTTTGTCGACGTCAGGAATTTCATGCTCGTTGTTTCCAAAAGATTCATTTCGGAATGAGATGTTAATCATCCATCCTTTCAGTATCAATTTTTTCGTCCTGCGTAAAACTACTTGAGAAACAACTTATTCTCTTTGCTTGTTACATGAGCAGGAATATTTCATTAACATAGATCATACACCTTCTCCAAAAACAACTTTTCTCCCCATCTTTTAACTTCGAATAGTTTAAATGAATTGTATAGGAAAAGTTGGAGTATGGAAAGAGAATTCAAATTATATATAATACTCTTGAATACTCTTGAATACTTTTCTACATTTCTATTACTTTTTAAATAAAAAGTACTGAAAAATGACACACCAACTTGTTAGCAAATAAAGATCATAAGAATTTAGTTTTAGCCGAAATCACACTACCAAGATTACAGTTGATGAAAAACTTGTCTGTGTAAACTTTGCAGTAAAAACGCAGTACTTGAACATAAAGAAGAACCAAATCTTAATATGACTCCCTGTATTAGTCATATAGAAAAGCAGTATGATCTTAATGATTCTACGCTTTTCAAATCCGACGTTCAGCAAACCCACTTCCTTTTACTTGCTTCATTATACAGATCAAAGTTAGCTCAGATTTTCAATTTTTTCAAAGCAGCTAAAGTAATGCCTGTAGAGAACTGCAGTTTACTTAGTGCAATTTTAAGTGTAATTTTACTGAACTTCCCACTTATTTGCAATGCAAAGTGACATTTGAGAAAGCAACAATAAAACAATGTTTTCAAAGCAATGGTGAATTACTCATTAGCAGTTTCTAAATAGGCTGCAAACATGAAGCTTATGTGCGAAGATCTTTAAAGCCGACTAGAAACTTATATAGTTAGGAGATGAAAAAGACAAATATTATTAAAAGAATGGTTTTTACTATAAATGCAACATCAGGAACAAAATCTAAGTGAAGACATATTTATTACGAAAAACAAACAGACCATGTCATTTTGGAAAAGTTTATAAAATGTAGCAGTGTTGTCCACTTTGCTAAAACGAATGCGTAATATTATTTCGGTGGCATAAATGTTATTATAAATATTCTCCAACTGATGCAAACTCTATTCACTATTCTTGAAAACCGTTGCTTGACAATGACGAAAAATCTTGTCCTCTTTCAGAAAATGTGCCCCATAACATTACATTTTTAAAAGTCACATACGTGTAAATCGTTCCCTTCAAGAAACACAATGGGATTAGTCTAAAAATTAAATACTTTCAAAAAAAAAAAAATTGAAGTATCCAGACTTAACATCTCTCGTGAGCACATGTAAAACTCAAATAATATACATATAATAAAAGTTTATATATATATATATATGAAAAAAATGGATCTCATATATGTATATGAAGAATACAATTAAACAGAAAAAAGCCGTATTATGGAATTATAGCAAGCATATAATCGATCGAAAAAATAATGCAAAGAAAAACAATTTTATTTCGTAAACAGGCGTTGAAGGAGCTCATAGACAGAGTTGGTAATACCCCACGATAACAGCGACCTAAAAGATCTGATTTGGATAAGCATTCATTAGACGAAAGTCTTGAATTTAAGTGAAGTTTTCTTCATAGATGTTTCAGTATTATATGTTACTTCTTTAAGAGCATCATCTGCCGATAGTTCAAATATTCGCTTAAAAGAGATGCCCCGAAGCTTTTATTCTGACACTGCATTTTAACCACAGAAACTATTACTATTCACCACATCAGAATCTGGTTTCTGATCTTCATGGCTCAGAATGCTGGGATGAGATAACGTCATACTCTTGTCGGAAACACGGACCAACTTATCGTCACTGCCATGAAATCAGAAATGACCATAACAGAGTCGAACATGAAACCCCTAACTAATACGCTGTAGCACGACCATTAAACTACGAAATCACCCGCCCCCAATTCTTAGCATTTGTTGTAGCGTAGATGAGTTAATATTTAAATCTTTCCAGACATCTGATTGCAGCCTCACAAAATTAAAAAAAAAAAAAAGGTCTTCCTACAACACTTTCATTCATACTGAAATGCATAATGGAAATTCTTAAGAGAAACTGACGAAACACCTGGTGTAGTTAAGGGTAATTCCACGAAACAGTTCTTTCAACGATCCATTTCGTTCGACCCAAATGATTTGGAAAGTTTTCCAAGCTGATAAAAATGGAGTATTCACGGTACTCTGTATTCGTTGCTTAACTACATTTAGCGGAAAAAATAACGATGATATGGAAGCACCAAGTACAGCACCTGATATGAAGTCACCAACAAATGTTACTAGCTGCTCCGGTAACCTGAAAACAATCCAGCATTTTACTGTTAATTCTTCTGCAGCGAAATAGTGAAATAAGCAGACTAAGTGACTTGAGTTCCTTGAACAAACTCACTTGTCATTGATGTTATCAGAAACGCACTGTTGATCATAATCAATAACTAAATCACGAAACGGCTTTCTGAGCGTGAAAAAAAGAACGTTGCTTAATCCATTCCTCAACAGTATGACTGTAAATCCGCGGTACAATTCTTTTGGTCCAATCTAAAATGAAAAGTAATCACAAAAGTGCTAGGACAAAATTTTCGGTTTGGGATACAAACTGCTAATGGATAATAGGAGTCAACTATTTGAAAAACTTCCATAAATCCTAATAGCAAAGGAAGAGGTAAATTAATAAACAATATTCTATAAGTAAAAATAGTTCACATGACTTGACAGCAGGCAAATAGTTGGTCATGCCCAGCAGTATGACTAATGAATATATATATATTCTCAATCAGGAACAATTTCTAAGGCAAGAAAGCGCTGATTATGGAAAAGTAAAATTACCTTAGCAAGTTCGCTAAAAGCTTGAATCGTATTTTGATAGCACTGATTGTACCTTGGTGACTGTAAAAGGACTTGTGTCCGCTCCAAAGGACATGAAATAGCCTCAACTGCACCTGCTAAAATATTGCTGTGGGACAGAATACATTCTTTGCAGATGGACGATGACGAATACTAAGTTTCAGCATCTCTCTCAAAAAAAAAAAAAGAAAAAAGCAACAGCAAACCAAATGAAGAAGATAAACACCATCTCCGTAACATATAAAGTAAATCACATAAGATTACAATTGCTTTTCATGAAATAACTAACCAACCCATAAATGCAGCACACGCAAAACATGTAATACGAGTTTGTGGTGCATGACATTCCAAGCAACCAAAATAACGATGAAATTTGTCAAACATCCCGAACATAACTGATCGTGTAGTTGTTCGCTGGATAAGAGGTGGAAGTATTCCTCTATACAACATCCAATAACCTTCATTTCTTAACTGAAAATAGACAATTCATCAGTTTTTTTTTTTTTTCACAGTTAACAGAAACCACACTAATGGTCAGTTAACAACGCATCATTTTATTCCTAGATATTATTCATGCATATTATGCTGGGAATATGATTTTAGAAACTCATATCTTGTTCCCCTATAACTTACTTAACGACATCTTTATTGAAGATATTGGTGAAATCGTATTACTTGTTTCGAAAATAATGCAAAAATTCAAAGCAAATTTCCAGAAAAAATATTTTTTTCACTTATGTTAGAGAGGTAAACTAACCTGCCTAAAAACTTCCTTTGCAGTAATACCTTGTAATTGTTGGCGAAATATCATTTTATTCTGAGGATACAAGAGTAAAGTTTCAATAAAGCCAGCACCCCATCCGCAGACGAAATTTTGATACTTTTCTTTTTGCATTACATCGGAAAAATCACTTCACAGCTTCTCGTAAGTCACCATAATCATATACTGCCTGAAAAAGAAAGTGAAGAGAAAAAACATTGTATAGATAAATGTTTCAAGAAACGCAAACGTATAGCATTCTCAGTATGGAGCGAATAAACTGTATATCAATTCATGACGTAGAACAATAAGCGATCGTTCAAACATGAGAACTCATACATTATAACTGTAAGTGCATTCATTAACAATAATTATTGAAGGGACATAATTAAGTGACAATGACTCTTTGTTTAGGACACAGTAAACTTTTTCTTCAAATCCTTGGACACAAAAAAGAAGCATCGATAAGTTGGAAAATGCAAAAATAATGATAATCTCCCTACTTAATCAGTGTATTTCCATGTTAGAGCTATTCCAGTTCCTCTATCCCTTCAATAAAAAATAATGTGATAAAATACAACTTCAATGCAGTTTTCAAGTTCATATTTGTCATCTTAGGTCACCATATTTGGACATTCTGAATCTGTAGATTGATCCTCAAAACAGAAAGAAATTTTATTCTAAATAGAAAGAAACCGGCCAGGATTTGGAGAAGTTTAACTGTCTCCATAGCTTTCTATGGATTTACTCCATAATTTACTACTGCCAATAATGATAGATTTGCAGTTATCACGCAATACTTATGATTTCTCAACGTATTTCTTGCAAGTTTAGATAATATCAAAGAAACAATCGAAAAGAAAGAGATACCAGGCATCCTAACATGCTATAAATTTGAAAATACTACTCTCTGTTTCGTTACGTAGACCAAAAAATGCTGTTTGTCGGTCAGCCTTGAACTTTGCTTGCTCAAACACAGTATTCCAATACAAAGGCTTTCATCAAGTTACACAGGGGTGAGGAGAACTTGGCTTTTTTAATGATCGGATTTGTCACATTTCGCAGCCTGGTGACCCGCGCCAAGTTAGCAACACAGTTCCAAGGGGATCCTTACTAATTCGGCGTAGAGTAATAATGAAAATACTAAAAACTCCCCCAACCACACCTTCACCGCAAATTCCACCAACCAACCTGAAACTCCAATTTTCAAATCGGACAACCAGTGCTATCAATGTTTCTCATTGACAAAGGAGTGTGGGAAATGATTCTTGAGCTGAAGACAGTTGGGTGTGGTCTTTGCTTAGTGGTGGAGTACATTTCACGAACGTCTGAAGTTCCACTTTGTGAATGTATTGAATTATCTGAAGCGAAGCAGATGCTGAAGACGGCTCAGTTGCCAATTCCGGGAACCCAAAATACGCACGCTACCCACATCCTGCAACGTCTACCTATGTACTTTTTTTTTCAAGATGATTTTTTTGGAAAAATCACCATAATCATCTATCATTTCATCTCTGTTACCAACTTAAATCAAAGCGCTACTTCCTACTTTGTATTTGAGAAGTCGAATCTGAACCAATACTAAATCTTTGCCACATACTAAAAACGATATTGCTACGTATTTTCAGGAGTAGGTTCACTAATTCAAGACCTTGCCGTGCTTTACCTCTGCAATCAAAGGAAGTGCAGTGTGTCACTTATCCTTCTTATCAGTGACTTTATGCAATGACTCTAACCTTTGCTTGCGTTTATACGTCTCAAAGTATGTTAAATATGTGACTCTTGTGATTAGTTGGAGCTGTAAGATTCGTATTCGTGTCGCTAACGAGCCTGCTTGCAAAGAAACATACTGATTACTCATTGTTAAAAAGTGTTAAAAATGGAGGACATTGTAAATGCAATTCTTTAAACAAAATTTAAATATCCAAACGCTGAGATCATGAAAAGGTGCGTTTTTTCGTGTTTCTGTGTCAAGCACTCTTCTTATGAATAACAGACCTACAACGATATCCCGAACACATTAGATACAAAACACAAATCTAGGTGTAAATCTAAGCCTGAACTTTTCCATTAGACTTTTCATCGCTAGAGGATATTCGGATCATTCGT
Source organism: Setaria digitata (assembly GCA_003640385.1). Lineage (NCBI taxonomy): Eukaryota > Metazoa > Nematoda > Chromadorea > Rhabditida > Setariidae > Setaria > Setaria digitata. The sequence continues at coordinate 105,725 of RCAB01000008.1, read as the reverse complement.
AAAAAAATGTATGAAACGAAATTGTGATATTAATGGTATCAGTTAAAAACACCTCCATCTAAGCGCCAACAGATGCGCCGCAAAAAACATCTGTAATGTTTCTAACTATAAGATGAACAGGAATGAAAACAAGATGATACAAGGCATATTAGTTTAATCCTTGAGACAGTCATAAAACTCCGGGAATGCCATCATATCGGTCATTGTAAGAACTTTCTTATTTGGACATCCTGAGACTGGACATTGGCACAACATACGTCGTTTCTTGCATTCATTGATATTAGTTAAAACCGACTCCCGATCATAAACGTGTCGACAGATCTGAAAGGCTAACGTTGGCTAATACTACTTGGTGATGTTGCAGTATTATTACAAGTCAAATTTCAAATTTTAAAGCATAACTGCCAACAGCTATAAAGGTTAAGACGCAATAAGCATACTCTATTCTGCACTGGATCTTTGATGTCCTGTTTAGTGTAAGGATCTTTTTTCGAGTAATAAATCCTTTCCACCTCGACAGTACTTGTGTCCGCCTTTTTGTCCTTTCGCAGCGCGTCTATCTTGTCCGCCGCTTCCCCCCGCTTATCTGGTTGCTCCCAACCGATTTCTTTTGCCCTTAACAAATGGATTAATTGCTTGATCCGGTACGAGCGTAAACATTTCGACTTTTCTTTAACAGTTTCTCGTGCCCTGTACAGGGTATTCGCTGTATAAGTGAACTGAAAAGAACCGTTTCCTGAAGTGATCTTGCGACGTGTCTGTGCCTGCGTCACTGCCTTGCATCTCCTTCAAAGCCTCCGTCTCGATGGCTGCTTCGCGGTCTAACTGATCGATATAATCCAACAAGTTTCGCATCCGGTCGTCCCAGCCCGGTTCACCTTGTTCAGCATTCCGTTTGATAGACTCAACCACAGCCAATACCTCGTCTAGGCTTGACTGCCACTGACCCATCTCCACCAAGGCTCCTTTACAATTCATCGTCCTCAGTAGCACCTCTTTTATTCGCCCCCAACGTGTCCACAAATAAGGCCGCATTAAAAAGTGGGGAGGTATTGCAGATGAGTTGTTTGTAGGAAGCTAGGTAGGGTTTGGGGTCCTTTTGGATGAGTTAGTCGTCTGTGGGCGTTCTTTTAAGCTTGTATTGTTAGTTTTTTTGAAGTCTTTTTCTATCTGTCCAGAAATTTGAATGAGAATCAGATAACTTGCTGAAATCTAAATTTGTTTTAGTAGAAAATGCAGTGAATTATACTAAGGACTGAATCAATGAAATATTATCTAATGAATGAAATGCCTATGAAAGATATAAACTAAAGTTTCTTCTCTTCTTACAGATTTCTCTTAACTAAATCTTTAAAAATGCTTCGTAAAGGACCGCTGGTGGTGTGACAATACGTATAACTATATAATTATTTCATGTATTTTTATTTTAACATGGAATTCATTTGTTCAATTTTAGAATTTCTCATCGTTTCTGGATTCCTCCTAAAAATCCTTCACTGTGGCTCAATCAGTGAAGCGTGCCAAACTCAGCCATTCTGCCATGAACAAACTTAAAACTGCCCAACGAGATAAGGTTAGTTATTCGAAAAAATGAAGTAAGCGAATTTATCCTCCATGATTTATCAGTGATTAATTTAGGAAAGCGGTCAAACAAAAATTGGTCAGATACTTACTATTTAAATTAACTTTATTCAAAGCTTTCGCATGGAATGGATGGTATTTTCTCTAGTTGTTGTAAGTTTCCTGCCTGAAGCAGTCCAAGATGTTTATCAGTGAATGAAAGGATGAAAATGGCTTGATTTGAAAATCAGCCACGAAAAATATCACTCGCAGATATCCAGATGATCATGATGAAGATATCCGTTTTTTGCAAATAAAAGGTGGCAGTGATTATCGACCTGAAAGTTGTAAACGTATTTTTAGGACAAAATGATTGAATGTCCATTCCCACGGACATTGTAGGAGTGGACACAATGGCTAGGTGTTCTCGAAATACGATAAGTTCCAAACAAGACGAGAAGACAGTGTCGCTTATTTCTGGTCAGTTAAGGCAAGACAGTTCAGAGTCATTGTACGGCCTTGCCTGGCATCCATTAGCGACACTCCCAGTGATGCACTGTATTGGGTGACCAGTTCCTTTCTGGTTTGTTGGAAATACGTGCAAGAACAGCGGTTCTTTACGAGGAGGTGGTGTGCTTTAGGAGGTAATTAGGAGTTCTGCAGTGTACTCGTCAACCTCCTGAAATAATAGAGTTAATTGGAACCAAATACGTTTGTAAGATTCGATTTTGGTCTGCTTGGCTTTGAATTATTACTGATAATTCAAGTGATATTTGCGGAAGACCTTGGCTCAGAGAATTGTTAATATTAATGATCTTGCGAAGATGGAACACATGGTAATAATATTTCCTCTTTCGTCTTCTGCAGCGAAACAAAAAAATTAACATAAGTTTCAGGTGCGAAATTTCATGCAATGGACACAAAGTAACGAGAAGACAGCAATCCACTGTTTGAGCAGTCAGAACTGGAATCTGGAATTGGCTTGCGATGCTTATTATCAAAATCCTCAATTGTATATGTGTGTGGCAGATGTTGTTGATCAAAGAAGCCTTCACGCTTTCTTTCTCAAATATGCAAATAGTACATTTTTTCTCGATTAATTTTGCTCGCTGAAACATCAGACGTTCCGGACATAATAATTTTTAAAATCCCATTTAAAACTAAGTAATTTAAGATCGTACTAGTCATTTTGATCTGATGCTGTTGATTAATTTTAATTGCAGTAGTGCGGATTGGACTTTATAGTAGGATTTATTTGAAAATAAAATTAATTTCTGTATTTCTTAAATATATTAGTAGCTTATAGATAGACAAGACAATGATCCATCTTGTATTGGGCCTCATGGAATGCTGCGCTTTCTGACAGATCTTGGTTTAAATCCAGCTGATCGAAATGTATTGTTGTTGGCATGGAAACTTAAAGCAAAAACGCAATGCGAGTTTACTTGGGAGGAATTTAGTACGGGTCTCAGCGAGATGAAGTATTTGCATTGATCGTAAAATTTCTGTGACTTTTGCTAATGCTGTGAATTTAATTGAAAACGATAACCGATTATCACACCATAATTTACCTTTAATGCTACTACTCAATGATAAAAAAAAGAGAGAAATGAAGTCTTACTTTCGCGAATTAAAATATAACTTTGGACAAAGTGATGAGCCTAGATTTTATTCACCCACAACCATTTCTTCAAGTTCATTTAAATTCACATGAAAATTTCTTAATTACATGTAGATGAAGTCGATTATTGTTTAAGACATACCCTTTCAGACCAATTCTTTTTAAGCTGGCAATATTTAACTGAGCTTGTAAGTCTGTAACATCTAAAAAAAAAAAAAAAAAAGATACAAAACATTCTTTTTTTTTTTTCAAACGGTCCGCTTTTTCAGACATAATACATCTTGCCTTTCAGAGTAGATTCTTTGGAGAAATTGAAAGCCAAAATACCAACATTGAACGAGGAACTTAGGAATCCTCTTAGTTTTCGAGATTTTTATCAATTTACTTTCAATTATGCCCGTGCCTCTCCACAGAGAACCTTGGGTAAGCCGTTATTTAACCAGCTGGATATTATTTTCTTTAAGGCTTTCTGTCGTTATTTGATCTGTGATTAACGAACAAGTTTTATATGGGACTAAAGCGCTATTTTTATATTAACTGTTATCAAATTTCTGGATTCATTGTTATTCAACCTCAGCTTTTTTCGACGGTCTGACTGCTGTGATGTTTATCATTAATTATGGTGATATAGTCAGTGACGCAACAGAGGCAACGCTGCTCATAATCAATGAATTAATGATGTATCACTAACTTTCCTTGCTATTAATTTTTATTTTTCAGAAGTGGAAACAGCAATTGCTTATTGGGAAATTGTGTTTGGTGGCAATTTCGGTTATCTTCCCTTGTGGACTAGTTTCCTTCGGGAAAAGGTTTGCGTCATAACCAGCCATTAATTTAGAATTTTTTATTTAAATATTTAATAAAATTATATATTGATTGATGCTGGCCGTTAGATTTTGAGCTATTATATGGCGTTAGAACGTATTTTTCTTAGAAATTTCCCTTTTATTTTCTGGACTTTTTATGAAGCATAAAGTCACTTTATTGACAGGAAGTTAAAAGTATACCGCGTGATACATGGAATTTGCTACTCGATTTTTCCTTGACGATTGCACCGGATTTCAATAATTATGATGCGGAGGGAGCATGGCCTGTTTTGATTGACGAGTTTGTAGAATATGCAAGAAATAAAATACAGTCATAAATAGGAGCCGTGTCGCAGTCATATTAGTGTTTATTTCGTAATTTCGTGCTTGTGACTTCATGGAACGAAGTCGATTTAAGTTGTGAGTGTGCACCCAAGAGCCTGAAGTCCTCGTACTGCTGAGGTTTCCGTAAATCTAGTAATCTCAGCTGTCGTTGTTTTGTTAACTGCTTTGTACATATTTTGAAGATTTGATAGTGATAGCAGTGTTCTTTTGTGTGTTTTGTTTACATGACATCATTTTGGAATTAACATTCTATAAGTCAGCCTTTCTTTCGAACAGCAAATTTTGATTGTTTGAGAAATTTCTTCATCTCAGGATTGACTTCTGAATTAACTCTAATATTCCGGTAGATACAGTGAAGCTTTTCAGTCTATAATGGAAGGTTGATTTTCTTTGAAGGCAGTTCTCAGACACTTTACTCATTTCATATTTCACACAATTTGTTTCCTGATATTTGTGTTTTCTAGTTCTTTTTGATATTCTTTATACAGTATCACGGAGCTAGTATTTGAACTGTTTACAATCAAAAGTATAATAAGATAATTGACTGGTGAATACGCTACGCAGCGTTGCTTTGTACCGGTGAATAGCACACTTGAAGGATATGCTGTTTAAGTGTTGTTGCAGATTTAAAAGCTGCAGCTGAAAAATCTGAGCTTTCAGAGGTCTGCCTTCAATATATAATTTCCTATTCATTATTGGGATTACGTACTTTTATCATTTTTGAGTAAAGTGATTTCAATGACCTTTACCTGACAGAGTGCTACTATGGAAAGTTTGACTACATATGTAGTGTTGATTGTAGAATAAAAAAAAGAAGGAAAGATTTGGTTCTATATGCACCGCTTGAGAAGAAAAAGATGAGAATAAGTCTGTAAATTAATTTTGCTGAATGGGGAAAATGAAAAAGAGGGAAACTGTGGGAGATGTGAAAACAAAATTTTTAGAGTGCGGGCCAACTGATCGTTATTGCTGGGATTTGTTTTTTTTTTTTTTTTTTTTTTTTTTAAGATTTAGGAAGCACTTTCTTGCAGTTTAGAAAAGTAATGAACTGAAACTAGTATTGTTTGCTATTGTTGGGACGCGCTGAATCGCATGACATCTGGAACGAAGAAATTTGTGCTGTTCTCACTGCGCATTATCGAAATGAAATTACTGATGAATATCTGATTCCTTTTCTCCGTAAAGATTTTTCCCAATCATCTTTTAGATCTTGCTGAAATCAGTTCCAATTCCCTATTAGCAGGAATTTAAATGGTTTAGACTTCATATTTCTAAAATTTTAATAGCTTTCGTTACTCGCGGCCATTTATAACTCATAATAGGTAGGTGAGAAGGATTGCAAACGAGAGTGCAATTAGTAATAAGGATTAAATAATTCAGAATGAAAAGAGCTAAATATTTCAAAAAATCGAAGGCTAGGGATTTTCAGCTTGGTTACCTGTCAAAATAAATTGCCCCTGGCTCCACCTTTTCCATCGATTCCGAGCTTTTTTGGGTGGTTTGTCCTTGCTCAGATTAGACGTAGTGCTATATCTATGAATAATTTTATGGTTAGCACTGCTACTGATTGATGCAATGAATGTAAAAAGAAAGGTAACAATTATACCTTTGCTGGTCAGTAGCTGTAAAGTTAGGTCGAAGCTCACTTTATAATTGATTTGGACTGAAATTCTATTGAGAATTATTTATGGTTAATGGTTACAGTCGAATAAGGTTACGCCATTACCGATTAGTAAATTTCGAAATGTCTAAGGGAAAGAAAACTGAAGTTATTTCAATTTATATGTTCTTCAGTTCATGTTTTCAACTTGAGTACTTTTTTATGAACGTTTCCATCTCGAACTCCGTGCATTCCAGAACTTATTTCTTTAGTGCAAAAAACCGTTCCTCTCGCCACCACCTCTGCATATAACGAATACGGAAATGGGCAATCCACATGATGAAAAAGAGCTAATTGAACAGCAGTTTACGAGTCATGGATCCGGTCTCAAGTACTTTTCAATACTTCTTCCCCCTTATCCGTGTTAAATTTTTAGCATTTTATTGATTGCTGCTACTTTTTCAGTCATGCTGATAGAAAAAAAAGCTCTTTATAACTTCGTCATCATTCCGAAGATTTCAAAACAAAATTTTACAATATTCTTATTACCGGCTTTTCTCTTCCTCCTTTCATTCCAAGAAGCTTGGCTGTTTAACTAGTGCTTGTTTATTAAACTAGAAACTGTCAGAACTGTTTTTTGTTTGTCGAATAATTTAATTATCCCGGTTTTATTAGGTATGGTTCACTATTCATAGACTGCCTACAGATGGAAGAGGCTGATAGATCGGATGTTTTGTCCTTTGAATGTTATTCGTTTGAACCGGAAAGTGAATTAAATTCATATCACCAGCTGCATCATCGCATTCGACCAATGAAACTACTTTATCATCTCAATGATCATACAATCTCTCTCATTGAGCCATATGTTCCAAATAATGGTTTTTTGCAGGTAATTAAGTACTAGAAGTGTCTAAGATACAATTAACGCCTGAAATCCTATGTTCTTTTCATTTCAATTTATTCTCCACGATCCTTTACTTGCATTATCAACTGACGGCTGTTGTGCATATTAGGATCTCTACGGTGTTTTCCAGTCAAAGGATTAAATTGTTTTGACTGGTAGCATTTGTATTCCATTTCAGGGTCGAACTTTTACTCACCAGAGAGTACCAAAATTAGATCGAAATTATGATCAAAACTATTTGCATTGGTCAGATTTAAATGTTGCGAAGGATGTCCGTCTATTTTCTCGAACTTACAGGATTACTGCCTGTGATCATCAGACCAGGGTTTATTAAAAGATTTCCTACAAAGATTGATCATTATCAAGCAAATTATTATAAACAGAAAGTGGAATAATATAGATTTGTGGTCAGCCTTCTTTCTTTCCAGGAATTTTTGACAAAAAAAGGAATTGAAGTTAATGAAGAAGAGGAAATTCCGATGGACCCATGGATTGAAAGCCAAGAGCAGCATTTCTCAAACAAAAATAAAGATAACGGAAAGGAAAAGCTGGAATGGAATGACGAGGTAATCTAATTTTTTACTGCGAGAAACTTGTTGGTTGCTTCGTGCATTTTCTTTTTTACTACTACTATGTCAATGCTTATTAATTGGGTAGAGACTTCCAATTCAGACAATTCCAGGGACTACTTTTCCTCTTAATTTTTTCTACAGTAGCAAGTTCACAATATTGCAGAAAATGGATTATTCGGATGCACCAGCAAAGTTGCACTTGTTAGCATGTTGGTTGGATGGTACTTCCACTCGAACATTCCATATGATAGTGCATACCATCGATGATACTGTTGCGCTAGTGGAGAACACACGTGGGTTCAAAGGGCAACTTTTCCTTAAACGAAACAGACTTCCCTTCATCAGGAAAGGTATTTTCCATTTTTATATGAAGGAATTTTTTTGTCTTAAGTTCTTTCGCCTCATAAATTCTGTAATTTCCAGATGCTCGACGCTTCTACCGCAGTAGTGAGATGCGTCCTGGCCTATGGATAGAAGTTTACACCAGGCCAATGTTTATTTTCAGTTGTGAAGGCATAGAAACACGAAACTTTTTGGGACGTTTCGGACCCATTGATTTTAAAGATTATGAAAAAGTGAGTTCGCCAAGTCAGCAAAAAAAAATTTGTGTATATTGTTCAAGTATGGTATGCTTGGAAATGTGATCTTATTTCAACAATAAGATCAGAAATCAAAATTTTTGTGTCAAATTGGATTGAATTTCAGCTTCTGCTAGATGGACCACCAACAGAAAGAGTTGCGAATATCCCGTCGCAGATGAAATTCATCGGTCTAATGGTATTTTAATAGTTTTCTGAAAATTGTTCCTCGAACAGTAGCATCTAAGATTGCGAAGCTTTAATTTAAAACTTTCTTAATTCTTACTCTTTCCTCATATGCGAATTTCTTTTGATGCTTTTTAACAGAATCCATTTATATTATAAAAAATACCGAGATTGTAGACTTCCAGACAAATCTCGAAATTTCAGGTGGGAGGAAAAGGATTATTTGAGGAGATGAAGTTTTTAATAACATATCATGTCGATAAAGAGAAATTGGATATTGTTGAAGCTGTTAAGGGTGAAGAATGGTGTGGTGGACGAACATTTCTCGAAGGCATCAGTTGTAGCAGATATAGGTTGGTTTCAAAACCTCTTATAAAAAAATCAGATTTACGTCAAGAACACAGATAGATATGCAAAGATATCTCGAACTCTGTCAGAAAACCGAACAATTCTTTTTTCTCTTCATTATACTTCAATTCCATTCATTAATTAGTTTTGGCTTACTTCACGCATACTCTGATCACACTAGAAAAGTGCGTATTATTGAAAAAAACCAGTAATTTGAGTTAGTTGAAAAAACTCATACTAGATAGCTATTTATCACATCTGCAGCATGGATCAGTATAAAGTTGGTTCTACCCTGAGAATCTATCGATGGGCTTTCCATCTGCTGGAAGCTGACGATATAACACGACAGTATTTACTTTCGAAAGAGTTTCAACAGCTGTAACAAAATATTCAAATCCAGTAGCCTTTTTATAAATATATGCTTGAAAAAATGATTCTGCTTCCAAAGAAGGCCATGTCTTTAAGCAGTACATTTGTTTTTTTTTTGAGCTAAAATTTTCCGACATGGTAAGTCTGAGAAGCTGGACTTACCGTAAAAGAGGAAATTAAATTTTCTTGCGGAAATATCGTTCTATCCTCCATTTTTTCTCAAAAAAATATATTACTAAAATCTGAAAAAGCACAGGAAAGCAATATATGTCACTTTTCAAAACCACATTTCAATGGAATGCCCAATCGTTTGACCTGAAACCGTATATTTTTTTTTAGAAACAAGTGGCAATGGTCAATAAAGATATTTCTATAATCTACAAAGAAGTTATTGTTGTCTTTTGTCTTTTGTTGTGAAAGAATTACAACTTACGATTCATGTGATAAGTTAGTGAACCCGACAGAAGTACCATGCCAGTGGCCTCTTCGATTTGCGAAACAAAATAATCGTTTATAATAAGTTAATCCGAATACGGCACCAGTAACGAAAAATAATAAACAGAAAACAATACCCAAGTGTTTGAACCCTTCTAATTTACCAGTAACCTTGTTCTTGTCGTTTCTAGATAAATATTCTGAAAAACACGTTTTTGGGGAACAAGATTAGATATGTGATTGCGGCAGATTTACTACTGCATGCAATGCAGTAATCTTATGTTACTTCCATTCAAAGTATGAGCATGAACACCGTGAAAAGGTTTTCTTTACAGAAGCAAAAGAAAGCTACCAAGTTATGCCGAAACTGGTCTAACCTGCAATTTTTCCTGGAGGACCTTTACGTGGAAAAAATCTCAGCGCTGCAAAGACTTATTTTCATAAAAAGCACTTAGATTATTTCCAACAGAAAATAAAATCGCTTAGGGAATATAACAAAAAGGAACCAGCAGTGTAATATAGGACGAATCCTTTGTTGGTGATACTGATATCGGTTTCAAAATAAACTGTCATTACTTCCGTGCTACTTCTCAATAAATCTGTGAAAATTTCGACTCCACTTGTACTGTAAAGTAACTTATCACAGAAATACGATTCTCTATCCTGAATCAATCTAGTAAACAATTAATAAGTTCTGAGAGCTCAATATGTACTAGAAACAAGTTCATAATGTTTTTTTGAATTGGAAGTCTGCAATTTTTGTAATAGCGTTTCTAAAAGATTATAAAAAAGATTTGGAACGAACATTTTAATTCGCTTGTTGGTTATATTGGCGCCATCGAAAATAACCAGCAGATCTTCGTTTGGTTCCAAAGCCAATTCAGTGATATTTACAACAACAATGTATCCTTGTGGTGCCGTGATTAAGTACTGACACTTCATCAAATTACAGTAATGACTAGGGTAATCTGGCGATGTAAGTTGCTTCCACTCACCATCCTTCGCTTCAAGTCCCAAATATCCACATTCGCAGACTGAACAGTAGAAAAAATTGTTTTAAAGATCCAAATTTAATTCGGGAACTAATAAACTTGAATCTAGCCGTAAATTACTAATAAATCATTGATCAGTATTTATTTAAGTTTAAAATCTTAATCCTTGAATAAAACAGGAAATGACAGTGTTACTGGGTTAGAATTTGAATTAATTCTTAAACTATTCCCGCATAAGAAAACAGAAACGGGCACACATATATTTTCACCCAACTTTATTGAACAAGAAAACGAACTTGGTTTCCATTTGTAACTAAAATCGAACTGAGCAGCCTGCTTGTTGATATCAGATGCCAAATGATACCATATCATTAATGGTGTATCATTCGTTACCTCTTCTATCCCACTCTGAGCTAGCGCTGGATCGAAACTATATATATAGTTTATATAGTTTTTTTTAATATATAGTTATATATATATATAAGTATATATGGACTAAGCTGTCCTTAGTAAAAATTTGTTTTCAGGATCTAACTTAATTTGGATGCTATGAACTTGAACGCAATCGTAAGTTATTGATCAGTACTTGTTCAAGAAGTTTCAAATCGCAGTCCTTGAGTAAAACGAAAAAAGAAAAATTATAGTGCTACTAAGTTAAAATCCAAAATTATGTTCTAACTATTCCAGAATAAGAAATATTTAATATATATATATACATAATTTTGGATTTTAACTTAGTAGCACTATAATTTTTCTTCATATATATATATATATGCAGAGCACTTATTTCAATCACTGTATCATTTTAGTATATATAGCGAACTATTTTCACTACTACTGCGTCACATTGACTTTATTCCTGTCTTAATGATGGATTTTCATCTTTTGATCTTCATTGCGCTAGCCTTGATGGCATGTTTGCATACTTTGCTAAACAAAATTAATTATATTTCATACTTTTTTTCTTTCTCCAGTGTGCATGCCATATTTGTTTTAGCAAAACTATTCCAAAAATCGAAGGTGCAACGGACTTGGGAAATATGAAACGTTTCATGGACTCCTAATATTATTAACTAGAATTGTTCCAAGTTACCGATTTTTAGCACCAAAAGGAATAGTTATGAAAATACAAACATTGTGGAAGAGTATTTAGACTGAGAATTCAACCTGTGAATTGCTTCAAGAAATGAAAAACAAGGCAAATTAAATTTAGAATTAATCTGAATCCGAATTCAATAGCTGACTGAGTATAAAAAATCTATTTTGAGGAAAATTTTGCATACACAGTGATGTCTCGTTCGTTAAGATGAGAAGGAATGATATTGTAATTATTAATATTTGATAATACTTCCAGGAATTCTTCCTCTCCATTTTTGAAAGTGTATGTTATATTTATTACCAATCGAATGCGATCCGAATCCAAAGCCTTTAATAATTCTGAAGATTATGAAGCATTTACTCATCTGCAAAATTTTTGGAAAGTGTTCGAAAGATCATGATTTTGGAAAATTGTCAAACAACCAATAGATATTTAGTTCCTATTTACTTAACTTTTTTTTTATTCGTTATTCAGCAAATCACTCATGCATTTATTCATTTATCGCACTGTCTGGAGAGTTTAAACTTACATTTACAGGACGATTAAACTGAAAGAAGCAGTCCAAGAAGCTGCAGTCTGCTGGTGAATTAAATGAAAACATTCCTGCCGATGACGAAACTTCCAGCGGTTGTGCTTCACCCTTACATCGACAATCTTTGAGAAATACGCTCAATTTTAACAACTTTTTCATTTTGCGGAATTTGTCTTTGCAGAGGCAATTTTAATGTCATGAATTAACTTGATAAATATAAACACCCACTTCTATTTTGCCTTTAGTTTTTATTTGTTAACTCGCTGGTGGAACCAAAAACAAAACGAAAATTAAATAATTTTGTTGAAGAATATAACTACCGTCTTTCTTTTGTATGGCACTAACAGTCATATTAAAGCCCTGATTTGTAACCGTTGAATCAGTGATCATCCGTAGCACGGCCCTTTCTCCGTTGAATGTAAAAAATTTGTTGCGACTTGTAGATAATTCACCAGTGCGACTGCAAATAATATTCAAGTTACAGTTTGTTTATAATTGGAATTCGATTTTTAATTATTCACTTCATGTATTACTGATAATACTTTTAAAAGCAAGCATTAAATGACCGAAAAAAAAAGCCAAGCAAAATAAAATATAGCTCTTAAATATTCAAAGCAGCAACAAAGAAGAAAAAGCATTATTAACAATAACTTTGACAATTCGCTAACTAACTGCAATTTCTGTTTATAAATGCACTAAACGAATTAGTTCTTGCGTGTTATCGCTTTATCAGTGCTAAAGTTTGCCTGTAGTTGCTAGTATCACCAAATAAATATGTAAAAATGCCTGCTATGCAAAAAACAGAAATCATCTATGTTAAAGGACTAATTATATAGGTGGACAGTAAGTGCAAGAAGTAAATCAAAGTATTATTTGTCTAACACAGCTAAATTAACACAGTTTAATCCATCCCAACCATGAAGCATTTTTCTTGTCTCAATTAATTACTTCTGTATAACACTTTAATAACCTGATTAAATGTCTGGATGAATGCTTTAATCTGTCCAAGAAGTGTACGAAATCAGAACCATGTTCTAGGCTAAACGAATGAATTTCCATCAATATTGCGTTATGATGAGTTGAATCGACGGTATATTGGTCAAGCACAAGTTCTGTTTCACAGTCCAACTTATCACAGTATTCAAGGGGAAACCCGGGAGAGGAAAGAACTGCTGCACGATCAACTGGAATTGTACAGCTTTTCCGGAAACATTTGCATGCTAAATATTTCATCTTTTTCATTGTAAAATAATAAAATGAGAGAGAAATCAAAATGAATAAAGTTATTCAAACATCGGTTCGGTTCGGTTTGAGCAATAAAGCATTTTGAAAACCTCCTTCACTCAGCTAGCTCACATGTGTTGAACACTTTCACAGAGTGTGAAGGAGAAATGCCAAAATCATTGGAAGAGAGTAAAATGGATAACTTAGAATTATATGAAGTCATTTCATATCAAATCATTTTTAGATAACGAAACTTACGACTGTCAGTGCGACTGAATTGGGCCTCAAATAAGAATTTGTTACTTGCTGTAGCCAGCAAAAATTCCCTCTTCTCGATCGTTACTTGTATCAACATGGAATTTGTTCGCGATATTATTTCTTTTGGGACGGCACTTGTCAATCCAACAATCCTGTGGAAAAACTACGAAGTTGTCTGGATCACAGTTTTTACATAGTCATGTAGAAACTTGGTTTTTATTCGAATTAATTTCATTCATATTTAGCAGTAATCAAAACATGATAGTTTTTACTTGCATATCCCAGATTATCCATACTTACTCAGATAGTGGAGAAACGGTTTGGTCCATTGGAACCTGGAAATTTTCTGTTTCATAAATCGTAAATTTAACCATGGGAGCGAGCGATCTCAAATTCAGTTTTATACCGTAACCTTCGCTGGTATTTAGCATATATGTACAACCAGCGAAATACATGAAATTAATTGGTGGACTGGACAGCGCTTTATTTTCACCGGTCGCTTCGTGGAAAAATGTCGGGCAAGAGTTAGCTGCAGTAAGTCTCGAATATTAAAATCGAAAATGACCAGATAGATTGAAAGGAAACAGAAAGTATACCGAACTTAGTTTCGAGAAATTAGAATAAATTTCCGGATATGTTAAGTTCGTTGGTGGAAATTGAAATAGGATAAACAAAACAATTGAAAATGAGTTTTAAAACTTAAAGCACAAACATGGAAACAACATCTGTAAAGGGCTTCATCGCATGAATATCACTGCGACTGACTTGAAGTAATTTAACTAATAACCACCTAGTTTTTCTTAAAAAAAAAAAACCAGCTCATTTTTAAATTTTTCTTTGACGTTGTGGAAGATAGAAGTGATCCATTTAAAGTCTCAGTTGATGTGCCCATGTAAGCAATGGTGAAACATTATATTTCTACTGAAAAAGAAAAACAGAAGCTTATGAACATAGCGCACTTGCTGAAGTGGTATTGACTCTGTTAAATCGAGCATGAAACCCAGTAAATGCTTCTGTACCGTCAGTAACAAATTTCAGAATGAATCCACCACTAACAGCAGATGCAAATGATGGCCAAGCAATGTTTTTTCCCGATAGCCTGAGCCTTTTTCAACTTTAGTAAAATTTCTTTGGTTCAAGACAAGAACAAAGGAAAATTTATATCTTATACTACAACTCTTCATCTATTTCCTTTCCTTTAATCACCAATATGACTTACAATATTGCTCTATCATTCTTCTAAAGTATACCACTAACAACTTGTAGATAAATGATATTTTGTCTAATTTAAAGCAGTTTTAGCAATTTGATTGGAACTTTTGTGGTGTATTCTCCATTATATCTCACCCTGACTAATGTCTATCACTCTTGAGCTTTACAAAAATACCCAAATCGAGTTTCACTGGAGAATAAATATTGAAAAAAGAGAGTACTAGGAATAATGATTTTTAAATATAAAAAAAAAAGCTGTTAAAAGGTTTCGTGACTACACACGTAGTAATACGCGCCGAATATTGAGTGTTTGCATAAACGAATGTTTGGTGGATCTCAAGAAAATCATGTCGTGGCTCAGTTTCGAAGGAAACAATTGATAGATGTATTGATTGACCCCAGACTGCATCTATCTGAAAACTTATCTGATCAGAAATTCCGTAAAATATAAAACGGAATTAATTTTTGAAAATATTCATATCTTAATAAGCTACTGATCAATTTCCTTCTAGAATGGTATTCCAAAAAGTCATATTAAGGTGATTTCATAGTTATAAATCAAAAGAGAATTGCAAACGAACCTCATATTTACAATTTAGATTATTACAGTAGCTCGCAGGATAACCTGGACTTTTTAATTCGCCAGCTGTTATGTCAATCCCAAAAGTCACAGATCGACACCTGCATACATCCAAACGATTCGCTCCTGTACCTATGGCATACGTCGTGTAAGCCTCAACTTTACCGACCTATTAATTCCCTATTTCTGTCATTTTCTCCAGATTAATTCAATAGCTATCTTGGAAAAAATTCCGCAAAAAGGAACTTGCCAATAATCTTACCGCCATAATAAGTATTAAAGATGATGAAGCTGAAATAAGTGATGAAATGTGTGGGTAGCTGAGAGCTCATATGTGCAACTTCTACAACCGTACCACCACGACTAAAGTGCTCCGCTTTGCCGTAAAGTGCGGGTCCTGCTGACGGTTAGCAGAAAATGGAGCTGTGCTCGTTGAGTATTGGATTGTTTCGTGGCTTGATGTGCTCGAGATACGATCGAATTACATGCACAATAAACAATGGTTATAATGTGTGATGATGGCAAGCAGAAAACTCCGACCACTGCTCAGAGGAATCCAAAAAGTTCCGTCTTGTTTCGAACTCCCGAAAACCTTCGTATTCTGATATCTCTGAACAATGCGGCTGCGGCATTCCACATCAAATATTTCCACTCAACCATTAAATTTACATTCCTGAAAAAAACTGCCAGAACAACTACTTAATAAGTAGCAATAAAATCCTCAGCAGTATAAGAAATCTCCTGGATCACCTGGTAAAACTCAAGGTAAACCAGTGTTTGCCCAAAGCACTTTTCAAGTTTTGGAAATGGTATATGAAGAAGTCCAGAACAAGAACCATCAACGAAAGCAATAAAACTGGTTTGCTTCAATTACTTGTAAACTGTGGAACATACTTTGAGTCTGAATCGACAAATTTATCAGATCTGTTTCTAGACGTATTCTGACAAAATACGCGACACAAATTCGGCAACTTTACATCTGTTTTGCATTTAAAGGTAGTGATGTACTAAAAGCTACAAATAAACTTTAATTTAAAACAAGATAGTCTTTGCTTATTTTTAAAAAATACACCACTAGAAAAAGGAGGAGTAACTAGATATATGCATGGAACGGAGATATGACAGTAGCAAGGCACTTAAGGTAGGAAAAATGAAAACGCGAAAAAAAAACATGAAAAACTACAGAAAATGTTCAGAAGTAACCCGCAGCATCAAAACAAAGGCAAGATGAAATAAAAAAATCGAATTTTCTGACAAAGGCACCTCATTAATAGAAAGTTTTATCCCAGGGACAGAAGAATGTTTCCATGAACGACACTTACCACCGAAATTTGCAGCAAAATTCTCAAATCTCGGTTCCAAATTCTATCTGTAAGCCCTATTCTATGTGCAAACTCTTCCGTTCCCTTTGCTAAAAAATCCCCTCGGAAAATTCAATATTTATCAGAATCAGTGCAACATTCATGAAAACTACGATACTTCAGCAGATTGGGGAACACACATACATGACAGGATGAACTCAACAAAGACAAGGAATCATGTTCGGCGAAACTTGGGAGTTACCATTAAGAAACATGTTTTCATTAACAACCACTGACGGAATTTTTATTCCTTAGTTTAATTAAACATGAAAGACACATAAAGTCTTGCCCCGGAGCACATTCTACAGCATAAATTATTTTAAAAGTAGATCTATTAGGGAATGTAACAATGTCTAAAAGAAATCCTGTAGAAAATAACTTATGACTAATGCTTCAAAAAATGTTGAGGGAGAAATAGAAGTTTCGTCTCAACTTAATCTTCTAAAGAAATATAACAAAAAATAAAGCAAACATATGAGCGATTCACACCGGAAAATATATAAAACACCCTAAGCCACTTCTTAGCATGCAGATATTGTAAATTAGTATTATCTTCATGATAAGTTGCAAATAATTTAAATGCAGCAAGATTTCACCGCATCATAGATTTGATGAATTCAGGTAATTTAAGAGAAAGGTTATACTATATTATACTATACTCATTAAAGCTTTACCAATTTATAGCTTCACCAAACATCTCAAACTATCAATTTTTTTTTTTTTTTTTTTTCTAAATTGGCAGCATGCGATCAGGATGTCGACCAGGATCACTAATAGAACCCTAAGTTGAGATGCAAGAAGTAGCCTTTGATGAATCAATGAGATTATAAAAACATCTAAATCAAATTCAGTTACTAATCAATTGTAAGATTAAGAGTCAGTTTTTTAGTTCACTGCAAGTTTATCTAATCTAGTAAAATAATTGCAAACATCACGCTTTAATGATGGCTTTTGCTATTATAGAATGAAACTACATACCCTAAAACAATTCGTAGGAGGTTTATTAGTATATTATTTAATGTACTTTAGTACAGTAAGAGAATTTCACGAATTTAAACATCCCAAATTTCTTCGGCTGAAATCTGTTTTCCGCATAGTTCTTCATTAGTCATAGTAGCAGCAGTGACTGTATCGTTTGATTTTGAAGTCGAACGATTCGAAATTCTAGAATATATACCTTCACTATCAGAAAATGCCATATCATAATGCGGTGGTATTGAAATTGGTCGCGTATAGCCATTTAGGTTCGTGCCGTATATTCCCTTCGCATCAGCAGAGACAGCACTTTGATCTGCGAATATCTCCTCTTGACATGATGAGGAATGTGGGAACGTGGTTAAAGCTTTGCCAGGCGAACGATTCGCACTGATAACAACAGCAGCAGGGGCAGCACTACCATCATTCGATAAATCCAATGGCATATCGGATGAGATCGGAAGCGAGTCTGGTGGTGAGAGATGCAAATCGGTTGGCAGAAGTGCCGTTGCTGAATTTGCTCTCAAATGTATATGAACAAAACCGGCTCGTGTCCCGGATGATGTGCGCCCATGATGTACACATCTGAAATTATACGATCGAAAACTGCAAACACAACCTAAATCAGTATTAAGCCTTCAATACTATATATAGCCAGTTGCAGAATCAATACTCATCATCTAAAAGAGCAGTAAAATTGTCGAAAAATGGGAAAGATTATGAACTTAAACCAGAAAGCTATTTAGAGTATTATTTATTTATATCTACATATTATTTATATTATATAGTAGCTATTTATAGCTTAAATACTAAGTATGACTGAAATGACAAAGACAGCACTAACGAGTAGCAGTTATAACATTTCCTGCAATCTTATAATACATTTTACTACAAAGTTTCTTAGATTCAAATATATAAATATTTGATGTTTATTTGTTTTTGCAACTCTACTAATTTAATTTGGGAGACTGTTGAAGACTGGAGTTCAACAGCTCCCATATAGGTCAATTCTATCGAACACAGAAATGAAATGAATTATGAGAAAAATACCGGTTACGAGAACGTTCTGTCGTAAAACAACGTCTGTCAGCAATTTTCAAACGCATCTGCTCCATACGCGCCATATCTTCACGAAACCTAAATGATTATAAATATTTCGTTCGTGTGATAGTAATACTTTTCCGTTTGTTAGTCAGGCTATTTTATAATCGTTTCCACATATTAACAAGCACAAAATCAGGATTAATATTTCTGAAGAAAAATAGAGAGGTCTCTCGTTATTACATATAACTAAAATTTGAAGAACTAAAGGTGTATTTGATTGCGTGGTACTAGTTTTAAGACCAAATTCAAAACAAATATTGCAGAAGGTTACGTTAACAAGATAAAACTTCTATGTTTCAGAGTGCAGTCGAAGTTCCAGATTTAAATACGCACTTTACATGTTCAAAAGAAACATAAAATAGCAACATACCTCCGATCATCACCATTTCGAATGCGATCAATTTCTCTTTCCAATAAACTTGTTCTGCTTTCTGAGCTTTTGCGTTCGTCTTCTAGTTTTTCAGAGAGTCTTTCCTTCTCTTCTGTTAATTCTGCTATTTTTCGATCTTTCTCACTTTTCTCTTCTTCCATTTTCTTTAGTTTTCCCGAACTGAAGAAGCTTTAACAAAATCAACAGGAAGATCTGGATTGGAAGGGAAATTAAAAACAAATAGATGAAACTTTACTTCATTAAATTAAACATTTTGAGACTAACAGAGTATCCGATTGTGTAGCTATCGCCATTTTATTTTTTTGCATTTCCTCATGAAATCTCGCTTCTAGTTCAATGACATTCTTTTCCAGTTGTGCAATTACATCCTCTAAACACAGGAACTTTTAAAACCAAACCAACCATAAGCACATCGAAATAAACAACTCTCATAATAAGGAAATTCCAAGCAATCTCACAAAAAAATGGCAATTCATACATTCGGTGTTTGATTTTAATGCATGAGAAAGAACCTTTCGCATGAAGAGCTTTTTTAAGTTTCGTCAACTCATCGCTTTCTGGATTTCTAGCGCTCGAACCCTTTTTCACTCCAACTGAAACACTTTCTTTGGCTAGCTGCATCTTCAGTTGCGCATTTTCCATTTCAAGCTGTGCTCTTTCGCGATTCCATTCATCTTCTCGAGATCGCTTATCGAACATCGACTTCTGAGAGTGTAATAAATTTCAGAATTTCACTTTCAAAGCTATATATATTAAGAAACATAAGTAAAAAAAATTTTATAAAACGAATTTTGGAGACAAGAACGTAACAAACTTCAACAGCTTTCTGTAATGATTCGGCCCTTTCTACCCTTTCTGTTAGTTCTTCCACCTCTTTTTCTTTCCTCCATGCCTTCTCCTGTGCATTTCCGAGAGCTTTTTCCAAAATCTACAAAAAAAAAAAAACCTTTTCTTATCAAAAAAGGGGCAAAGACCTATCAAAAAAGCAGCTGAAAATTAAAACCTGAATATGATTCCTTTGGTCTTTCAAGGTAACTTCTAATGCTTCAATATCCATTTTTTGGCGTTCCTTACATGCCATCAATTCTTTATCTGCAAATGAATGCAAGTTCCAAAAAATCCTTCCTTTCTGAAAGAAATTCACTCTCAATAAGGAAATTAATACAGAAAAGAATTTTCAATAAAAATAAAATTATGAGAATCATTAGATTTATATCTTTCTTATAAATAGGAGATTTCAAGACATTTTAAATAAGAGGGACTTTTCTAACAAACTTCCTCAAAAGTAGGATTATGCAAAATGCAACAAACTCTGCGGAATAATTTCATTAAGCAACAAATTAAGTTTGTTAATTTGTTCTGACTGGTCTTCTGCCTGCATTCTTCGTACCAACTCGGTAAGTTTCGTTCGTAACATTTCGTTTTCAGAGACATACCTACAGACATTTTTCATAAATAATGGTTGAGAAGGTCGATGCAAGATAGAGTAAAAAAAATTTTTGTAAACCCAAAAACAACAATCATATTAAAATAAAATCATAATAAACTTTACTATAAGGTACCATCCCTTTAAAATATCAAGTACAAGAAGTTTACTATTTCATTAAGTCTGGACACACCTCGCCATCTGCTGTTCCATTTTCATGCGTGCCGCTTTCTCAAGATTGTCCTGCCTCTCCTTCTGTGCTGTTAAGCTTTCATATTCTTTTTCTATAGTTTCATAGGCTTTTTCCAACTTAAAAACCAAAAATTGAAAGCAAAGTATTTGAACAGGAGAAAAAGAGGCTACTAGAATTGTGATAAAAATCTGCCAGCAGTAGACTT
Organism: Setaria digitata; assembly: GCA_003640385.1. Lineage (NCBI taxonomy): Eukaryota > Metazoa > Nematoda > Chromadorea > Rhabditida > Setariidae > Setaria > Setaria digitata. The sequence goes on along the minus strand of RCAB01000008.1, from coordinate 84,849 downwards.
TAAAAATTTACAAAAGTTAGAAATACCTGTTGCAGACGACTAGCTTTAATGGTTAAGAAATCGCATTGTTGTTTCAAAGCTGAATTTTCATCTTGCAGCGCTCGAACTAAATTCTGATTAGCAATCAACTGTGCTTTCAAATTAGCGTGTTCATTTCCATCAAATGGTGGACTGGGATGATAGACTGGCGATGAAGATTCTGTAGCTCTGGAATTTTTTTATTTCTTACACTCTTATTAATAACAATGAATTAGTGAATACAATAAAGTGCATATAATAAAGTGCCAAATATTTCCAGCAACATTGCAAACTATTCCTTATGTTATAAACATCTAATACTATTACATTGTTTTATTAGTTCTTTGAATTCGACAGAACAACTGAATCAGCAGTAAAATGGCAATGATTTGCAGAATGGTAAGCGTTGTTAATGAAGAGAAATGCAATAATTATTAACATAATACAGCAAACACACAATTCGTTTTTCTGGTCGTTGATTGTTATCAGACATGGCTGTGAATGACTCATTGGTGCTATCTGCTGTTGAGCTGCGACAACTGAGGAATTTGCAAAACTTCTGAAATGGAAGGGAGCTATTACAAGGAGAAGTGCAATATAATATTTCATTTAACAAATCTCGGTGAAGGAAATAAAATGTCAGGAATTATTAACATGTGCGCAGCTAAACACAAGTGTTTAGCTTTCCGCATTTAAACATGTGGAAGCTTAGCACAAGCTCATTCGAGACATAGGAATTCATATTCCAGAAAGGAACACTGCAAGTCAAGTGAAAGTTACTTGATGAGTTCATTACTGCTCCGATTTGATAGCTGTTGCTGCTGCTGAATAACCTGTGACTGATATTTGCTAATCATTTGCTGTAACTTAGCATCCTCCACTACATCACTGCTTTCCACTATAAATAATAACCTGTGAATAAAAATAGCAAACAGCTGCAAAAGATTAACAAAGGAAAAGGAGAAAGAGCCTAAAAATTCATCCAAGTAACTTCATATGAAAATCCCAGAATGCAAGAGTTCCACAAGCATACATTTATAGATGTTGTATTGATCGCCCAATTATAATAACCAAAAGAAGTTCATTTGATTTAAACTACTACCCATTTTTCCAGTATACTACTTTTTTAAAAAGACAAGTTTTAAAAAAGACAAGTGTCAACATAAAACGAACTTAAATAGAATCAATACCTATCTGATCAATTAATTCAATAAAGAAAACCAATATGCACCAATGTAAATTGACTTTAAAGTGGAAAACAAAATGGCGAAATATGAACCTTGCTGAGTATTTATTTTGCTGTTTGAAGTAGAAATGTTATGAGCCTCATGCAATAAGGAGTTAAGGATTCGACCTTCCTGCAAATGCATGGGACTTACTGCATGTACACGTCGATCGCGTGGCTCTATCGACCAACTTCGCAGTTCACGTCGTTCGCCATCCATTAATTCTTCCCGTTCGCAGTGTCACTTTAAGTGACCAATAATAGAGTGAACTTTTCGAAACTAGAAAAGTAAAGTTGGTCATATCATTTGGAAATGAGAACGAAAACTCTTTTCTGAGGAAGCGTTGTTTCCCACTCAAAACGTCATAACATGAGTACCGAGGTGGCGGTAACTTCTAAATGGGATTCACTAGTAATGGTACATGGTAGAGCATTCACCTTTAGTTAAAAAGTTTTTCATTTCAAAAAATCGAGAGGACCATCACAAATGGAACCACAAATTACAAGCAACACTCAAACACCCCGTCTACGACCGCTAGAGTTAATACGTAGCAGGATTTAATGCGGTTTGCGAGATCTTCCGTTTCGAATATTTTGTTCTTGGATGTCGCCATTCCCTTCCGTTAAGGTGATGACGGGAATAACTGGTTGTTTTCTGTAGGGTCGGAATCGCATATCTGGTCGCCATCACTTCAGATTCCTTTGCCCACATACACACGTACATATATATATATTTTATTGTTCCTTTAGATTCTGCTCTCGAGAAACTCTTTCCATATCTCTTTCTGCTGAGGTCTCTGGCAACTTTGTTTACTTTTATACAGCTTAGCTTCTAAATGAATATTTTCATTTGTGTAATACATTTGCTTATTTAATGGAATATCGCTTGAGTAACTTGGAATGCTAATCTAATTTTAGATTTTGTTAGATGATAACGAACCAGATTGGCACAGTTGTTCTAGGCATAGCTTTGCTCTTATCCCTACGGGATATCTACGGCCATTCTAGAGGTGAATATGATGACGACGAGGTATTTGAAAAGGAATTTGGTGATGAGGTTGTTCTTCCAAACTTTTCTCCTTCGATTATATCATAAATGTGTAAAATTCAACACATCTTTTCAATTTCATTAAAAAAGCATTGTTTCAGGAAATTGACGAGAAACTGGAAGATACAGACTACATTCCAGTTAGGCAAGGATCAGCTCATTTTACTGCACCACCACATACTATAAAAAAACTTCCAAGCATGAAATTTCTGTTTTGGTTAGATTTATTTCTGATTTAGGAGGGTATTAAAAATAATCTCCCAATCATTAGTTTACTATTTTGATTGTAGTGTCTGTGAAATTTTAATTCTTAAACTGTATAGCCATGATATTGCTTTAAAAAAAGTGATTTTCTGTTTACATTCCAAGACGTAAGCAATATTTTTTTAAAAAAAAACTCCTTTTGTGATTTCGAAAACATACACATTACAGTGTTTCATGTGGATATCGGCAAGCTTTTGATGAATTCTCCCGCTACATACATGAGAAGTACCCTTCAATGAGAATCGATGGTGCCAATTACTCACCTAATGCATGGAAAAATGTTATGGCACAGGTTTATAACTTTTTTTATTCTTCTCTACTTGTGCATCATTCCTTAAAAATTGTTTTATTCAAAAATTGTTTGAACTTAAATCGAGGTTCTTGTTTACTGTACAGAGATGTAGCCTAATTACGTGAAAAAATAGGGTTGTTTAGCATTAGATCACTGTTACTTGAGAGAATGTTCTGAAAACTAATTTTTCTTTGTAAAAAAAAAAAAAAAAAAACTGAATTTTCAAGTAGAGTTCGATGTTATGCTAGCTTCTGGATTTGTCTTCGTGGAACTGAATCATTAGTTTACAAGTAGCTCGATGCATTAAATCAAGTTACATTTCTAGACGAAAAATATCATAAAAGACCTTTCAGGTTATTGGTCTGGGAAAAATAGTACTTATTGTATTGATTGTAATGGGGCAAGACCCGTTTGCGTCAATTGGACAGCCGACACCACGGATTTTTACATGGGCCCTGAACAATAAAGTTTCATCATGCATGATGCTATTTCTTCTTTCTAATACAATTGAAAGTTAGATATATGATTTTGATTAGCGTAGTTTGGGAACCTGGAAATTTTAACATAATGAGTATGCTTATTATTTAGCACATTATTTTCTCGCCCCTCCTGAGATGACTTATCTTCGTCCCAACTGTTATTTTTAAATAATTCGAAATAGAACCGACCACTGGGTAAGAGTGAATTGTTTTGTCTAAAAATAAATGAGAGCAGTGTTTTAAATTAAATTGTATGTTAAGGCCAGAGTACGCAGTTGTTTGCTTGAATTTAAAATTAATGAAGTGGGGCGAGAAAAGTAATGAAGTTCGCACCGCAGTTCTCATTTTACTCCAGGCTCTCTTATGTCGACAGGAGCATTTGAGATTTATTTGGGTGACGAACAGATATGGTCAAAACTTGAAAGTGGGCGAGTACCATCACCGTCAGAGCTAGTTCAGATTATCGATCAGCAAATGGAACTGCAGGGTGCGAAAGTAAGCTTCATATAAGTTTTTCTAAATTTAATTTAGTTTCTGTCGGATTTTTTTTTCCCAGTTCTCTTTCAGGTTTCCGATACATTTGCATTTGACTCGTCTTGATGAGCCATGGAATTTATTGTCTGCTCAAAACTTATGATTTAAATTATTGGCGATCATTTGGATTTATTGCTGCTTGTGACGAGCTTAATTGCTCCCTCTGTTTTAAATTTGTTCCTACTCTTTTGGATTTTCTCATAAAGATAGCTACAGAGAAATCTATGATAATTGAAGATTTGTTTAACTTCATTCTTATGCTTTTGCGGTATAGTTTTTGCTATTACTATTTATGAGGACAAGACTGTAAGATGTTGAGAGAAGGAAATGTAGCTAAGTTCATATGTTACTGCTGTATCTGCTCAAAGTCCTCCCATACAAATAGACCTTGGTTCTGTTTGGGATATTTTATCATTCTTGAATTATGGTTTCTTAAATTGTTTATGGATTTTCTACTGATTTCAGCATCCTCACTTATCTGTTTAGCTCTAAGTGTTTCTAGTTTAGAGAACAGTTCCTCATCCTTATTAACCGTAGTTGTCTATTGGTAGTCTCTCCTGTACCAGTGATCTGTGTTATCATATCGTGAGAATACATCCGACGGCATCCGACGGCTAGACCTTCCTATCATTCACTGTTATTTAAGCTGCAGTTAAGACGTGAGAAATTAAGGTAGTTTTGTAAGAAATTACTAGCATTTTGCTTCGAACCATTTTGCAGTTTTTATTTACCTCCGATACTCTCGTCATTATTGTATTGTTAGACCAACAGCCATTTTAATGTCTTTTTTCTTTTACAAGTTCAACAATGCTTAGAACTAGCTGCCTTTTGAACCAGCATCTTTGGCCTTCTGTCTTCCTCCTCATCATTGCGAATTCCAAGCTGGCGGGCCATCAGTCATCTTCCTTGAATCCCTGCACACAGTCTCAGAACATTCTATTAATTAATGAAGCCAAGACAGAGTAGCTCCAAGCTAAAATTTCGTCTCATCTTTTAAGCCAGAAGGCATAGGTCCACTCCGACAGTACAAAGAAATTCCTTGATTTGTTTTAGAATACTGGCAGAACAGTAAAAACTATTTCTATTGTTATTTTACTGGTGATAAGGATGTTTGACCAAAGCTCTGTCTCGATTCAACCAATTTCTGAAGTTCCGTTAATTTTAAATATCGTAATGCAGAGGATAAAAAAATCTTACATCAACATCCGGAAAGCTTTATTCTTGACATTAAATACCACAAAAACAAATCTGAAGTGTACGATGGTCATAAATCATAACCAATGAATGAGAATTTTTAAGATAAAACTTGTTTCATGTGTCTAACAAAAAGAAAAAAATTCCTGCACGTAGTGATATAACATATATTCAATGCGTGTACAAATTAAAGTTTGTTAACAATGGAAAGATATCCTGGAGTACTGAAATGTGCATCAATGTTTTTGACAGATTTCGGTACAAAAATTTTACGGTGAGTCCAAAATGGACCGAAACGTTTGCTGTTAACTCAGAACTTCAAGAAAAATTTGAGTACAAGTTTTCTTGAGGAGAATTTTCAGTTATTTCAAGTAATATATTGTACAAGTAGTTTCAGTTAACGTGTAGAGCGTTGGGCGGGTCTTAGCAGAGTGGAAAAAAGACTACAGCAAAGGAACGAAGCCGAAATCATCAAAGGGCGCTGAATTAAGGGCGGGGAACTTCATCAAAAATATAGACGCCTAACTGGTGGGCTCACTTTCAGGTAGAAAACGAGCTCATTTTTAGAAAGACTAGATTTAGAGATTCTCTAAATACAAGCTTTTCCAAACTGGGAAGCATGGGAGTTTGAGAGGGAAACACTAAAAATAAAACTACTTTGTCCTAATCATTTCAAATACAGCACAATATGACATGAGCAGAAATGAGGCAAAAATACAAGAAAAAACCGCACATGCTCCCGAAACACTTCCAAATAAACATTTACAGGCATCAAACTCATATACTCGGTGGCCAACAAGTAAATTTAAAAGTGAAAAGATTTCTGTGTACTGCAGCACAATCCTGCTTACATTATTCATTTCTTATTCAAACGAACAAATAATTTCAATCATTGCCACAGAAATTCTGCTGTTTAAAATTTCAAATAATGTCAGTTCATAAACTGCATATTATGTAGCATTTTTTTTTCTTTACGCTGCGTTTAACTACAAAGGGAAGGGGGTCGCAATTCTAACAAGAAAAATAGTAGCAATCTGATAGGGGACATACGGCAATTAGGAAAGCTATGATTTGGATAAGTAAAAATGGCAAATTGATTTACACAAATGTGAAGATAAAAGGAAGCTCATGCTTTCATATCCTGTATTTGTTTGATGAGATAAGCTTTCTCGTCATTGAACTGCTCATCTTCTGTGCGGTCGGTATGGAAATTAGTAAGAAATTCCACCAGTTTCTCCTTATTCCTTAATAAAATATCGGCAACAGCCTTCGACTTATTTGGATTTGCCACAAAAACCTTAAAATTAACGGATTTGATTAAGGGACAATTGACAGTAGAACGAATTTTTTTTTTTGATGTTAAGCACAATGGTGACGGACTGTCAGTACTAAACAAAATTAGCAGCAGTTATTTTCCAGTAACTCCATCTACTGGAGATCTGAAAAAGCTTTTCTCTTTAAGTTCGATCCTAAAAATTCTAATATATATGAGCCGCTCAGTAAAGATCCATTTAAAGTTTTGAAGCACATTTAGTGAGAAAACACAAAGTATTTAAATGTGTAAATTCTCTAAACCAATTTAAAATTATTGGAAGCAATTAAAGGATGAACCTTAAAAACATGGAAAGCTTCAAACTGTATACTACGGCTTTTCTCTTTGAGCATATTCATCATGAGCTTGAGATTGTCCGCATTATTGATGTATCTCGTCATTATATTAAAATTGTGACGATCCAACAATAACTCGCCTAACAACTGAAAAATACACAGCTGCAAAACAGAATAATCATGACTTCATAAAAATACTAAACAGTGATCAGGGTGATTGAAATGAACCAGAAGGACAAAAACCTTTAGCGACTGTCTCCTTGTAACATAATTTTCTGAGTTCAATAAATTTTGATAAGCTTGAAAAAATTCATCGTATTTGCTATCCAAAAATTCAGCACAAAGTGCCTTGTGTCTCGTAACCAATTCTTTAAATGTCGAAAATGCGTCGGATGCGATATCAAAGGTAGATACCTGAAACATAGAGATATGTAGCTGAAGCTATACCTATTTTTTAAACACAGGTTAAAATTCTTTTTTTTTTCTTAAGTCGCCTTCGTCGAACTGTCCCTATTATTCACCGCCAATCGCATCATAACAGACGACGCCCAAGAAGGCTATAGAAATCAATCAACTCAAACACTTCACTTCTGTTTAGATATTAGCAATTTGGACAAAACCTGTTCAATTTCATTACAAATTGCGAATGAAATGTACTAGATGCATTCATTATTTACTTTTGAGTATCGAAATAAAGTAGCGAGGTGCGATTCCATGGAACTACTAGACTCATTCGATTAAATACGAATATAAAGACCTTACAAAAAGTTTGAGGTTAATTTTTATTTCTTTATTTTAAGAGCAAAAAACATGTCGCCATGAAAGTGGAAAGTTGACCTCGACATAATTGAAGAATTTGTAAAAATCGTTGCCATATAAAACCAGTTTCGCAAGATTCTCATGCCGAATACACTCTCGCAACATGCTGCCACAAGTGACGGCTATTTCAGGAGTTTCATATCTGAAATATGACTCTTAAAAGTAAGCAAATTATTTTCAGAGTTTTTATCATAGACAAAAAAAAAAAAACTACTAATAATGTTAAACAAGCCATCATAAACGATTTTTCAAAACATCAGAAACTATACTTTTCTCGCTTTTCGTTCTTTTTTCTTTTATTGAACAAAAGCACATAAAGCTGCCCTCAAAATCAAAATACCCTCACACAAGTCTCGAAAATTTTCGGAAATCTCCACGTACTCCAGATTCAAATAATTTCGTTCACTTTAATCATTAACATAAATGTTACGTTAGTTTTGTATCATGACCAGTGTGTATTAACACATTCTACTCGAAAAGAATTGATAAGAAAATTCTGTTCTTTTCAAAAGATTTCTTTATTTTATACCTACTTTCCATCCTCTTTTCTCTTGTGAAAGACATAACATAACTCATTCGTCAATTTATATTACTGCAGGAAGCGATATAATTTATAGATTTCAATTTTATTCTTCATAACAGATTTTAAAGGATAACCCTTTAACGAGTGCTTCAAGAATCTGGGGTCGTGTATGAACATATTCTACCGTAGGTGAACGCGTCCCAATCTGCCGCCGCAAAAGGTTGTTAAAAATTTGTGCAACATCTTTCTTTGCCTCGAAGTCAAGCTTTACTAAGTTCTGGATTAGCATCGGAAGGATGGATGAATTGTACGCTTCCTGCGCCAGCTGCGTTACCTGCAAAAACCATTATTCCTTCTGTTTCACTTAATCACCAGGAATATTTAAACTTGGTTAGCGGTTACCAGTGACTATCTAACCTTCAGCTGGACCCCCTAACACTGTCTAGATGGTACATGAATACGGCAGCTTCAACAAATTTAGTTTCGATAAACACAGGTGGAACATGAACTTCTAAGATAAACAGATCTCAAATTATCCATATCTCTGCGTTTCCATGAAAGGAAAAAATGCAAAGGTCAGCAGGAATGTCTTATCCTAAATAGATTGAAAAAAATGAGAGTTATGCTTTGAGAGGAAAAAGAAGCAGATTGAATGCGAATTATTTGATTAAAAAAAAAAAAAAAAAATGATTCCAGAGAAAAGAAACACTTACCTGTTCCATATGTGGCTCCTGACTTTCCTGCCCGTAGATGATACCTTTGATTGCCTGTAACGATTTATTCACTTCTTCTGCAACTTTTTCATTTTTCTTATCCCCTCGTTCCAACTTTTCCAGTTGTGTCAGTGAGTCTTTCAAATTTTTTACGATGTCCGGCGGTGATTTATGCGATTTGCCAAACAATGGCAAGGGCATTGTAAAACAATAAAAGCTGAAACTCGAAATTTCTATGAAAATCCAAGCTCTGAAAAGAAAACTAAATCAATAACGATATACAGGAAAAAATACCACAGAATACGTGAAAAAATTCAAAACGACTGATTATTACTTTGATCAACTCTATCCACCTAAAAATATCACACAACACATATATAGTCGTGGAAATCATCTAAACCACTGACAAAGAAGAATGAAGAAAATAATGATTTTAGGAGCGAAGAAAAGTGTTATTCGAGATACACGATAATAAAAGACTGGTCAAATGTCAATTTGTGCAAGCGATCGGGGATCAAAAAGATTATGGTTTCTTGTAAAATGGAAGATGCTTGAATAGTATTCTTGAGCAGTAAAGACAAATGTCTTTACATTTCACCAGGAAAAAGGTTTGTCTGACCAAACAAAATAATAAGCGCACACATTTCATATCAATATCATTCTTCGGACAGTTACTAACAACCCTAATACGGTTTCGCCTGTTTCTGATGTCTGATATGAACTCGATAAATCCAAGTTTTCGAAAATAATCATCTTTATCTTCATGTAAAATTGAGATATGGAACCAATAACCTGAAACGCTTGAGAAAAGTCTACAAAAATAAAAACACTTGAAAATTTGTATATAATCTTTGAAATCCTTTTATATCTGGCAAAAAGCTTATTCTTGCTAAGCTAATAGAAAGTCGAATCATATCTAATGTTAAAAAATGAACCAAAAGCAACATAGATATTTAATAGAAGAATATAACTCTTCCGAAAATTCATCAGCACGAAAGCAACAGCAAAAATATTAAAGCTAAGAAAAAAACAAAGCGAGAAACTTCATAACTGGATTTGATTTGAAACTCCATAAGTAATTCCTAATTTTCTTAACCCCCGAACAAAAAGTATAAAACTTTATAAATTTGTTTCACAGACTACTTTCCATTCATCGTTAAGAAAACAAGGATAACATCATTTCATATTTCACTGAATCTGTGGGAGGTTAAGTTGCTGCAATGACTGTACCTGCAAACAATTGATTGCCTTACTTCCCTATCTTCGTAATCAAACTACATCTTCAAAAATAAAAAAGGATCCCCAATATATAGAGGGGAAAAGAACCAGCAAAAATAATATATGGTTGCATAGAAATTCGAGAAATGAACTGGTTAGAAGAAAAGAAATCGAAGTACAGTATAAGATTAAATGGATCTTTCCCAGATCCATAGGTGATTCATAATCAAAGAACTGAGAATGACAGTGCAACAGGAACACTAGTTGAAAAATTTTGGGTTGAAGTTAAGATGCAGTAACAGATGATCTCGAAATGAAGCATGCGGAGATGAATGGAAAAACCATATAGATCAAGATATTCAGCTGTGCAAGGAATTTGTCTTACTGAGTCAATAATTAATGTATTCAAATGAAAATACGATAGTCCAAAGAGAAAATTCACCATTCACGTACCTTGCTAACAGCACAGAAGGATTGGCAACACTTTTTTCGATTATCAAAAAAGAAAAATAAACATGCAATAAACATCTGAAAAATGGAGAAGCATTCACCCATGATAAGGTACACCAGCATACTAATTCCAGAAAATTCTCAAATTTCTAGCTCTTTGCTATCTTCGCTTCCAGCATCTGCTTTTTTATTTTTTAAATGGAGGATTACAAATATCAGTCCAAAAATCCCTTTCGGACTACACTTTTCCACTATGTTTAGACAAGTTTTCGAATAAGATCTGATATTAAAAAAAAAAACACAAGTTCAGTAGAAAAACAACGTAAACACCAACTAATACATTGTGCCTCTTGTGTAGGGGAAAAAAAAAAGATAACAGCTTATTTCTGGACATAATATAACATAACTTCTAACTCTGAATTCAGAGAGGAAACAAATCGGTAAATAAGAAATGGCAAGAACAGAAAGGGAAATGAATTTCAGAGGTAGATCTAAAATATATAAGAAGGTCATAGTATAACTATTACTCCCAAGTCAAACACAAGGTCAGCAGTCTGTAAATGTGAATGGGAATAATAAAAGTGAAGTATATCTATACATAATGTTCACTGATCACCATCAACATCATTCTAATGACATATAGGGTCAACAAATGATATCTGGCGAAGAAAGAATCTGATCCTTTGCTCACTCGCCCCACTGACTTTTTTCTGCAACCGGAAATAACGCTTGGCACTTCTCACTGGAAAATCGACGTTATGAGAATCATATAACATAATAAAATTTTCACTTCTGGCTGAATTCATCAAGACTGAATACTTGAAAGTATTTTACATGGCTGCAATTGAAATTCGTTTATTAAATAAGATATGCAGCCAAAAAGCAAAGATGAAAATAATCAGAGCCTATTTCCATCGCTTGTAATCTTGTAATGACATCCTCGACTGTATATTTAGCCTGCTCTATAATAATATAGTAATAACATTAACCACATAGTATCCTGCCTGGCGAATAAACTTGAGGTCAAGTTTACGTTCTCTTAAGAATAAAACTGCATACGAACTGAGAACTTCACTTCTCATTACTACCTTTTAATGAATAACAGACGAACAAGACGGTGAACTGAACATCTGAATTTGAAGCTGTGACACAAAAGGAGACAGTAGATGGCCTACATATGTCCTAATCTGTCTCATTTCGCACCCTACTTCTCAACACGCTCATGCCCTCTACATCGCCTGTAATACACGCTGGCAAACAGTCCTAACGAAAAAATATTCGATTATTTACGACCCCAGCACAGGAAGCACATCGCTTCACACCATGTCGCACTACCACAATCTCACCGCACTTCACAAACCCGTCGCTACAAACCTCAACGATACGCCCAAGCGTCGCAGATCCCCCTCCGCCCTCTAACTACAATCTCATTGATTCCGTTTTAATGCGGGCCATCAAATCTCTGCTACACCGCTATGAAATTTCACTCGTCATTTTTAATATGAAAGTTGAGTGCGAGTATCTGCGGGATCTTCTAACTGAAGAAATGAAAAAAGTGCTTTTCGTAGGGTGCGACGTTGACAAGGATTTGATTTTGGTGAGACTGAAACTATACATGTATGACGCTTGTGGCATGAATCCCGTTTTTTTCTCTGTTGAATTTTCGAAGTTGCACCTCTATGATTTAGGAAAGCATTGCATGAAGGCATTTTGATGAACTGTCCTACTTCATTCATTTTATAGTCTCTTTCACTGTTTTCGTGATGTTTTCAAGTTAAAGTTTTCATTTCATCTCAGAAAATTTAAAGTCATAAATAGATGTTTAATTTAACTGTAAAGCTAAAATCGGGTGTAATCATTCAGAGGCTTTCAGACAAAACTAACGATAGCACGGCGAAAGTGCAAGTGACTAGCTCAGATGCAAGGTGTTGGATATTACTGCTCCAATAACTCCATAAATTTGTCGCATGACGTACTGAAAAGGGATCTTTTCAGGAGATAGGTGAATGGTAACCGAGGTGAAGATGGAAATGAATGGAGCCAATGACCGTACAGCTTTTTTATAACTGGTCTTTTTAGAAGAGCTCTTCTACCGCATCCTTTCTGAAGTTGTTTAGATCGTAAGCAGACTCCATCATCCATAGTTTCAACTGGAAATATACGGCTCCTGCACTTAATTTCTTCACTTAACCATAAATACCACCTGTTCCTGAGTATTATGAAATTAATAGGTGGCACGAACATCAAAGTTGAACAGCGTGACTTTCATTGCAGTCGCTTAAGCTACTCATAAACCGAGCATATTTCAAAAGCCGAATCTAAATAACAAAGAAGTAGACCTAGAAATTAATATACTGAATTAAGATTTACATTGTTGACACGGTTAAATTCAAATTTGAACATGATCGTCTAGAGATTTCAGGGAGAGCTAGCATCATCTACCATCGAAGTGAAGGAATGCCGTGATGAAACTTATTGTGCTAGATGGAAATGTAGCGTACAGGTGTCACTATTCATATTCTTGACCCAAAGTCCCTTGAGCGGGATTACAGTGCATAGAAGGTGCGAGACCTGTACGGGTGAGGAAACTTATGGTAGGTTGCACTTTGGAGTCGGGTTGTGCGAGAGTGCAGCCCAATTTTAAGGCATCAGTCTTCAAAAAACCATTTCATAATGAGTATGCATAAGAATTAAGACTTGTAACAACCAAGAATGAGACAGAGAATGTTAGTTGTAATCCGCAATATGGCAAGTAAGAACCCGTTTCCCAAAAACTTATTCTTTTTACTTCCACGAAAAAAAACAAACTGATCAGTTTCCGAGAAGGGAGAGATGGTAGGTCAAGAGAAAGGAGTTGCGTTTAATGAGATGACCTGGATATCACGGTTTTTAGAATGAAGCTTGGTCGAATTAAACTGAAGGTGAAAATATGTTTTCAATGATGCAAAACGTCGGGGATAGGGATGAAAAGTGGAGTTCAGCTTAAATTTGGGTAAATTCTAGGCATGTCATAAACAGCATTCAAAGAGTTTTTTTTAAATTTTTGGTGGTGTAGGAAACTTATGGTAATTATTTACTTTTCTAAACAGTTCCTTCATTAACTTTAACGAAGTGCTTGCTGAAACTTGTGTTTTGGAATCGCATAATTTATAAGGTAGCTGCTTTAATATTAAAACTCTTAATATGCAATGAAGTCAGCGATGCAGAAGAGGTGGTAGAAATTTGCCAGTACTCCTGTTTATTTTCCTAACGTCATATTCGAAAGGTACATATGTTGACTGTATGTAAACTACCTATTCGGGAAACTTTTAGAGTGAATTAACTCGCTACCTGGTCATGTCACTCGAAAGAACATAGTAGCGATATATAACAAAGTCGGAAATAGAGTTTGTTTTTAAAACTATACGATTAAGAAATTTTGGAATCCTACTAACTTCTCCATTAATTCACCATCTTAATCTTAATTCAAGTCTCATTTAGGATATCAAGTGAATATAGCAGAACCAGTGTCGAAAAATTTTAAATAATGGTAAGATATCAGACCAAGTAATATTCCAAGACAAAAATATATAAAATGTTAGCACAAAAACTAGGCTCATATTTTTCCAAATATATAATTTTTTGATTAAATCACCACCGAATAAACTGATGGTTTTGAAGAATTATGGAATTTGTTTATTTCCTGTAGCGTGGATTTCAATTTATAGGCTGTAAATCAGCAAAATCTTTTTCACCTCATTTGTCAGATAGCAAATGTACGTATCTCGATATAATTTGGCTAGATGGTTAATTTCAGCAAAGAACAATCCCTGTTATGCTGATTATCAGAGTTCTTCATGTTCTTCTGTATTAAATCTTATTCCACATAAAATTATAAGATTAAGGAATTCTCAGCATAATCTTTTGTAAATTTATCTAATCAGGAGAAGATCATTTTCTCAGATTTTCTATCGTTGGAGTTGGTGATCGGTTTTTCTGATAACGGCTATGAATGAACGTGGATGTTCCATTGAAAGTAGATTCTATTGGTAACCCAGAACGTCCTTCAAAAATCATCGTTGTCTTGAGCAAATACCAACCGAGTGCCATAGAGAGCAAAATCATGCAAATAATGATGAATATTGTCAATGTAACGACACAGTAGCGCAGAGTAACGAATAGTTCACCGGCTTTCTACAAAAAAAAAAAAAAAAAGTTAAACAATCTTCTCGAACACTGTTCGAATTATTTCAAATTCTTTAATTAACATGTTTACTGCAGAGTTCAGTCGACAGATGGGACAAAATGTTTTTCAAAAGGTTGGTGCCCCTCATATTTTCAAACTTTACCTTCATCCTTCTCTTTTTCGTACTCTTACTTTTGGAAAATTGAAAATTACAAATAAGAAACCTGAGCAGCTAACTGGATATCTTCCATACCGCAAGCTTTGAAACATACATTGCCGGAAAAGATATCAGTAGCAACACTGGATAAAGGAGCATCATGATGTGGTGCTCCTTCTGCTCCAGATGCTTTTGGCAATGGGATGAATAGATTTCTGAATCCGTTTAAGGTGTGCGATACATCAGAAAATAATTGCGCTATGTTAATTTCATTCGGTATGCTGGCGCTATTCGACATCATCCCTAAAAGTTACTTTGGTTGTAGACGTTCCCAAGACCAATGAGATTCATTTAGAATAAAGCTAAAATGGATTCATTAAGATTCATTTAGAATAAAGCTAAAATGGAAAGTTTATATGCCAAAAAATGTCTACTTCACATCCCTAAATGTTGAAAAAGTTGGGACAGTTTGTGCCTGGTTTGTATTACTTACTTTGACTAACAGAGTGCTAAGTAAATAATGTAAGACCCAGAGTGGGAGCAAAATGTAATTTCTTGAGGGAACTATTCTATTTTATTTTTATACTAACAATCTTTTTAGTAGCAGTCATCTGGGAGAATACCAACAGAATTCTTAGCGTGCAACAAGTTTAAATATTTTCAACATAAGTTTCTAATATTAATGTCTAATTTGAAAATGAAGAAAGATGTGTGATGGCTCTAAGAGGAACTGATTCCTCTACCTCCTTTTAACAGAAATAATAGTAGAGTGAGCTAATTTAGATTGATTTACATGGGACTAAACGGCATAGTATCGATAATAAATAAGTAGAACAACTCAAGTTTATGTATCCTGAATTGGAAAGGTTCCAGGAAAAAAATCTTTTATCCATCTGGGACGTTTAACATGTAAGGTAACTGAATTCGAGAAAAATTAGCTGCGATATCACCGTCAGTCCCTGGGTTAATAATTGTCAAATCTAAAAAAGTGACAGAGATTTACGAGATGGATTCAGGGAGTGCTTCAGCAGAGGCAATTATATCAGATATAAACGTTCAGTAATTTATAGCTAAAAGTGAAGGAGGACAGAATTCCTATTTGGCAATTCATTTCGGACTATTTTGAGAATTTTAGATGATGCTGGCTTTGACTACAAAATCAACTATAGATTTCCGCTCTTTCTGATAAACACGGAGAACTGATTATCTAAAGTTAAAATTTAAACCAACGAAACATTGCTATGTTAAAACATTGAGCAATTGCATGAATGAAACAGATTTAAATTGACAGACAACATATAATTGTGGAATAAAACAATAAAACTAAAACTGGGGAGTAGTAAAACAATTTTATTGTTTTTCCAACTTCCCACTAAAAACTGAGGTCTTCTCCTCTTTTAAAGTAATGTCTTTGGTTTGTTTGTAGGATTACTATAATCAAGGATTAGAGATGTAAACAGTGATGTGACAGGCAATATATCTTTTGCTCTACAAAAGTAAACTTAACCATTGGCTTTCTGAATGAAAAATGAAACTATTGGTTAAGAGATGAAGAAATTCGTTTTTATGCAGAAAGGGTTAAAGAGGCAAAATGAGGTTGGATGATTCCATCAACATGGCCCACAAAAATGCGACCTATATTCGCTAGTAGTTGACACCGCTGTACTGTCCAAGGACATCGTTCATCCGTAATGCGTACTCAAAACTACAACTGCAGTGCAATGTGGAAAGAATTACAGAGCAGGAATGCAATAATCTTTTCAAAAATTATAAATATGTGCAACACTGACATGGTTAACTTGAGGGTGCTGTGCGAAGTACTCCTAATCAGCAGTACTGTGCACGGCAGGTAATCAAATTTTTCCCGTACTATCTTGCTTGCACGGCCGCCAGTCCATCTTATGTATTAGAATTGTTTCCACTCAAGTAAAAGGAATTCGATTGGAACTTTCCCTGTCGAACATCTCTAATTTCCACTGATTAAGAAACTGGTAAAAAACTGATTTGTATGAAGCCGATTTCAAATGGCGCTTCACAGCACTAATGTCCACTGGGAAATCCTCGCTTGTAATTCCATTAAGACACACCACTGATTTTCTTGTAAATACCATTTGCAATTGTCGAAAACCACAGTGCAATCCATTTCCCGAAATCATTACCATTCCCCAATCCCTTCAGATCCATCAGCTACCAAAGAATAAAGGACTCCCAAACGGCTGCAGGAAACTGGATCTCTACACGTTTCCAAAAAAAAAAAATATATATATATATATGTTGTTTGGAAGTTTTTAATGGTCCTGAAACGACCCAGGTATCGACTAAATCTAAATGTAGAAACTGTACCTAACCACATCTAATAGCAGCCTATCTTTGCTGTTGGGTTGCAGACAATATATTTGGATACTGCAGACGATCATATTCAAACTGTACAGTAATGATAGTTAGTAACACTGTTTATGTTTGAATATTTTTTTTCCGAAATTCACTATTCACAAATGCACCAAATACAGTTCCTATAAATCCTTCATTTCTCATCACCTGAACAGCAACCGCGCATACCACTTCAGAAATAACGATTAATAAATCGAACTTCTTATATGTTTACTCACTTACATGACCTCGAATTTGCCAAAAAAAAGTCTTATTCTTTTTCGATATCAAAAAAATATTAATATTGAAATATTTACTCTGCAACAGCCGTGGTAGTACTCTTACATAATACCTTAATCAATGTTTTACTTTAATTTTTACTTACTATCTTCATAGAAATAATCACTTAAAAAAACAATACGCAAACTGAACCGGAAATTAACGTCTAACAATATATTGAGAGATGAGAAAAGACTATATCACTGCAAAAAAGACAAGCAAAATAACTGCATTTAGGCTACTAACAACAATAACAGAAGTAGCAAATACAAGACATAGAAATAATCACAGGAAAGTATAAGTGTTCGGTTTAGATGAAACGAAATAGTGAAAGTATGAATTTATATGAGAACGAAATAATCTTCCATGAGGTTAATATGAAAATAAATAAGATTCATTAGAACCGCGTCTTTGAAACACTTACTTCTTCATTCAAAACGTCAAAGGCAGTAAAATCCTTTTTGAATCTTTGATAAAAGTAAAACTAGATCATTCTATTTCCTGAGATTTTTATTAGGAAAGGAGACTTGTAACCCATGAAATATTTCTACACTTGGTTTGAAAAATGATGAATGTCTTTCCGTTTTTAAAGTATGGTACACGAAAGGTAAGCCAGAGGAACTTAGTTCTTAATTTCAGTTGAAATATAAATCAAAATGAGGGGTAGGGTAGGAACGGGGGATATACAAACATAAAAATGAATGAGTATAAACAATTAACGCTTCCTTCTCTCCGGACTGCGTTCTCTTCTTGTCGCTCTCCTTTCCCTAAAAATAAGACAGCAGAACATTATAACACAGTCTACTCATACAATAAAATTACTAATAAACCTAAAAATTTATAGTCATGACAGATACTATTGCTAATTTCACTGTTGATTCTTTCATCTTATGCTTATACTGCTCCCATATTACATTCTTCCTTCCTCTCTCCAAATATAACTTTAATTTTGTCCTAATCATTCGCTCTTTCCCTATTACAGAAACAATATCTTTTTTTTTATGATAAAATTTAATTCTGCCTTCTGTAAATCCCACGATTCCTTTCATTTAGCCTAGTCAAATCATCAACTGAAACCCACTTCGACCGCGACCTTGATCTGTCGCGTTCACGCCCCTTCTCACGGCCTTTTTCCTACAAAAAAAAAAAAAAATTTTGTAAATTTTTTTCAAATTTTCGAACTCTTCCTTTTCATATATAACTATATTCTTTTATAACACCCGCCTGTTTTATCAAGTATATTGCCTAATTTTCGTTCACTTATGAGAACCTTTTATCAAATATTCATTTAAATCATTGTGCCTTAAGATTTCTAAGACCGAAATAAAAAATGGCGCTGCAAAGAGGCTAAATTCCTACAATGCTTATTACAAATCATGTAAAAAAGAAATCAATTTAGAAGGGAAATCCTGAAGTATGAAAAATGAAGACGAATACCCGATCTCTGTCACGTGCTCGTTCACTTCTTTCGATCTCACCTTTACTTCTTTCACGTTCTCTATCACGGATATTCTTATCATCTTTTCTATCTTCTCGCTTCCTACTCCTTGACCTGAAAATGGATTTTTTTTTTTTTCTTTACATGTTCGTAAAATAAAAACTATTTTACATATATAACCGTACACTTCATGGGAAATGAAGTACTGAATTATGAATCCTTCCAGAATGAAGCTCCTTTACATAACTTTAATCCACTTCCTCTTCTTATAAAAAATATATTTATACATATAAAAAATAAAAATAAATAAAGTCTGAACCTAGGTAACAATGGTTAAAATACAACCGCAAAAAAAACCTTTTTGTTGTTTTTTTTTTCTTCTTGTCTTTTTGTTCGTTTAGCGCATCCAGTTTTTCCTCCATTTGTTTCAGAAGGGAAGCACGATATTTTTCTACCTGGGAAGAGATATCGTCACATCGCTGGGATTCCAGTTCATCTTGATATTTGACGACCTTCACCTAAAAATTGTGTTTTTTTGCTGAGGAAGCAATAGAAAACTGCAAAATAGTGGTAAAGTAGCATACCACATTCGATACAACATACCTCAATTTCACGCAAAATTTTTCGCCTTTCTTCATCCAAACGTGTAGCAGATGAAATGAAGCACTGTTGGAAACTTGGGTTTGTTCTGTAAGATGAAAAAAAAAAAAGTCAAGTAGATGATGAAGTCACTAAAGAGCAGAGAGGACCAGAAATGTATAAATATGCTGTATATATGACTCCATATATATTTGTATATATCTGCTATATACAATGAAATAAAAAACTATTCTATTATTGAATTATAAAGTAATATGAACACGTCAAATTTAAATTAAAATGAGACTAGGGAGAAAAAAAAAAAAAACAAACTTGTCATCATCGTCTTCATCCGGACATTCACCATCTTCACTCCCATTTTTATCATCATCGATCGGGGCACCATCAATGTCATCTTCCTGATCAATTTTACCTGCCACGTCATCATCTTTACCATTTTCTAATAAATCCCATTTGCTAGTAGTTACAGCTTGGCTTGCAACAACTGACGGGTCCACCTAAAAACACTTTTTGTGAAATAGAAAAAAGAAAATCCTTCGAAAGAACTGGAGTATGGTTTCAAAAAGATTAAAAATGTTTTAAAAAACTGAGAAAATTTTGTTAAACTGACAGCATCCCATTGACTTCTCTTAAATGTTGCAGCTTTCTTCGGTTGTGTATCCAGTGTATCTTCTTCAATGGGTACGCCATCAATATCTTCTTCCTCAAAAATTGATTCCTTTTTCGTCATTGCTTCGTCTGGGCCTTCCTCGATCGGAGCTCCATCAATATCATCTTCTTGTATTTCATCTTCTTTCTAAATGAGGTCAATTTTATGCACAATCTAATCATGAATAACTCATCGAATTTAGGATTCAAAAAGATAGCAATGAGGGAATTAAGTTACCAATTCTGTTATCATTAATAATTGGAAAACGAAGATAAAATCTAAATTGTTCTATACTAAAAGATCCATAGACGCCTTAGTGCAAAAAAAAGGAAGGAGAAAAGAAAAAGAACAACCGCAAGGCCTAAGAAGACATTCTGCAACTGAATAAGGAAGTCTGTTGGGTAAATTGAATTATCTTCCCAAGTACGAAAACATAGCATCACCCGCTGCTTGAATTGTTCGGCTTTTAAACGAGCCGAAATTTTTTCATATGTTTTATTGAGTTCCTGAAAAAACAGTTAGATTAACTCCTTAAAAAAGAGTCCTTTATAATCAAAAGCACAACAGGAAGAAAATTCAATTGGATCTCATAAGGGAATACTTGTGGTCCAATTATATGCCGGAAATATAATGTGACACCTTGAAAATTTCGGGCATCAAATCCCCAATATATTGTCGGTAATAGAACACATCTCGAACTCGAGCAGCGCAATTTGCCAGTATATCCGAAACCAAATATAATCTCGCAATCTAAAAAATGGAAGTATTTTAAATGCTCAAGTAATAATTTTTAAATATTTAGATAATGAAATGGTATTTTTCCATTCTTTTTCCATCACAGAACTGAAATCTGAAAATCAAATACCGCAGAATAACAAAATGCAAAGACCATTAACCTTTTAAGATCTAAGCCCATAATTACTTAAAAATACTCTCCATGAAGAATATATTTATGGTAATTTTGTCACATACAACGTATGTATGGCGCTAACTAAAGAATGCCACAGAACTGTTGAATATTATTAAATTTATATTAAAAAAGCTGGAAAAGAATGGATGAAAGAAAATAGTACAGCAGTTAAGATAAATGCAAATAGATGGGTATGAAATTCTATGCATCAATTGAACGTTAAAAGAAGTACTTTTTTGTGCAGTGGTGTTTCATCAATTGTCAGCGATTCATGTAAGCACTGGGAGATCTCTTTGGCACATGTGGCATGTTCTACACACCAAACCATTGCATCTGCCACAGATGATTTCTCAGGAAGAAGTCCACGAAGTATATCCTAGAAAGTCATCGCTCACCTCATTGTCGATATAAAAATACGATAATGAAATATGATTTCGCAAAAATAAACATAAAGAAGAAAAATTATAAATGAAAGAAATGAAACCTCAAGTTCATCCCGTTCAGCGGTGCTCAGTACCCCTCTCCACTTTGTTTTAATTTCTTTTCTCTCTTCTTCTTCATCTTCGCTGCTACTGTACTTCCTTTTTCGAGATTTAATCTGTAGATAAACAACAAATAGGAGCAGAGAAAATGTAAGAAATGTTACTGTGCGAAATTTTCTTGTACTATCAAATAATTTCTGGCAGTGTAAAAAAAAGAAATAAGGGAGTATGCAGATGCTATTTATCTATTTAATTCGCTTTCATCAACACAAAAGCGTATAGACTTCTGAAAAAATTGCTTACTACGGGTCTTTCGGCTGGCAAACCGCCATCGAAAGCAGTGTGATATAAGCATTCGGGCATTCCACCAGTAAGAATATTGTGAGGTGGGGGCTGCCACCAGCTACCTTCATCAAACATTCGAAACTTCTGCAAGCGCCAAGTTTGTGGTGTTTCACCTTGTAGTATGGAATACAGTTTCCATCGATAATAAACGTGTGCTGGATGGTGATTATCGAAAAGAAACCTTGAAAGCCATGCGGATTAATGACTTATGTTGGAAAATGTTTGGTCTCGAAAAGTAAAAGATATGGAATACTCCTAGCTGCTATTGAAAGCATACCGATATACGGGATTATGTCGTTCTCGACCCATTAGCATTGCCTCAAACAGCGGTCCCTCACGCACGAGAAATTCGATGGTTCGATGGATTAACACCAACAAGCTTCTGAAAGCAAATAAACAACATATCCAACAAGCCTGAAACGTCAAGCTATCGAAAAAAAAAAAAAAAAAAAAAAAAAAAAAAAAAACTTTTTAATATCTTTGTATTCTGGCGGATCACTTTAAATTATTATAAATTGATGCGTTATTTTTTTTTTTCTGCTGAAAACATCCGTAGCAAATCACAACGAAAAGACATAATTCAATTCAGTTACTGAGGGAAAACAAGAACATTCTGAGTTCTGAATCACGCTTTATATATTCCTTTCTGAAAAAAGGCCAATGGTAGAGCCTAAAGAAAATTTCATATCCCTAAAATAAGTCTGTTACGTTGTGCCTAATAAGGGAACATAAATTAAGAAGTCCATCATAGATGAAACCATCTATTAATCCATTATTCAATAAAAATATTCGTCTATTTCCTCCTCATGCACCCCAAATTAACAACAACAGAAATTAACGTTTTGAAATTCAAAACTACCCTTCAATATTCTTACCCGTTCATTCTCGATATAGACGCTAAAATACTCTAAAAAAAAAAAAAAAAAAAAAAATGCAAAAACTCTTGGAGATGCTATGACACAGCTCCAAGTATATGTGTTTTTCATTCCTTTCCCATGTGAATTCATATCGACAAAATGGACGAACCAAAGAGATTGAATAGAAGAATGCAAGAACAATGACAATAGAATCAAGTAGTACCTTTCTGTAGGGACCACTACCCGCACGACAGCGTTCCTGAGCATCTACAGAACAGAAAATGTTTTAATGATTTGACGTCATCAGGTGCTTTCTACGTTACTACGAAGTATGGAATTTAGACTTGACTTAATTGTGTATCACTGACTGAAAATATTTAAATTATAATTTTAAAGTATACGACAACAGGAATTAAAAGGCAGTTGAATGCCAAAGTTCAACTACATAAATTAAAGTACCACACCTTTTGGTACTCCTCCAAACCATGGCCGGCTTCAGGAAGCGAACTACCAAGACGTGGCAATGGACATTTCTTCAGCAGTGCGTCCAGGTCAGATTTCCGTGGTTTCGCATTAAACGGCAAGCCAGTAGGCGGGTCTGGCATAGCAAACTCTAGCAAAGCAGGCGGCACATAAATTGGCTAGAATTTGATGTAGACTAAGTGTTTAATCAGGTTTTTAGAAAATTCAAAAAATAAGTAGGTAAAACAGACTTGTTAAACAAATAAAAGATAATGCATTTGTTAAATAAACAATGTATGGAACTTTTAGCTTTAATATCTATCAACCGATTTCAATGATGTAAATTATCGACCTGTGGTGGTATGCTGACAGGTTTAGCAAGCGACATGCGCACTTCCGATCCTCTGATATATTTCCCCTGCATCCCCTGAATGGCTCGATCAGTATCTTTACGAATCATGAAAGCTATGAAGCCACACAAATGCTCTCGTTTACGATCTTCTTCACGAGGATATAAAATCTTCGCTGATGCCAAAGGTCCAAAAGTACCGAAGGTGTTGTATAAATCCTCAATTTTTATCTAAAGCAAAACAAAACATATTGATATCAGGAAAGAATACCACAGATTTGTGAAAAAGAGGGGAAATATATTATTTAGCGTCTACACTTTTTTTTTACAGCTACGAACAACGTGAAGAAAAGTATCAGAAAGGTTTCATACCTCGAGCGACAAATTAGAAAGATAAATATTTGTTGTGTTGGGATCATTATCATACTCTCCACTGCCATGTAAATAAGGATTATCAATAAGTGGCGCGATACGATCTAATGCTTCTTTCTCCATTCCCATTTGTTCCATCTGAGATCGCAGATGTCTTCGCTGCTCCCGCTCTTCTTGCATGCTAATAAAAAAATTTTCCAAATTGAAACATGGTTAGAACTAAACAATAAACATATTCAGAAACTAGTAAATACTAGTCTCGTGCATGGTTTAAGCTAAAATATGTCAGTATATATCATTTTAACGTTTTCACAAACTGGCAAAAAAAGAAAAATACCTTTTCAGCTCCTCTTTGAATGCTTCCAAATTACTTGTTCTGCTTTTCTGCTGTGCTTTTCCAGGTCGGGGTGGCCGACTTGTTGTTAAATTTGCTTTTCGAGCTTCTTCCATCATGCGCTTAGCTTTTTCTTCTGCGATCTTTTTTGCCTGCTCAAATGAATTTGGCACAGCTGTCGCTTTTTTTGTAAGCTCAATTTTCGGACTGTAGATGGAAGGCTTTGAACTTAAATCTGAAAAAAGAACAGTTTGTCTCTTAGCCATTGGGGCTATCAGTGATTAAATTATATCCAGTAAGGTTTAAAGTTTACAGTAGTTTACAATGTACGGAAAATAACATCAAAGTTTCACGTGCTACTTACCTTCCATAACTTTATTCGCATTAACCACAGCAGCACGTACAAACGACTTGCTGGCAATCGAAGCACCATCTTCGAATGCTTCACGAAACTGCTCATAAGCCTTTGATAATTCTGCTTCTTCTTCTTCCTTCTAAAAGTTGAAAAAGAGCATTTAAAAAGGATCTCCAATACTTCAAGCAACTTATAACTGGAATGTCATATACATAATTAGATGTTATCATTTTGAAATAATCATTTAGCTTACTCGTCTCCTTCGATAACGATCCATTTCTGTGACTGCGTGATGGAATGCACCAATACAACCGTTAATCTCCTATAATACCTAGTGCCACGGAAAAAACCCTCACAACCGGCCTACAGATAATAACCCATGTGGGCACTAATTTTCACGCTTGCCAACAGAACTGTGAAATGTTATATGCAAATTGCACATCCCTCCACCATAGAAAAGGCTACAAAGTAGCCGAACCAGCCCACGTCACGGAATATGGAAGTAATAGGTCTTTTAAGACTAGGTTAGAAGTGAATGCAAGACATGTCAGAGCAGATCACACGTATTGAATGAAGGTGCCAATAATTAGCTTTCTAACAGGGCATTCTTCTTTCCGTACATTCAAGTAGCGCAGAACGGATATCTATCTGCGTGAGAGAAATTTTATCATCTATTCACATGTTATAAACCAGTGCATAACAACTTACAATTTATTTTAATTCTGTTACCTTTTCACCTCTTATGAACCACCGTGCTTCTCTCGAGCAATATCAAAAGCAAACAGAAGCAATAAATATAAGGAATTATGTAAACATGAAGCAAACATGACAATTGTTTGCACGTGTAACTCAGTTGGATGCAGTTCATGAATTCCCTTCCAATATTCCGTCTCATATGCGAAAGAAAAAAGTAAGGGCCAAGATAACAGTTGACAGTGAGGTAAAATACAGTTTTTAGCCATAAAATGACCATTAATATTGTGCAGTATACCAGTAACAGTAAAATAAAGTACGGTGAGATTTCATGCAACACACTCTCTAGCAATATGGAAAAATGGCTTGTACAAATTTATCATTATTCCACTTAAATACATGAAAGATCCCGGGTATTTACATAATTTATTTATTGATAGCTCATAAAATTAAAAGGGAGAATTGAGAAAAACTTTCGCACTGGAGAATAACATAGGTTCACTGCTTTCGACATCCATCTTCATTTCAAATCCTTTTTTCTCCCATTTGCTGCAGCAAAATTTGCCACTTCAGCAGTCAGAAGAGGACAGAGCTGAACCAAGTCCAGTCCACTGGTCTGGTGCAACAGGGAAGTATGTATCAATGGCATCAGAGAATCGCGCACAGTACATTTCCGGAGAAATGACGGTAGGTAGATGTGCTCCAGGTATAGCAACGATTTTCACCCAGCTTTCCAATTTCTTGTCAAGAGTATAGGTACGCATGTAATCAACAATACCAAGAATTAATTCATTATTCGTCTCATCCACACCAACAAGTAAACTGTAATCCATTACATGCTGAAATAAAGAATTTTCATCAGTGATTTGACCAAATCATAAGTGGATTTTCGAAATGAAATGACTGGAACCAAAGACGATACTTCTTGTCATTAGCTACAACAAATACCTGTTTCAGAAAATGAGTTTTCGCCACACGATTTGTAAATCATAATACGTTCATTTCGCAGTTGTTCGGTCACAATAAACCAACTTAAAGTGCCTTTTCTTTTTTCAAGAAAAAGGAGGAAAAAAAGAAAAACCTGAGCGGAGAGAAAATGACTATCATTGCTAATAGCCACATTTAAAGCTGCTTTGGAATGCGGATGAACATAAAGTTGATTATTCCAAAGATCTTTTACCAAATTTTCATCCAGTAATACTAAATCTGCTGTTCTTTTACCTTCCGATGCCATTCTAAAAGGGTTACTAGATATTCAATATATTAATGACTTAATGCATCGTATTCTAGAGTACAATGTCCTAGGACTGAGTTCTCATAAAGGATAGGTCTTTGATATTCAAACCTGTTTCTCTGTGACCCTTTTAAATCCCATACCCGCTTAACATTTCGACGATAAAACAGGTATTCCATAACCAAAACATCAACTTTCAATTGCTGACCACTGTTTTTGTTTTTATAGCAAATTCTGTATACACCGTAAACCTAAAACTATTTAAAGTGGAGTTTTCAGGCTTTTATTTCTCCAGTAGACTTTTTCTATTTTTTCTTATTTTTATTTTTTATTTTTTGTTTTTATTTGTGATCAATCAAATCCCTATTTGATATCTCATTGTAGAGATGTTCTCCAATTATGAAATCTAGTAATCAAAAAATTCTGCAAATCTTTCATTAGTCGAAGTAATCATTCACACTGTCAAATATTTTCAAGTTGACTAGAACAGTGAAGCTCTGTTTTGGATTAATTTAAGCACAAATAGTTTTCTCCATAATATTTCATTTTCATTCGTCACACTGGTAAGAACGTACCTTACAAAGTGTCGTCAATTTATTATCAGTCATGGCAGTAGAAACATAGCTAAAGTAATTGGGGCCAAACTTTACAAACGATTGGATTTCGAATCGAGACATTTGCTTGAATACAAATCGATCATCCTGCAATCATCTACTACAGCTTGAACCAGTTACTGAAACTTTCTGCAACCCTTTTTTTTCGGCTCATTTTTTGATTTCTTCCTACATTTCCAATTTCTTTACACAAAAACTTTTGAAAGAAGATGAAGCCCACCTCTGTGCGATAAAAAGAAGCACCAGATTTGCCACCCTGAGGCCTCCAAGTACGAGATGAGCTCAACGACCTAATAAAACAGTCTTCACCTTCAACGAATAGTAATTTCCGCAACATATGGAAGCGTTCAGCGTAATAAATCTGAAATGTAAACATGTAGTATAATTCGTTCCAATTATCAAATCATAAAAGCTTGAAAGATCAAGTAAAACGCAAAAAAAATTCAGTATCGATTTACTTTCACATAATATTGCGCCCTGTCATCGGCAAAATCAATTTCAATATGTTCGTAATTGACCATTGAATCTGCTTCGAGTCTAAAAATGGCAAGATGATTTGACCATTAATTTTTTTACTAATGAGAATATTATGAAAACTATTTTAAACTGTAGCTACTAAAATAAAATAAAGACACATAACTGAAGGAACGTAGTGTTTAAAATACAACTTACTCAACAGAGACGTTATAAGTTGAATCACGCTGTTTTTTTCGCTTCGTATTATAATCAGTTGATGATAAAGCATAAGCGATAATAGAACCAATATCCGGATGGGCTGTACCTTTATGATCAACCATGTCACGAACTACTACTGTTGCCGAACCAGCTACAATCAGTATGTGAAAATGGATGTTATACAGAAATATTCTTAAACCACTCCGAACCTAATATATGTTCGTAAATACTAAATAATATGCAATTTTTTGAAAGTAGTAACAATTATTCTCAAAACCTCAAACAAACCTGATGGAAGAGGCAAACTGAAGTGAAATTTTGTAAGAAATGGGCTCTCCAATGCGGTGAGTTCAAAATCTAAGCTATTGACCTGCGTGTGATTCGAGAATAGAGTTTGATCGTTATTTAGTTTGTTTGTTTCCTGAAAAATTGAAAAAAGAACAGACTTTGCATTTCGAAAGATTGAATTTTATCAGGTAGAAGATAGCTGTACTTTTTATCTTTAGAGACACATTTTAAATGATTTTGAAATACCCAAATTTTTTTACTTCAAGAAGACCAAGTTTATTTCAATAACTAAAACCAAAGATAAAGGTAAACATCCTAACAGCATTTTCCTCCGCAGCTGACGTAAATCCAAAATTCACTGTTAGAATGCCACTACCATTAGATTTTTTAACGGTACGAATCTGTTGTGAGAAATATTGACACTGTTCATTCCATAAATTTATTGCATGTTGCACAATGTACCGACAACGACAAACTGTATCAATAGCCTACAAATAGCTTGTAATGTTATAAATTATATAGAATCCTTATTTTTATGAGCATATTTGCTCAAAAATTTGAAATATTCGTACATCTCATATATCAGTGTATTCGGGTTTATAAATGTACCAACGGTTAATAATGAAACAAATAAATGAAGTAATATTCTGTAAACGAAATAATTTTCACGTAAGACCTGAGTATAAACAGCATCATTCGACCGAATGGTCACTGGATCACCCGCTAACGCACCATTCGAGTCAAAACATTTTATTGTGGTGCTAAAAAAGCATGAATATTTGGAAGCGTCATGAAAACAATAATATAAAAATATTTTAAAAAACCTGACCTTTTAAAATAATTTTACAAAAAACTAACCTGAAAGCAGAGCGAGCGTCTCTTAAAATTTTTCCTACTTGTGCATGGCAGGCAGAATATAAGCTATTTTCAGAATATTTGGACAACTGTTCAATCTGTTCTGACATCATTTTGAAGACAGTTGCTCCTGCTTCTTGAATTTCACTTTCCGACTCCGCCACAAATTTCCGAGTAAACATTTTCGGTTCAACGGTACAAACCAGTGGACTAAAAGTCACGTGGAATGGTTGCACCTACAAAAAAATTCGCACCGGTACTATTTAACAAAGCAATGGAATTTCAAATAGGTACTAATTTTTACCACTGATTTTTCATGGAATTCCCCTAAAGTTAGATAAAATTCTATTTAAGACGTATTCTTTCCTATAGTAGAGATTAAAAAACTCATAATAGTGAAAATGAAACCAATAAGACTTTGAAGGTTGTCACGAAATTGTTCAAAGCGATATTGCGTTCATGTTGATGGAAACAACAGTGCTCACACTTCTGAATAAAAATCACCTAAGCAATAAAAAATAAAAATACGTTTTATATATATATATATAAAACGTATATATATATATATATACGTATATATATATATATATATAGTAAACAAAATGAAAAGAGAAGCAATGTTGCCTATTTATATATATATATATATATATATATATATATATATATGTATAACGAAAGGTTGCTAAATTAGAAGTAAACAAAATTCAAATAAAAGTATTTAGAATCATTCGTATTGGACAAGATCATGAAAAGAGAAGCAATGTTGCCTATTTATCTCGTTAGCTTTATTTCTATGCCAATATAATAACCTTATGAATGATGAGAACATTTCACTTACCTGAGAAAGTGAACTAATTTTACATGTTGCATAGGCACCATTTGCTAAATAATTCACATAACGAGCAAAACTTAATCGACATATACTCTTTGTTAGTGGAGTTACAGACGACGACGCTTTGCAACTAAAGAAAACAGCATCACAAAAAAAGACGTCACAGTAAATGTACTGAAAACGAATGAGAAAGAATCATCTGTTATGGGATTTCAAAATGAAAAAAGTGAAAATTAAATCGTGAAACTGTAAATGGAATAGTAATTCAATCACATTGTTTAAAACTTACTTTCAATTATTAAAACATTTAAATTGTAAAGCAATAATCTTACATTGGACAATAATGCCAGGAAAGTAAAGTGTCGTTTTGGTCATCCAATCCTGGATTGCTAAACTCGCCACTTAAATGTATGTAATTTTGAGTTGTTATTTCCACACAAACATTCCTATGAACCAGTCTTCGACAATGCTCCATCATTGGTAAGTCACAGTTTGTAGATGGACACTGGTACGTTTTACTGAAGCAGTATCTAAAATAATAGTCAATAGAAAAATAACTGGTTATAAAATAAAGCATTATTTCTGTTCTTCGCATTTTTCGTTTCTAGAAGATCAAATCTGAATAAAAAAATGGACAAACTTCCTCAAGAAGTCACCCAAAGACATATCATTGATTCCATAATAGTCCATATTTACAACCCATGGACGAATACAAAACAGTGGCGCATTTGGTGATTTAGCACAGAATGATCCAAAAAGAACTGATATTTGTTGATGAGCAAATGGATTTAACACATCTTCAATTTCTCCACTACGGTTTGTTTCTTTTCTGCAGTAAATATCTACAGTACACTAAATTTAACGGTAAAACTTTAAAGGTTTAATAATTCAAATACTGCCGCTCTTAGAATTGACTTAAAAATTATAAATAAATCATTAATCTGACCTACTCTTCTTACTAGAAGCCCCTTGTATTCGGACTTCAAATTTTTTTTTAAAAAAAAACTTTAGTTAAAATTAAAATTTTCAAGTGAAGTGTAAATCCACCGTTGCCGTTTCCGACTCTGCTTACTAATGCTGTACCGAAGTATACAACCGGAAAAAGCTCGAAAAGAGGCGACAGCATCTTCATCCACTTCCGTTAAAGTGACATTTTTCACGAAAGGATGAACAGATCTTTTCGACGAATAATTTTTTTCTGTTTTATAATCCAAGTATTGCCTGAAACCGATACTTTTTCAATAATTTTGGAATGCCCAAAGAAAATTCTAAATAGTCTCTCAGAGCAGCAATGAACAGTCTTTTTTAAATTTGGTCTAGAGAGAACAAAAAAGACAAAGAAAAGAAACAGAAATTTGTCTGAGATGATAAAAATGTACCTGTTGCATCCATTACGTTCAACTGATAGGCTGTTAATGAAACGACTGAAAAACTTCCTTAGTGAGCATCCTCGACCTTTCGATGTTTCCAAGAAGGGAATTCCAAAGTCGATCAATGGTGACGGAGAAAGAGTGGACTTTTTCAAACGATTACCGAAACTATCCTGGAAATTTTCAGATCAAACTACAGAAAATGGGAAGTGACACCACTACAATTTTAGATATCCAATTGATCTTAAAAAGTAGTGAAGAGCATAAAAAAAAAAAAAAAAAAAAAAAAAAAAAAGAAAACCTTGTTTGTATCTAAAACAGCAGCATTGGCAGAACAAACAATACAGTCGGCAGACCTATTTGTTAGAGTTGTGCCACAACTGGATAAAAGTTTTACTTCAAGATGATTGGAATACAGTGATAGAATAGCGTAATGTAAGATCCGTTTGGCTGCTCGTAAATCTCTTTGAGAATTACCTCGCAATAACACAGAACAACCTAGTTCAGGAGGACATTCTTCAAACACCTGAAAACCAACTATTCTAATTTTCAATTCCTTTTACAAGGAAGTAAACTGCAGAAGTGTCGAAACCATTTTCGAAAAATTTCATTGCTGTTTATTTTGCTCCTCTATTAGTTTTTCGTAATATAGTAAAATATCTTTAAAAATTACAGAACTTCGATTTTAAATGATTCTTACCAACAAACATTTATATTTTCCATTTGCTAATCGAATTTTTTCTTGCCGAAATAAAGGACAAAATCCAATTTTTTGGTTCAAAATTTGGGCATCGAGTGAAGGCATTACATCAGCTCCAGTACTTCTAGCAATTCGCTGTAGAACACGTGGTTTAATGTTAGAAACTAGCGTGACTCCAGCCTGCAGCAACATTTGTACAACTAAGCCGGCGACATTACGCTCAACCAGTACGATTGATGGCCGATGTGAAAGCATTCGCTCCACTTGATTTCGCAAATATTCACTTTCCTACAACCCCTGTTAACTAAAGAACAACAAAATTTCTAAAAAATATATTTTAAATTAAAGTAAAAGAACATAATTTAACACAAGATACATGACACACAGATCATCTCTAATACTATTTTAATTTCTGAAAATTCTGAGTTGTTTGAAATTTCACCTGTGAAATTATAGGTTCAATAGAAGAAAGCTTATCGTTAACTCGTTCATATTCGATGTTTCCTTCTAAAGTTAAAACTGAAGCGTTATGGATCTCGTTTGGCATCGCTTCATGACGGATACTTTTACTACACACTGTCCCCTCTATTACCTAAACAAAGCATAAATACAGACAAATGTTAATAACTCCCTTGAGTTGAACAGAAACAGAATGAAGTCAGAATTTTCGGTTTCACCTATTTCCACAGTTATAAATTGTGACCATTTATGATAATTTTCCGTTGCCAACTATATGATGCTAATTTTCCACAACGATAAAAAGAACTATATGGTACTACCAACCACGATTAAAAATTATTTATGAACAATTCATATGTCCCATTACTCAGGAATAAAATAGCACTGCCAATGTTAAATTGCTCAATACAAACGAAAATCACAAAACTAGCCTTCGCGTACGGTTTATCGGTTGCGACGTGAAGGCTTTTGATATGAGCATGTTTCATAACATTAAGATTTTTTCGTCCCTCCATATCAACTTTAACCATTGATGATACTACATGACTTACGGTCCATATGATTTCCCACCACCTAAACTTTTATGGATAAATTTCTTGCTCACAAAAAAAATATCGTTCGGCCATATGTTCTTCCCTCAACTGATGAACACAACACATGCACTACTAGCATATTACACAAACACCGGTCCCGATTATTTTGAGAAAATGAATAATATACGAGAGATAGTTAGCACCATACCAAAATCAAAAAGTTAACTGGCTAACAAATAAAAAGGAAACTAACTCCCTAGGATCCAATCCCTCACGATTGAAAAGATGTAAAACAAGTTTTTCGAATTGAATTTCAAAACATCTTTCAATTGTCCCGTTGAAACGCTGGTCTTCATTTTCTACTTTTACTGACGAAGCTTTCGGCATGATCTGCTCATTATCCAGATCGGAAACATGGAAGTTTGATTTATTTTCTATGTTCGGGTCATCTTTTTGTGCAGCTGAACGTGAGTAATCCACCAGTTCTGATTTCTGAAAAAATTTCGGGACTAAGTCCAATTTATTTGAGAAAACTAAAAATCAGACTTAGTATAATTAAAAGGTTTTTATTAGGAAAACAAGAAAGAGGACATCCGAGGAACATTTTCGAACATGTTTGCCATTGCATGGGAAGCATGCAATATTGAAACTAGTCGTACTCTTATGCCTACAGACCAGCTGTCGAAATGTTTTTTAAATCAGGGAAAATATTAAAGTTCTCCCCAATTTTTTAAACTGCAAACCAGATTTGATGAATCCACTGGTTTCACATTGTCAGTCATTTCAATGTTTTTCACCCATTCCGGTTCATGATCATCAACAACATTAAAACGCTCTTCGGAAACGGAACACTGAACATCTGAGTCATACATAGCTAATTCCGTTACAGAAAGTTGAGTAGGAGGATCAAGTTTCACTGCTAATTTTCTTGGAACTGTAAAATGAAATGCTGCGCCATCACTGTTTTCAATAGTAGCAGTAGGTGAGTTCAGTGACCATGATACCGGCCCTACAATTCACGTAGTCTAGTAATATTTCTTTGTGAAGTTATAATATAAATATAACATCTCCATTTCTAAAAGATTTCAAACTTCTATCAAATTTCCTTCGATGGTCCCAATGGTATCAAGAAAATTCAACAAATTCTCACTCGTCGTAGGAAGCCTCAAAACTTGCTTGCCGAGTCTTTTCAAAGAACAAATACCTCAACCTGTAAAAATTGTAGATACTGATACATCCGTTTCATGTACTGACTTTCGGTCACAAGCTGGTGAAGCGGGTTTGTTCTCTGATTTCGATTCTGTTTGGGGTAAATTTGAAATTATAATATGTGCGCAGTACGTGCACAACCTTAAATCACCCATGTATCCTGCAAAAAATAATAGTACAATTTGATAGCTAAACATACTGAAGTACAACAAGATATGTTTAAAATGTGCACAAATTACAAACAATCCGGAGATCGTAAAGGGTTTGGAAGGTGATGTCTATATTATTCGAGATCTAATTGCATTATGCTAGCACTCTGCAAAAAAATGAAGCCAGCATTTTTTATGAAGAAATGTTTTCAATGTCTAACAAAATTAAAAATTTTAGATAGACCTAATAATGATCCAGAGACCTGGACACTACAACATTTTGAACAAAATATTTGTCCACATAAACGGCAGTGGTGTCGTCTCCTGAAAGCAGTGAAACGCTCCTGGCATTCGTAACATTCTCTTCCACTTGAATCTGGCATCCAGTATCGCCGAAAATCACTCCTATAACCAAATTTATAGCTAAGAATTTTTCACAGGACGAAAAGTCGTTAAGTATTTGGCTACAAAAATATTGTTTTCAAAAACCGTTTGTAAAGAAGTGTTTTGGTAAACTGAACCTTTCGTAATCCAAGAGACCAGGATTTCGTCCTTTGAAAACTGATGGTAAACGAACAGTAGGGTTTCTTTCCTCTTCTGCAGTATTACTACCGTCTTCATTAGTTTCTTTTGGATTTAAACTAGTCTCGTCAATTTCATCTCCTAAAGACTTAAACATGAAAAACAATGAACAAACTTCATGCAGACCACTAAAATACAACAAAAAATAGATAAACTGAATAATGGAAGTGATACTTAGATAAACTGCTACTTTTACTCTTAAATCTAAATAAAAGAATGAAAATATGTTATCATTCAAGAAAACGTTTAGAATGAACAGATGGTAGAGTTGCCTTTTCCTTAGCTGTAATATGAGAATGCAAAAAATGTGATTAAATGTATAAAGTTACGATCTTTCATTTAAAAAGAAAAGATTTCATTTAAAGAGAAAAGTAAAGAAAATTCAGCTATATACAAATATTCATTAAATTGAAAGTTTTACTTGTAGAAATATCTAGCACCTTCTTTACTTCGTCCTTTGATCGGCAGAAATTTTCGCAGCTTTTGGATGGTGACGTCGCTGTAGCGGCTTTATCAACGGTATAAACCGCAGTGCTAACATCTTTGGATGGCTTGAAAATTCGATTAAAAAAGCTGCCGAAAACACTAGTTGAAGTGGATGCTACTGCTGTTACTCCTTCACCTGCCAATTCTTCGGGATGAGGTGAGAAATAGGTAATGCCTGTGCCGTCACCGTTTGCGTCAATCATATATGAGAATTGTTGCTCCTTTAAAATAAACAGAGTAAAATATCTTCAGGAAATACAGAATGATGCACTGATGACATCTCAGTCTAAAGCTGATCAAGACCTAGTAGCACATTTGTCAGAATGAAACCTTTACCGACAGTACGGAATAGGTGTGTTTCTAGAAACGCTTAGTGTTCCTACGACAGCAAAAAGTGCATAACCCAATAGTCAGTGTTCGAAGCACAGTTTGAGTTGTGTTGGCTTAATTTAAGTCCTGACTACTGTCACCACAAATTAAGTTCATGCCAAAAGAGATAAATAACACATAGCCAAACAATCAGTTACCATCTGTCAAATAGTAGACCAATTTAACGGACCTCGTTGCTGTACCGCATGAAAAGAAGACCCTCCCAGTACTTCGTTAATGTTTAGTGCGGTTTCGCCGATTGGATTTGTGATCCTTGGAGCGGTGATGTCCTTGATGCTATCTCCGTTTTATGGCTTCCCACTGATATCTCCTCTTCCAATGGCTGCCTCGCCCACACCTCATACCTTCTCTTCTGCATTGCAGTGTCTGTGAAATCCTGGGAATCCCTGAATATGAAGAAAATACCAGCTTGAGCAGTTAACGACAGAAGGAAATAGAGCTGCGAAGATTTAGACACCCAAACTCTTCATGTAGAGAGAAGGACATGCAAATATCAAAAAGGTAAGAGACTAAAAAGATAGAAACCTTGCCAAGTACCTATTAATCTTGATTTTATGGTTTTCTAAATGCCTCTACAGCAGTGGTATTTAAAAATTTCTCAAATTTCTAAGAGAAAAAGAGGTCATCAGGTAGTATTATTAAGGTTCAATAGCTTGTGCCTGAAACAGAATCGAAAAGTGAAATATTTTTGTTAATCTAGTTAATTGATGCTGCGGTAGATATTAGATAGACAGTAGTGAAGAGAGTGGCTGTTTCCACGTGCTGAGTAATCGTAATATCTAGAAAGCAAAATTCAAGCTGGGATATGATATTTGCAATAATTCTGATGTATGAGGGATGGAGATTTCTTCACTTTCTTGAAACCGGTTCAAACTCTCTGGATTTTTAGGATTTTATTAATGAAGGGAAAATTGGGAGATTTATTAATTGTATGACAATTTTACGCTTAAATGAGGTAGTTTAAAATGAATCGATGATAATCCACTGTAGTATTTTAAAGAGGAAAAGAAAAGGAGATGAAAACCTTAGACTCTTCCTTTGTTGTCTTACCCTCGTGTGTCTGTTGGTATCACTTTTCTAAGTATTCCGATGGCAATCTTTCCACCTCATTTATTGAATATTTGACTGGGAAGCACCTGAAAAAGAAAACAAGCTTTAATGAATCTGCAGTAGTGTTCGAAAGTCGATGGAAAAAGGGAACTGACCCAATTGACCTCGCGGAGCTCTTCTGTCGCTTTCATTGGAACAACATTATTTTTTTCTAGCCACACAAAAATTTGATTTATTTCATTCCAAATTACTCGAATTAACTAATCATATCGATGTCTTCCTTCTATTCCTTGTTCATTATGTTCATCGTGAAGGCACTGTAGCCCATGATGGTGAACCACTTCACAATGATTGTAGTTTCATTCTCTAATACGGTTAAAAGCCTAAAATTCATTTGACTTCCTGTTAAAACTTAACAGTTTGTTTGATTCATCGCTGTCAAACATTGATAAAGGTGTTATATTAATTGTCTGATTAATGGAATTGCAAAAACTAGCTGGTTTTATAACTTTATTTCAGGTTTCAGTTGCATGAAATTCTTTTTTTGATTTATTGATTTTATCAGTTTTACCGACTCTCTGTTCCGGTTTAAATTCTGCATTTTACTCAGCACTTGATGGTCTTTACCAAACAATTCGTAATATTAATTACCAATCTTAATGGTTCGGTTTCTATTATCTTTTAAGTCCTGAAATATCTTGAGGTTTAAAATTGTTTGTGGAACCTGAATTTTGAAGGTTTCTACTCGTCTCAGTTAAATTAACTATTGATAATGATTAATTCAGTCGAGAATTAATTTAAGCGATTAAATTTGATCTATTCTTAAATCTCGATTTCTCTATCCATCTTCTGCTAATGCAGTTATGATTGAAGCTCGTGTTCGATTTTGTGCCCAGTAATTGGCATTGCCTTGTATTGTTTCTGCGAATCGTGTTTGTTTTATGTCCAGCTGTCCTACTTGTAAATTTGTAACCCGAAGACACTGCGTCACACTTCTTGAATTCTTCGTCTGTAGTATTTCCCTTCCGTATGGAAGTTTCTCCATAATCATCTGATTGCTGTACTTTTTGATAGATTCTGCTATCATGTCTTTGTTTTTCTATTTTGCTGAAAGTGGTAAGATTAGCGAGAGTGCCTTTAAAGTTTACACTTGTTATTCCAAGTGAATCCACGAACCTTCAAACACTTCATCTTCCTCACTGCTAATCGACGAAAGCTGCTGCTGTCCTACCCTCACTTTCCCACTTATCAAAACAACATTTATATTCTAATGAAGGAGGCTTGAATCGGCTTAGCTTTCCTCTCCTGTCTTCAGAAAAGTTGTGCGGTTTTTCGAAAATCCCAGATAATCTTCAGTTCACAAGGTAGTTTCCAACACATTATTAGAATAATAAGCGATCCTAATATGATGTATACTAGTAAGCGACCCTGATTTATGTGAGTGATGATGTAGCGAATATACTGTGCATGGAACTGCTCAGTTCAGTTCTAGGAAAGTGAAAGTGAAACATTGCTGTTACACACACGGTCTCTTCCTCTGCTCCTCTTCTTGCATCACTGATGTGTCCCTGCACCACCGCTTCGTACTGGAACTGACCAGGAACTCATTACCTATGTGAGTAGCTTGCTAATGCTGCTTTTTCGGAAACGACTAATGTAGTCGTTGGTCCCATCGAAGAGGACAAAAGATTAGCATTTACTGTCTCTTCGATGAGTGGCAGTGAGAAGCGTTTAGGTCAAGTACAACATCGAGTCATGCTAGTTTCTTTTTTGGCTCTTATTCCAGCGTAATATTCGTGGTGGCCATGTTGTCGTCTGGCGCTTCACTGGAACATTATTTTAATTTGCCTTCGTGTTAAAACACTTGTTTTAGAGTGTTTTATCTATTCCAGATCTCTTGATAAAATTAGGCTTATTAAAATCAAACGAAATAATTTCCATTCCTTACAAATATAAATCGAAGCTGAAAACAAAAGGATGATGTTTGTGGAATTTTTTCGCACGCCTTCAGTGTTCTTTCACTTCTTGTGTATGTCTTTTATCTCACTGGTTTATTCTAGTTACAGTTTAGAAAAGTTTCGGAAAAACTGATTCTGAAAATAGAAATAAGAAGGAGGACATTGATAGAAACAGTGTTGGATTTGAAAATTCGCTTATGCAAAGTGCAGGTTTGTGATATCGATAATGTTTTATTATCGGATGTCTTCAGTTAACTTTAGGTGCTGAAATTTGATAATTAGCTGATTATCAGATATCTTTATAGATATTAAGAATATTCAGTAGGTGTTGATGTGGTTTACATATAGTTTGGTAGCCGGTTATTCTTTTTGATTAGTTACTATTCTCTATTTATTTATGAGCGTAAATTTTCATTCATTTTTTTACGATTTTCGTTCGCTGCTTCTCCTAGTAGTTAGTCGTGTACAAGCATCGCTATGTTTTTGGGTAAATTGGCCAGAAGCAGAGTGATTTTATTTGTTCAGCACTTCGTTCTCCTGATGTTTGTGCTTGAGAAATGTGATTTTGTACTATGATACGCAATATTTGACTTGTTTGATTTTAATCTTTCGTTTGCCTACTCCATTTCTGAAATTGAGAGAACCAAATTCGAAGTAAGACTGAAGAAAAAATAATTGAGATGCAGATGTTGCAGTGCAGATCTTCATTATTGATTCTCTTCTAAGTGGTGGTGGCGTAATTTCCAGTTTGCTAACGATTTTACGAACAATGTAGCTTGGATCAAATCGAGGTCTGAGGCAATTTTAAGAAATTCATCCATCAGTAGTATGTCTGTGTCTGCAGTGCATCCAGTGCATCTGTCTTGATGCCATTTCTGTCACATTTGTCTTCCTGCTCACATTGTTATTGCTTTCCCCACTATCCGTCCATCCATCTGTACAGACAGTTAAATGTTTTCTAACAGCTGATTGATTGATGACTGCGTTTTAGCAGCCATTTCTATTTGCATGTTTGTGAAGTGCGTGTTGGAATGGCGCTTGGAATTTAATCATTCCCGTTTAGTGATCATTCTCAGTGCAGCGTTGCTATTCATTCCTCAAGGAGGTTCAGAAAATTTCTATTCCAGGTAGAAAAGTTTATTGTTTGGGACGTAGAAGCTCCTCTTGTCACTTTATGAAGATACCGTGAAAATTGTGATGAATTCTATTGATTGGCTGGGTGCTGGATGGCTGTTGCTGATGGTTATTTTTTATCTAATGTGAACGACGGTCAGTTACTGCCGTAAATTCTGCTGATAAAACAGCACCATTCGCTCCCAGTTTATTGATAAATGATAGACACTGAGGAGAAAAGAGCGCTTTTCCTCTAGCGTTTCTGTTATTGAGCCTGCAGCTCACTCACTTTACTCCCCAACTTCTCTTTTTCCCAGCAACGAAATCTTCCGTCAAGCAGACTCGACCTTTCCAGCTCAGCCTTTGCGCCATCTATTTTACTGTTGCTGTTGCCAGCACTCATTCTATCCATCAGTCTTGACGCAATGTGGCAGGCTTCTGAAGTGATGCCCGACTCAGAACCGAAATATAATAATAATAACAATAATAACCTATGCACCAAATCACTGTTACATAATTTAGTAAAGTCGCGTCGTATTGGAAGTGCAAGCTCGAGCTCCCTGGACCAGCAGAGCAATAGTTCAAGCTTAGAATCCCTCGAATCACTTGCTATGGATGGCAATCAAGCGCTGTCTACGTCCTGCTCTGAAGACTCCTTCGAAATGTCCAGTACTACTTCGAAACCAACCAATGACGATCCTTCTCAGCATTCCTTTCAATATGTGAATCTAACATCGAGTATCCTCAATTCAGAAAATTTGATACAGCCGTCGAATGCGACATTTGCTTATTCTGATGCAAAACCCTCTTCTTGTGACGATGGTTCGGACCAGATGTCTAGAGATAGTTTAGAACCGTGTAGTTCTTTGGAAAAATCCAGTTCATTGAGAACTACAGACAAAACTGATCCACTCTCTTTAACAAGTTTTCATTCTGAACGTTCTATTGAGTTAGATGATCTCCAAGGCATTTATCATGATAATGCAACTCTAAACGTTAATGTGAGTCGAGATAAAGAGAGAATTACTGAATTGAGGCACAGCACCCCAAATACTACATGGAGATCCACAAGTTCTGTTGTGAATATTGGAAGTGCTAAAAAGGATAAAAGTTCATTACGGGAATATATCGATAAGGAGTTGGATAATTTAGACACATGTTTACCACAGCTAGATTTTAATAAACTGGAAGAGAAACTGAATAATGCAGCAAGGGAACGTGTAGTAACAGAAAGGAAATTACTTGGCGAACAGGTAAGTTTTTCATCTTCAAATTTACTTCGTCGTGAACTATTTTTTAAAAGTAATGTTTTTGAGCTGCTAATTTGAATTTGGAGGAGCAGCGGAAATGGTTTGAAATATTCATTTTATCTTAGAAAAACTTTACGATATCGGCAGGATGGGAGATCCACTCTGTGTTGATGCTTCATTTATCTCTTCTTATATATGCACTTATTTCTCTCTTGGAGGTTGATATATATTCCTTTAAATTCATAGTATAAGTTTTACCAGATTTATATTTATATAGCATGAAAAAAAGTCTTTAACATGACTCCTGAAATTATATAACTGCTAGAGATTTTTCAAAGCTCCCTAATTATAATATAACAGTTTCGTAGTAGTAGTAGTGATATTTTTTTAACCTAAGTTTAAATCATATTTCTTAAAATTTCAAGAATAACTTCTAACCATTGGTACCTTGCTTTTTTCACAATTTTACGCTAGAGAAATTATTTACATAAATGATTTTGTTATGAGGCGATTCCATTATGTAATTCTTTTT
Organism: Setaria digitata; assembly: GCA_003640385.1. Lineage (NCBI taxonomy): Eukaryota > Metazoa > Nematoda > Chromadorea > Rhabditida > Setariidae > Setaria > Setaria digitata. Next base: position 43,368 of record RCAB01000008.1, on the reverse strand, counting down.
CTTTTAATTCTGCTCTTCCATCGTTCTTAAATGATTTCATGACACTGTGAACAGGTGCGCCGCCGTTTGGCCCTCCAGGTGGACCAATATACAGCAGGACCAGTGCCACGGGTTTACACGAGGCCATCGAGATCAAATCTTGGATTTCGTTTGCAGACAGCCATGAATTTACAGGTGTTTTTTTTAGTTTTGAACGGAAATACGTATTTTGTGGTGGACTAGATTGCTTTTGATGTAAATAGGTGGAAGAGGTTTTATTTCGTCCACTTTCTGTAAAAATGTAGTTCAGATAATTTCGCGCATCCTTTCTATACTTTATTTACATAAGAATTTTTTTTTTAATTCATTATAATTTTCAAATGAAGATTCACATACTTATTGGTTGAAGTTTTTGTCTTCTTTGTTAGGTCTGCTACATAAATGATCTGAAGGAAGACGAAGAGGAAAAAGAAAGCTCGGATGACGATTTTTCTGTTCCTAAGTCGAAGTCTGCACCAAATCTACGTAATTCGGTGATTGATGGTTCCAGTTTGAAAGCTTCACAGTTACGTCAGGCTGTATCAGCTTACAGTAAGGATATGTGTTTCATTTCTAAACTATGAGTGTGCCTCTTAATTTTTATCTTTTTTCCAGATAGAATTAATTAGTGAATCAAGTATCGTTTGCCACCTAATATATCAAAATTGTGTTTGAAACTTCTTAAACTGACATCGTAAATGCTTTATTATGACTTTTTCTATTTTCTATTACAGTGACATAAACAGTTACATGATGTCACTTTGATACATTCCGTTACTTTTACGATATTTCTGATATTCTTGCATAAAAAAAAATAGAATAAATAAAAATAAATAAATAGATTTTAACGACATACTGTGCTCACTTCTCTACAGAAGGGCTTTTCTCATCGTTTTGGAAATAAATATAAAGGCCATTTTTCTAAAATATGATTATGTTTTTTACTTTATTATTGTTTCAATAACTCCTGGGTTTCTGCTCCACTTATTTTAAAACTGACATTAGTTCATGGCTGGGTGGGTTAACAGAGAAGACCAGAATAGCATTTGTGGTTCGAGTTTGCTCACTGCATACGTTTAATGCTTTCACAAAGCCAAGAAAATCAAATTCCTGTAAATAGATTTATATTCTGTTTACAGGGCCAAGTTCTTGGAAAACTATTATCGTCTTCGTCGATCGCTTGGTGCTTTAGCTGTAGGCACCAAAAATTTGCCACAGAGACACATGAGTGTAATATCTCCATATAAAACACATACAAAATTTGTTTCTTGAGATAAAAGAACGAGTGAAATATTTGGATTGTTTTCTTGATGGTTTTGCAGAAAGCGTATTATTTGATTTTTGAGAAGAGGGATGGGGAGACAAGTTGTTTGACAACATCTCCAGTCCCGTTCCTCCGAAAACCTTTTGAATACTGTTGAACACATTGTATTTTACTTTTCTATTTTTTTGTGCAGGGGAAAAGCGGCAAGTTTTGGAAGAAGAAACTAAAATGATGCTTGCGAAGGCGAAACAAGCTGCAAAAATGCAAATGGAAATCGAAAAACTTAATACAGATCGATCCACCACAGCTATCCCTCCGAAAGCTTCCAGGTTTTCTCCTGAATTCTTCTTGCCTTCTGCAAATAAATTTTTTTTAAACTGTTTCCGAATCTTCTGTTTTTTGCAAAACATTATATCTTGAAAAGCTGTCATCCTTTTTAAAAAATATTCATAATTTTGCTTGATTTAGCCCGAAATATGATTTAAACTTTCAGGCTGCAGTTATCTAAAATGACACGTGGACAGCTCATTGAAATAAGCGAAAAAATCAGCAAGCGTATTGACGGTACTTTTTTAATTTTATTGCCTTGAGAAAGAAGTGATTTCAAGGCAGTAGAGATCTGTCGAAATAATTTTGAAGAGTGAAAGATATCCATAATAAGAGTGGGTATTTCCGTCGAAGAAATGATCTAAAAAATATAAAAATTGCAAAAGTTTAGGACACTTCCTTACCAATTCTCAGTCAGTGAAACACTATAAATATGAGTGAACTGTCTTCGAAACACTTCTTATGTTGTTGACCAAATTCTATTTGTTTCCATGGTTTCAGTAGAAGAGCTTTAGTAATTTAATGAAAATAATTACTCATTGTCTTATGCTGCCATTTACAGAAGAGAATGCAGAATTAATGAGACTGTTAGTTGAAAAGGATTCGCTATATATGCAGCAAGACTCCATGCTTGTCGATATCGAAGATATGATACAGTAAGTTGCCTCCAAATGATACAGCAAGATGCCCTTCATGGTCTTCGCTGTTTCACATATATCAGAAACCTTGTTCAGTGTTATAAGTTGTGTTACCAGCATGATACAGAAAGCTGTTTTTAAAATGATGCAATAAGCTTTTTCGCAGGAACTTTATGATGCAGTTAGATGTACTGTGGTCTTTCCTCATAATATTTAGCGACGTATTTGTAAGTTATCCAGAAAATGTCTTTCAATATGAGTTAGTAGATTTTTCCCAGTGCATCGTATTATTTGCCGAACTTTGCACTGTGAATTTTTCGAGTGGATTTTACTTTATTTTATGGAAAGTCTTTTTATTGGGCAGATGCTTTGCTGGAAGCATTTTGCATGAGGTAAATTCTCCTACTTCTAATACAAAGTTCATGAAAGGCCTTATAACGACTTTCATGTGAAGAATTCAATTGTCTGAAAAGTTTAAATTCACTGAAATTGGAGAACTTTCCTCTGCTTACCGCCAATGCAGTGTTTTTTCCTCCTGGCCATATTGTAAATCCAATGCCGTATAGCATTCGTACCACTTGCTATTAGTGAAACGCAAATATTCACTGGAACCCCAAACATGATCGTTTCTGGCTTTAGCTGTTAAGGTTTAGAGATGCTCTTGTTTTGAGAGTTCATTTTGATAATATTTGAGGGGCATTCTTGCTTTACATTGATTTTTTTTTCGTTTTATTGTAAGTCAAATTATTTTTGATCTCCTTTTTAAGATTTCATCACTTCTGGCAGAGCTACGTTTCAGGCATGAGAGCAATTCGGAGTCGCTGAATTTGCCCGATTTTTTGAAGGTACAAGCGACCCCACCTGTTACCATGTCTAAATTTCGCATTTTCAAGCGTTGATTAGTGGTGTTTCCGATCTTCTATTTCTTCAGTTATCATGCACTGTGATGGTGGTCCTTGCAGGAGTTAGCACTTACAAGACAGCTAAGCAAAACTAAAAGCTAAGCACCTTAATTTTTTACCTCATTTTATGAACTATGGTCAAATGTAGTTTTGTGCAGAGCATTAAGATGGCTACATAAGTAAGTAACATGATAGCATTTAGAACCGTCCTGAAAGCTTCTTATCATTTTCCTTTAATTATCTAATGCATCCGTCATAACTTTCTTTACTCAATTTACTATGTATCAGTGCTCGACAGTTATCTTTTCTTTCACAGTCTTGCTTCATTTACTTTCACTTTCGCACTTTCTGTGTCCGCTTATTGAAGATATCATTTCTTCCTTTATTTGAAGTGAAAATGTACAAAAAATAGAAGAGCAAACTTGTATTGCTTCATCATTAAATTATGCTTTAGAATTCCTGACGGAAAGTTTCGTATATGATATCCCTGAACTAAATCGATACTTTATTTTTTCCAGAACGTTTCATCAATAAATTACATTTGTATACTACCATTTGCAATAGGTCTCGAAAATAGAGCAGCAAAATTGAACCAATAGAAAACTTGGTAATTCTTTTTTGTCTGCAGCATTGCTCTGGTGCTCGTTAAATTCTTAATTGAATTACTAAAATAAATAGATTGCAATTTGAAATTGTAAAGAGGGAACGTATTGATAGTTGCAGCTATTATTTTTGTTGTGTTGCGACGTATGATTAAGCCACTAAACGGTAACCAACAGGGCTACTCTTTTTTATGCAAAAATTGAATAAATTTGAAAATTTTATTTCAGTATTTCTAGATTTCGATGCTGTTTCCTTGATTTACAAAGTCATTATTCCTTTTATTCCTAGAAATGGTCTGGATATCATCACTGGCATTCTTTGCTATTGACATTCGAATTATCAAATATTTTAAAATATTTTTCTTGTTCCAAGAGGGACTTTTGTTGTCAAGTGTTGTAATGAAGAATTTTTCAATAAGGAATGGTAATCGACAATTAAGTTGATATTCAAAATTTCTTGGCCTGATTAAAAAACAGTAAGGAATCGGACGTTTTTTATTACTTGTGGTTTAACAAACGAAATTCTCCGATTCTTTCATTTTTGCAATCTCCATTGGATATGCATTTATCCTGCTTCTACCTTAAAGTATATTAGCAAAGTAATTTCTGTAATTTTGTTTGGTGCTCACAAATTTTGGGATTTTATAACTAAATTACATATAGGCATGAATAGTACAAAAACTTGGTAATTACGAGAGAAATCTGGAATAAATTATTGATTAGCAGTTGAATTCCCAGTTCCAGTAGGATCGCCAAGGTTTGGGTATACTTGCGGGCAGATACCGCATATCCGCAGAGTCTGGATTTTGCCGTTGCAAGTAAATGAACAATGGGATGGATTCTGTAAATAAAAGTCCTGATGATGTTATTATTATGACTTTATAAAATAAGGTAAGGGTTTTTAAAAAATTATATTTTTCCTCAAATACTGAATTAAAATTAGTAAGGAAAAGGCAGTGACGTGTTTAATACTTGAACACAGAAACATAACTGATATTCTGTTATTAAATATGTACATGTTTCTGTGGTTCATTACTTTTCCGAACCTCCTTCATTGTGGCTTCGGTTGAACTAGTTAATCAGATACTCGCCTAGTCCAACTAATCTTTATAATCTGGACTTTTTCCTTCTGTAAATTTCGCAAAATATTCAACTGCTTGCATTATTTATTAACGCTATAGACAACTCACCTCACAGGAAATAACTTTGCTGTTGTGTGCCATATTGCATTGCCACGATTCAAAGTTATGAATATGTAATAAACGTGTTGGTCGTTTGATCCACTTCAGTGCTTGCGTAGCTGTGACAAAATAAACATCTGAATTCTTTAATACCTGAAAAAGCATTTTACGAGGAAAAAAGCGAAAGTTCAAATCTACTTCCTTTATCCGGCTGAAGCAGATGGCTGACTAATAAGCGAAGTAAAAATACTGTGTGAGAAAAAAGTGTGACGTAGCCGCCGAGTGACATCAATTTACTGTCTAGGAAAAGTGACTGGGTGAAACAAAGTTGAGTATACTGTCACGAAGGTAGTTAGGTACAAGCCTGTTTTAAAGTTGGTGGTAGACGAACTCCCTCACCTTCACAGGCACCTTAAGTGGCTTTGGTGCACTTGGAGTTCCCGCTCATTCTTCAAGTGAATGTTGTTAATTAGTGGTAAGAACTGTGAGTTTTTGAAATTAAGTTGGTTTCCTATTTTTCAATATTTATGAAGGCCTTCATGAAGTTTATTTCCCTGTAAACTTGAGATTGAAGCAACAACTTAGAAAAATACACAACTACTTTTTCGATGAATAGTTCAATGGCAATAACGACTTTTTCATTTGGCAATGCAGTGAGAAAGTCGTTGTCGGCTGTTAGCAAATACGGAGCTCTGTTATAATTATATGAACGATTGAAATTCATCTCCAACATTTTCGCAACATCCATAGGAGAATCGTCACGCTTCAAATAGGGGAATTTAAAACTTTTGTAAAGACTGTATGAACTTTTATAAATTGCAGCGATTTATTTCTGTATTTTGCGTAATTTAAATACATAAGTACTTGATAATAGATGTCAACAAAAGTTCGCTGCTTTTCTCTTCTAGTAGTTAATTTTTCTCGACACTCACTCAATTTAGTTAAATTTTGCTAAAGATACCATTTGTGATCTAATACAATCTTAAATTCACCAATCGACAACGTATTTTAAGTTTGTTCGGAAGATTGTTATTAAAAACAATGACATGAAAGGAAGATAAAATCATGGTTGTGGTTCATTGTTCTTTATTAAATTACTTTGACTGAGCAGGTTGAGTATGTTACCAGTCAATTTCTGGTAGAGTAAGATCTTAAACTGAAGTGCCTCATTTTCCTAACTGGAAAATAATTGAAAGTCATACTTGGACAGCTTCTTTCAACATTGTGAATTCGTTCTGTGAGCCCAATATAGAAAAACGATTTATCGGTATTTCCCAAACACTTGGATGGGCTTTCCTCGGACAATACCTCGACGAACACTTCCAAGCTGTCTGATATGCAAGTGTTTGTGGCCAATATGGACCACCACTAGCACTCATCGTGTTGTCAAAAAGAAAACCATACTTTTCCATCATATCAAATTGATTGTCCCCTGAAATTCTCTATTGGTTGATCTTAATGATTAGTCCAAAAGAAATTAAATTTACTAGAAGCTATGCGAATTTTCAGAAATCTCAAGGTTTTGAAGCTAAGAAAAGCTCAACTAAAGTTGCGGTGTGATTTTGTCTTTCCATGATGATACAATCAATCAATAAAACTAGATTATCCTTCCTACTTTCTCTCAAATATCTTTTACATTAATTCCACTTTTACTGCTTACCGCCCAGCTCGAGTTGCGGCGCTCGTACGCCCGTAATGTCTGAAGCACTTGCATAACTAAAATGCTGCAATGCATCACGCATGCCAGCCATTTCCTTCGTCCAGCGTTCTATCGTTTGATTACCCAAATTTTGACGTCTGGATGGGGATTTCATATGTTACAACATGTTTTCCTTGGATTCAGATTCAAAAAAAGTGAAAAACTAAAAGTAGTTGAAAGAAGATTCAACTGCAAGACGATCTTTCTTTTGCCTACGGTAACGCCATCAACTGTGGGATACTGCAATGATTAGATACTTGCACAAACTATTCGAATTTTGCAGTTTCTGTCTTAAATTCCAAATTTTTGAAGAGCTAAAACGTACGTAATTGAATTCACGGCAACTTCATGTCCAGTGATCCGTAACCATTGGGTTTGGTCATAATTATTCCATTCATTGGAAACAAAGAAAGTGCCTTTTATGGGACAACCATTCGGATTCCTGAACAGCAGTATCATATTAATAGAGACCTATAAAAACAAAGAATAAAGCTGGGCAGTTACTGGTGCTTGAAAACAAATTACGATACCGATACTTCCCACTGAACAGTGATTTGTAAACGGCGAACGTCAGATCAGTTACTGGGCCATCAAATGTTAAAAGAATCATTTGCGGGACATCTCTTGCCGATAACCCACCAGGGATCTCCAAACCAGACCTTAAAGTGTAATACATCATGTACGTAGCTTACATAATTTCATCTACTTTAAATATACTTCTTCGTAAGCATTTAAAACTGATTTCCAGTGAGAAAGTGACTTTTGTCACTTTCTGTTATCAGCTTTTAATGTGCTGCTTGTTCAGTGTTATCAACTAGGACTCTTACTAAATAGTTGTCTCTGAAATCTAACGCTTCGGGTAGGCTTCCATCTTTCATCTTTCTATTTTTACAATTTGCTTCTTGTAAGCAAAGAGGAGAATTCATTTGTTCACAGAGCTTTGCATTGAAATCGCCTCACGCATACTTTGTTTATCTGAGAAATTCTCGAGATGGAGAACTATTCAAGCTAACCGCTTAGTAGGTTTTTTCCTTTACGAGTGCTAGCGAAAGTTTTGAACGTGTCGGCACAATTTTATATCAGATTGAGATCGTTTGTTTCTTATAACTAAACAATATTGGCGTTGGTAGAAGAAAAACCTTTGCATGTTTACCTCGAGCAGAAGCAATTCGGTAAAAGACATGAGTTGGAAGCTGGGCATTCTTTTAACGGTTGCCGAGAAATGGTTATCGGAGTGATGGTGACCGAATTTCCTGAGTATTCCGGTTTACCTATTAATGAATAAGCAAGAGAAAAAAGTGTCATTGTCGGAAGTTTCCTATTTGGCGCACTCAGAGGGCATGTACATCCTCCTCGGCAACACACTTATGCGTGATGACAGCAATTTTGAGAGTGTTAATACTTTTTACGAGACGACGTGGAAAGTTAGACAACAATCAATGAGCATATCACAATCAAAACAATGCGAGTTCAATTATTATTGCTCAGCGATTTCTCAGCTAATAATACATTTGATCTAGTCAAGGTTGATAGGTAAGTTGAAAGGTAAGTTATACAACGGAAGTGATAAGTTATCAAATTAGAACTATGTGAGTAAAGTGAACGTTAGCGACTAGTCATGCAAAGGGTATGCACTGGTTAAATGCCATATTTACGGACATACAGATGAACTTGTAAAGCCTCGGCAGCACCACGCAAACCATTCCAAACCAACATCACCGAGGGCCAAGCGGTACTGAAAGTTCGAAGTTGTAGCACCAAACCTTCCATATAAATTTTGATTTCACATCAACTCCTTTCATCGGTAATTCATTCAATTTCAAATAAAAATGTAACAAACGTTTTTTCGGCACACTGCGGCGATAAGTGCAAACTTTGTTGAATAAGTAGCTATTCGGCGGACATGCGCAAATACCACTAAGACAAATTGAACCACCTACACATACTGTGAATACCGTACAACTCTCTCCAGGATTACTGCTAGTTTGTATTGTCCTTGGATTCGTTGGCATGCTCGTACAGTTATTTCTTTCGTTACTGAAGCAAGAGAAAACTTTTAAACTCAATGAAATTCAGACTGATTTAAGTAGGATAGAGTATATCTCTTATTTAATCGATGATAATGACAAATTTGAATTAGAAAGTAATTGCTGCTACTTTGAGCACATTTATTGTGGCAAAAAGGAAGCAAAGGAATTAGGGCACCCTTCTTTTCACCGTTTCGTTGAAATGTGCTTTACACCAAGATGAAGCAAAGTGAAACTGCAAGAATGTTCTAACCTCGGAATATAGCCCGGCAAGCAAACACATTTGCCAATAACACAAGATGAACCAGCACCACAAACTGTAGTCCAGTTACAGAGGCCACCAGGCTGTACTACAAAATAAACATTTTATTAACAAGTTTATTAATTAGAAGATATAAAGCTCAAAAAGTTATACTCCAAAAATAAGTGCAGCTGATCAACGATTAAAAATTATCTTACCTATTCTGATTGAAGTGGAAGTTTTGTTTGGTGTGATTGGTATTATTTCTTTATCCTTTAAGCTCTGAAATAAGAAAAATAACGGAAGAAGGAAATTCAACTTCTCTTTCTAAAATCATTTCGCAAAGGGAAGTACCATAATGGGATGACACTGCGAATTGAATGCGAACTGTCCAACTGGGCATTTGCATTGGCCCTTAAGACAAACTGAGCCACCGTTACACTGAGCACATGTTGGACATGAGGGAACACAGTTTGAGCCTGGCTCCACTAAAATGGTCAAATTCACGCTACAAGCGTAATAAGAGACAAATATCTTCCATAACATAACTAAAAGAAAATGGATAAAGCAACATAAATAATTCAATGGTATGTCTGTTAATGTTCAACTTTAGCCATCTAAAATAATGCATAAGATTAGCATATAGGAGGAAATAAGTGAACACGAGAAGGAATAGAAGGCGATACACTCTGACGTTAATTACTTCTTTAAAAGACTGAATGAAATGAATGCTGGTGATGGAAGGAGAAGAAAGATTTGTGAGATGAAGGTAAATTAATTGAGAAATGGAAGACAGGTGAACAAGAGCAGGGTCACTAAAGGTGCACCGTTTGAAATGATGCATTGCCCACTGCTAGACGTACTCCTAGGACATTGGCATATACCACTGGTACAAGTCGAACACTGCATATAATCCCTTGCGCATCACAAGATTCAGCTGTTTTTGCTAAAAAGAAGCCATTTATGGAATGGAATGAAACACTACGACTAGTTAGAAACCAAGTGCAACAAAATCGTCAAATAACTCTTGCAATTGCTGAATAGTGCGAATAACACTCTGAATTTAATTTTCTTTTGTTAATCAGTCGCTCTTAAAACAACTAACTTGTGACTAAGCTTCAAAAGTAGCAACGCTTTTATTCATTTAACTGCATTAGCTTATCCATAAGATGAAGGATAGACGATAACATGGATATCTCCAACTCTCACAGGACTAACTTCTTAAGGATCGAGTAAAAGAAGCATTCTATAATCGTATGAGTAAGTTAAATGAAGATAAATCTTTAACTGAGGAAATAGTGTGGAAGAAATCCAACAGTAAAGGTTACAGTCCGTCTACTTTCAAAAAGGCTTCTCATGGTCTCTACCAGATCTTCACGATCAAATTGATGACAGCCAAGGAGAGATCAAATCGACGATACCATCAAAAAAAACCAAATAGGATTAAGGCTCAGAGGCAAGAAATAGGCCACTGTAATATCCTTGCTAATGAGCTTTCTTTATGCGTTTTTTATTGTGCCTTTTATAACCTTTTCAATTTATCATGGTATTGTTTAAAAACTTATATTCACCATAACGCTGAAATCGAACACATTTATTGTCGGCAACGACTCGATCAGCCGAGCAAACACAAACTTCACTGACACATATGGCCCCACTGATACAAGCTAGTCCTTCTTCACTGCTGCATCTTCCGCCAGGCGCGCTTATTTGCACTGGAATTCCATCAACTTCTAGTGCAACTTCATTCAGATCAATGCATTTTTTAATGAAAAATATGCAAACCAAGAACTTGCAGAATGGGGATCAAATGGAATACATGGAATTGGCCATTAATCACAATAGCACTTGCTGCGATACACTGGCTAACACCCTTAATACATCAGAAGCTATCACCGCATACCACATCATGACATTTGGAATCTGGACAGAATGACACTCAGTATCAGCTGGGAAATAAGTCTATTATCAATATGACCTGTATGACGAGTAAAAGCTAAGTATTCTTCTGTTGCAGTTCTTAATCAGACAAATATTGAATATTTCGTAGCAAAGAAGTGAAGCAGATAAAAAATATATCAAGTGCAGAATATGTTAGCATAATAAATTAATGGACTATCTACAGTAAATTAGAATAAATATGCTATCTATCCACCAAACACCGAAGCAAATTTCTCATTTCAATATTTATGCTTTATCACACGAATAGATTTTGTGTTTATATTACTTTTCATCAAAACCTTAGAAACAAATCTTAGAGATTTCCTGCATGTCGTTCATTTTTCAAATATTCAGCAACCATCAACTTCAACAAAGAAATGGAAATTTATAATAAACTGTGGAAATATTCAGAAATTTCTCTGCAATTTTGGAATCGGCAAATGGACAAACTAAAAGGATCTTTAAAGGTCTAACTTTTAGAAATCTGAAATAGAGATTAGTAGATTAAACTGTAAAATACTGATAAAAAGTTTAGGAGAGGCATAAGCGTGAAGTTCTCGTCGAAAATTAACAACATACTCCACCTCTGACATGAAAGCTTCGACAAAGTAGTTGACTGAATATTGAATTATCAAGAATGCAAATCATCCAGTTATTAACCAACCTGAACTGATGACAGGAACACAATAGCTGCCTGACATAGCATATCCCTGTGGACAAACACATGATCCGTTGACGCATATTCTTCCATCCGTACACAGCCACTGCCCGTCCAGTGCTATTACACAAAACTCAGAGTTCATCTCTGAAAAATGTCTCTATAAAAGAATTATACAGCTCTATAAAGAGCTGATAGACACTTATAAATGGGAATGGAAATAAGAGATGGATGACAGTTAAACGAACTGATTTAAACTATCCCATACAAGCTCAAAAATGTGTCGACGGACGAGTAGAGAATCTGGCATTTCTATCAAACATGAATAGTGACAGTTCAGCAAAGGTATCTTGTCAATGCTGACATTTTATTTTACCACTACTCCTTGCATCTCATTCCTAAAGCTTTCCAAAATAATTGTCGAACCTGTAAAGACAGCGTTAATTAATGGAACAGGACGACAAACTGACACACCAGTTGCTGAGCTCATTCCCCTTGGACATCTGCAAATACCTTTTGTACAAATAGAGCCACCGGTGCACACTAAATTTTCACCACATGCATGATTTGGAAGCACTGAATAGTACTGCATCGTACATCGACCATTTATTGCAACCTGAAGGTAATTAGTATCTAAACATCGAACACTGCTCCTGTGAGCAAGACTTTATATTCCAAAATACAGTGACACAAATTAAATCTAACAATCAGACAGTTCTGAAAGTAATTAGCTGTAAAGCAGAACGGAAATTATGCTTGTTAAAGAAGAGAAGAAAAATCTACTCTTCAAGAACTAGAATGAAGTTGATTAATTTGTTTGCATTGCACATGAAGGAAAACATGATTTATACGACATTTACTTGGCCACTGTTTGCTCGAGACCATGGCCTCATTCTCAACATCGCGTAAGGAAAGACTTTTAGGTTAAATTTATTAAACAAACCTGATTTGAAAGGCATCTGCAGTAATTATCAATACATACTGACCCACCCGTACACTTCGTGTTGTCCACTTCACAAACTTCTCCTGGTGTGCCTGAAATTCGATATAAGCTATTTGTTTTGTTATACTGTTTGTTGAGCATTTGCAAATTCTTTAATTTATTTAAAAATTGTCTCAACATTATTTCAAAACACAAAACCGTGAACAAGTACTAAAGAAATCAGGATTTCAATAAAACATTGAAATAAATGGCTGAACGTCTTAAATACTACATGTTTCTTTATGCTGAACTTCGAAGAGAGTGTTCAACTTCGCAACTATTTGGCGCATTAAAAGTATTAATAATTTTCTAGCATTATGGCATGCAATTTCTTATCTTTTCTTCATGAGGACATTATGTGTATGGAGTGCATGAAATTTCAGAAGAGTTTCTATTCGTTTTATTTTGTTAAATTTTATATTTTTGTTATGTGTCGTTTTAAAAGCTCCTTTTCCATTGAACTTCATATAACTGAATTGAAACTGCTGCTTCACCCTTCAAATGTTTTCTTGACTAATCACGCAAATGTCCATTACCTCACCAAATTCGGAAATTTAACTTTATTAATAACCCATTACAGCACTCAGAAGACCTTGTTCTTTCAAAAATAAACGCTTTCGATAAACCCTTCAAGAATTTTTGATTCCAGTCACTGGAGGTAAGGAAAAGTGATTATGATAAGAACCTTGTGAATTAATGGGAGTGCAGAGACCGCTGATAACTCGTTCTCCACTTGGACATGTGCAAAAACCATTGGCACATATTGAGTTACCTGTGCATTGTACTTCATTTCCACTGCAAGGTGCACCGGCACTCACTGAAACTTACTCATCAGCTCTCTAAAATAGTTACTATTATTAAAATGCGTTTGCTCAATTATAAATGTTATAATTTTTATATTTATAATTATTGGCAGAAGATACATTTACCTAACAGTGCTTGTTGAGAAGGAAAATAATTTTCTTTATATGGGAGGTTTCGTTGTTGGGCATTTATTTGAGTTGACGTACAAACATGACCAAATGGGCACACGCAAAATCCTTTCAAACAGTATGTACCATCACGACAGATCGTTGGATCATTCGTACAGTCATTATTTTTTCCACCTGACGAACTGAGAATTAAGTGAAAGACTACTTAGTCACTGATTAATCAGTGCATTGAAGTAACAGTAAGTCATTATCCAGACTGATAAGTTAAAACAAAAAAAAAAAAAAAACGATCTGATTGTCAATGTCAAAATTAAAAGCTTTATGACCTATGATTACCAGCAACGTAAGTTTTGCTAAAGCCTAAACGAATATCTCGTGCTCAATCATTATTTTGTAAACTATTAAGCAGTCATAAACTGTATTTAACTATAGAAAGTGGCGTATGCAAAAAAAAAAAAAAATTCCCTTTAAATAATGATTGCATCAGTCAAGAGCATTTTATTTGCGAAATATAACAATGAGAAATTCATCAACATTATTTTCTTTTATTATTTATTACCAGATATCACTATCCTTTAGTCAAAACATTAATTAAATAATATTCAAGCAATTAGTCTAGGTAATAATTAACGTAGCAGCTGTCATCAAGAATGAGAGAAGTTGCTTAGGTTGCTGCTTTCATCATTTCCTTTTCCTTGTTTGCTATATTTACTCTTTTTCTCAAAATTTTCATTTATTACAATTCAAAAAATTGTATTTCCCCACAGATATGCTTGCAAAAAGATGCAAGAGTTTTATTTTACTACTTCATTAGCTTTGACAAATGAACTGATTAGCCAACTACAAGAGAAGCTTGCTAGCTAACCAACCGAAATTTTCTCGTTTGACGAAAAAAGTTTGCCGAAAGACTGATTAAAAAAAAATAAAGGAATATCTCTGTCTTCAAAAGGTATGATAACGCAGAGACTCAGTGGCCAAGTAAGTGGAACACATCAAACTTTTCAGGGAGTGATTTGAGGGAAAAAGGGTTTCTAAGAGCTGAGATGTTAATTAATCGGTTAATCTTTCACATGCCCAAAGAAGAGGAAGAGAAGAAGAAAAATGAAAGACGTTTTTCTCTTAGAAGACACAACTGACCGATAGGTCACCACCCTTAATTTGGAACAATATCACAAAATTTATTGAATTTTATTGATAGAGCAATTTAATACAGATAGAAGTACAGCAGTAGTATGTTAGAATAGTTTGATAAAAATAAGTGAACAAACCCTGATCATTTCCAGTGCATTGGGAATTACCGAAAGAGCACAGACATTTTCTATAAACGCAAGTGCCACCGCCAGTACACTGATTGAATTGTCCAGGAGTACAGTAAGTACCAAGTGGAACTGTCTCTGCGTTAATCCTGTTCTGTTGGCTGTTTCGCTTGCTTCTCAAGTTTACTTAATTCGATTTAATTTTCAATTCACTGAACGTAATTTTGACTTTATTTCAACTCAGTATGGCAAAGCTTTGGACAATCAGTATTACTCAAAAATATTTTGAAAAAATGCAGTTTTTCAAATGAAATCTGAAAAAAAAAATCAAATGACAGTCGGAATTTGTGAATAGATATAGAAAAAATAAAACACTTCCGCTGCTGAAAAAGCAAAACATTTTTACCATCTCATCCATCATGCCGAGAAAACGGATTGTTCTTGAACGATAGTTATCTGATTCCAATCAGACTACTAGAGTTAACTTAGTTTCTTTCAGAGCCTTCTAATAAATTATTCATAGCCATGTGAGAAACGTTAGTGGCGAAGCAGATATGAGCAGGTGTTGTATTTTGGTGAGAGATTTTTTCAACAAGCAGAAATTGCAGTAGACACCAAAATGGTGATAAGTGATAACATTAAACTCGAGCAAAAATAAAAACGAATATTCGGGTATCAGCAATAAACAACGATGCAACATGCCTTTTACATAAACTTAGCAAATTTAGCATAATGAGTAGTAAGTGTTCCAATGCCCTCTGAGTCTGTTAGTTCAATTTGTTACGTCAAAACAGAAGTGACTTCTCAAATGAGTTCCGCAATGCTTTGATATATGTTATTGGAGTTCAGAAGCAACCCAGGAGACATGGAATCCGCAAATGAACTCATCTACTATCTCTGGTGTAATTTAACTAGATTATTCTTACCACGAAAACTCTTAACACACTTATTATCGATGATATTATTTCGTTCAGGTGGGCACACACATTTCCCATTGACACATTTTGAGAATCCAGTACACGTTTGTCTGTCCGTACACGACATCCCAGGAGTTGATTCTTAAAAATTCTCTATACACTATACAATCAAAAATTGAACAGCGTTACAGAAATGAGCAAATTCACATCCCATTATCTGTTCGTTTAATATATGTTTTATGAATGTGAATAATTTTGCAATTGACTTGTCCATATTAAAATTCATCTTAGCAAAATTAGTCTTTCTAAGAATTTTGGATGGGTATAGAAAATGAGAGAAGTTTTGGAAGAAGATTGTGAATGAAAACGAACCATTAACAATAGGTATGCAGAAGCCATATCGAGACATGGTAGTACCTGACATGCAGGAGCAAAAACCATCGATACATTGAGCTCCAGAAGGACACTGCTGAGAAGTTTTGCATTGAACTGCAATCGAAAATACTTTTTCAGGGAGAATTATTTAGAGATTACTATCAGCACCACTGACTTCATCTGAGTTAAGTTCCCAGAGTGATAAAAGTGATAAAATTTTAAAAATATCTGATTAGCAATCTCGAAATTTTGAAGGAAAATCTTGTGTGAAATGAACTAAGAAAATATAAATGATTCGAATAGTGTTTTAGATTTTTTCCACTATATATTTGGAAGAAATTTTTGAGTTTTATGCACTTTCACTTTTTAGTTCAACTGCAAAAAAAAAACAATAAATGAATGCAATAGTGAAAGATTATCAGAATAATTTCATGTATGTTGCGCAATAAACTTCTTTCTATTATCATATAAGCATCCGGAAGGGATGTTACACAGTAAATTAGTACGTAGCATTCGAGAAGGAGACTGTTCTCGTTTGAAAGCAATCGTTTACTGTTGTTGTAAGAGGAAAATGAATTGGAAAAACAAACCATTCATCGATGCTATAATTTTTTCTACTGCTGTTTCCACTGTTGGCCATACTTCATTAGCCTTCCAAGCAAATGGAGTTGTAAGAGGTTTTAAGAATGGGGTGAGATAAACTGAGCTTGAGGCTGAGGACAACAACTGGGTTGTTTGTGAACTTATCGGCAGTGTTGAATTTGTGCCAGAAGCTAATAGCGAATAACCACTGTGCAATAATTTCTCGAATTGTCGTAGACGGCTTACTTAAAATGATAGAATGGCAAAGAACCGAAAAGAAAGAAACAGACAAAAATAGAAATATTTGTTTGTGAAGACGATAAATTTAAAAAAAATAATTTTATCTACAAGATGTACTTGAAATGCTTCTGACGAATTTTTCGTTTCAAGCTTTTTGTTTGAGAAAAAAAACATACTAAAAATTAAAAAAAAATGAATAGAGTAATCTAACACCGCGTGATACTAGTAGAGTAATGAAATGCCTGAAGCTTAATCTACTTAGCAATGATAGCTGGTTAGTTTGTTTAAGCTTCAGGTTTATTAAAGTACTGGGCAAAAAAACCTTTTTTCACAAGTTTACAAGAAAAGCTAATGAACAGAAAAGAGTAGTATTCCACCTACCATCGGCTATGAATTTGCATTCGGTGTCCGAGATACGAGTGCCCAGAGGACATTCACAAACACCGTTGTGGCAAATGGAGAAAAACAGGCAAAGCGTTGTTTCGTTGCATACGCCACCTGACACGTTGACAATGACTTCAGTCTGACGACTCGGTGGGATACGTTCCACTCCAGCGTCGATTAACGGCAAAGCTGAGAATATGGTTGGCTTGGGACCGACGCCAACTCCCGAATAGGCTGCTTTATTGGTTGTCAGCTCAGCAATCTTTCTACTAGCCCCGACATTCTTCCTCATAACATTAACTTTCGCTGTTGTTTGCGACTGAGATACGGGGAAAGGTACTGTTCTTAGAATACACTCTGTACCCCCGAATATACGATAACCCGAAAGACAAACGCATACTCCATTATGACAAGCTGTATTACGTGCTGTGCAGTCGTCACTTGTCGTACATCGTCCATGAAGGCGACCCACTAGGAGAACGATGTTGAAAAGAGAAAATTAAGCTTATATATTTCGTCATCTTTTTCTAAAAATAGGAGGGAAGAGAGAATCTAAGTGATGGGAAAAAAGCATGTCAAGTTCAACAGTTCGAATTGGAAGAATTCAGAAGTCAGTTTCACGCTGTGCCTTATCCTGTTCAGAATGCCTATAGGAAACGAAAAGCAGATTCCCACCTCTCTTGAGTGATGCAGGGAACACTCTCTGACATTGGCCACCTTTCATGGCCATATCAGCGGGGCAACTACAACGGTAGTCAGAACAGTAGGAACCACCCTTGCAATCACGGTTACTCTCGCAACGATTTATATGAACTGCTACTCGAGTTATGTTGATCATCGAACGGTTCGATGGCTTCTTTGGCATGTCTTCGCTGTGATTAAAAATTAGGAGCGGCGGAAGCGTGATAAGTGACTGCTCTAAATTTAGACGAACTGAGGTGAAAACCTTCATGCAACATTCCTTGTCCTTTAAGTTCAATCTAACTTTAAACAAAAAGTACAGCAAAATGAGTACTACCAGTGAATTCACATATTCCGTTTTCGAAGACAGTATTCGCGGGACATCGACACAATCCATCTACGACACTGCAGAATGATCCACCAGTGCAAAGCTCACCGCGGTTGCAGGGAGTATTCGGCTCAGCTGAAACAGAGATATTAAATTCTAGTCGAAAATTTAGATCAAATTTGAGGAAGAGTAACTGTGTTCTTCTTTAAGTGAACACTACTGCTCAAGATCGGTTGATCTCCATCTTGATAGAAAAGCGATGAAAATAGCAATTTACCTTGACTGCTTGTATAATTTCTGGTTTCAGCGCCCTCCGTAACACAATCGCCACCCCTAGAAACTTCGCCATCAGGACATAAACACTTGCCCTTGATGCAAACATGATTTGATACGCAAGTTTCACCGCTAATGCATGACTCTCCAGGCTCAGCGAATACCATCTGGCATCGGCCATTCATGAAAATCTCACCTGCCGGACAATGGCATCTGCAAATTTGCGAATTTTTTAGTATTCGGTACGACATCTGAGAAAGGCTTTTGCCACAAACCTGGAGGCTATTTATAAACCGATCATTGTAATTGTATTCGCTATCATTCTCTCAAAACTCAAAAAATTCAGACGGCGTGAAAAACTTGAAAAAATAACTGATACTCATTAGGACTTGAAATTTGACTTAGAAATTTCTGGTTTTTCGATTTTAAGAAAACGGTATCCTTACTTTCTCGCAATACATTTTGTACCAGCTAGACAATCAGAACTGGTAACACAACTTTTGATTGGTGAAATCAAAGCACGACTGAATAGTGACACACAAGTCTGATCCTGATAATGATATCCATCTAGAATGTAGTCATTTTTCGAAACAAGTAGCTACTAGCTTGCAGAATACAAAATAAGGTAAAACTGCTAATGGCATATTATTTAGAGGTGAAGATCAACGGTCTGTAATAAAATCACTCAAAAAGTTGTCGCTTTAAAACTTCCAAACCCGAGCAAATGCAAAAACCGCTTTGATGATCACAGTAAGAGCCTTTTGTACACTGCGATGAATCCGAACATTTGCCAAGTGAACCTAAAAACATTTTTCAATTAGAGCTATCATAAATTTCACTAAGGTATTAATTTGCTGAGATCAAGGCAACATTTTTGTGAATTACATAAATATAAATGGACATCGATAAATTTGAATGTACACCTGTAATTGGGATACACAGTCCATCATCAAAGAATGTTCCTTGCTGACACTGACAAATTCCATCAATGCAAAATAAATTATCAGAACAAGCCTCACCATTCATACACTTCTCCCCGAAGTTTTCTGCAAAAAAACTGTGGGAACTGAGAATAAATATCCGTTTTGCTCGTGGTACAAAATTTATTTGTTCGTTGATTTAATTGATCTTTCACACTACTGTTACTGAGAAAATCACCATTCACTAAATTTTATAAACTTCCCAAGAAAGGCTTTAACTTGAAGATTTGTAAATGCAAATATTATTTTCTATAAAATATTTTTATAAATGCAGAATATTTCGAACAGTGCCGTGCACTTGCTATAAACCTCATGCAGAAAACTTTTAATTCTCCCCTTTTTGCGTGTGGTTGATAATATATTTTTTATTCTTTTTCTTCTTTTTTTTTACGATCTCGTATCTTTGAAGACAAACCTCCTGGTCTTTCAGACCAAAGTTTTTTTTTTTTTTTTTTTTTTTTTAAATTTTCGACTTTTAAATCATTTTTGTAATAGAGTAAATCTTCATAATGGTATTTTGTTAAAAAAAAAATGTGGATCTTAATAACTCAGTAAAGCCGGATTTTGTAAAATCACTTTATAACTAAATTGTAAAGTGATTGGACTAAGTATTTGAAAAAGAAACAAACTTTTTTGCTCAGCTGAGCATATGCCGTTTTGCATTATCGTACCATTGACGCATAAACAAATCTACAAGTAAGAACTTTTTTCAAGAATTCATATTCTGAAGAACAATGAATGATAGCTTTCCAACTAATTACTTGACATTTCTTCCTAGAATGCAAGTAGATTACTGTTGATATGTGCTGAAAAACGAACCGAATTGACACACACAGATCCGCCACCGCAAAATTCTCCAGTAGCACAACTAGCTCCAGGACTAACTGACGTAAAGTTCTGACATTGCCCACCCTACAAAATAGCTTGTTAATTAATTAAATCATTTCGCAGTACCGAAGAATTGCACACCAACACATACTAACCTGCACAATCATGCCATCCGGACATTGACAAACGCCACTGACACAAATCGAAATTCCGAAACAAATTTGTGTAGTATTACAAGGCGAACCAACGTATACTTTTCGCATCTGTACACATTCACCTGATTTCAGTATAGTTCCGAATGGACATTCACATTTGCCGAAAACACAACTTGAGCCACCGGAACACTGCTCATTTCCAGTTGGGCAATCAGCTCCCGCCGCTACTTCAATTAAAAATTTGTTCCTTTCTTTGAAATCTAAAGAGATTACACTGCTTCTTTACAAAAGGAAATATTAATAGCAATTTGCAATCACTTTGCTCGGTCTAATAATTAAATTTACTTAACTATTTTCAAACCAGCTGGTTGTCCATTAGTTTATTATTTAGCTATTTTCAGGCGAATCTTTATTAATAATTTTCTTTTCATAAATTTATTCCTGGCCAAATCAATTTAGTTAACACTTTTGTAATTTGAAAGATTAGAAGCAGTCATGAACCTGATAGATGGAAGTTTTGTCTTACCATTGAAAATGCTGTAGTCGTGAGCACTCCCTCGAAACGGTTCTGATCGCTTCCGCTGCATGACATATGGTTTACCTATAATACTGTCGTTAATTCTAAAACAAAAGAAACAAATTTCTTATAAAAACAATTACAAAATCAAATTCTAAATTGGAAAATCAAAATTGATGAAGAAGGTTTGTGAAGATATGTTGTTTTAGTTTCACATTCACCTTTCATAGATTCTCTAGAATTTCTTGCAATCGTTGAAGAAAAAAAAGTGAAACAAAAAGCAGTGAAAATGAAGGCCTTCAATTAATTGAATATTTATCTGAAAGAAAAAAGATAGCGTGATCGAAAAAAAAATGCTGTATTTTTGAAACCAACTTCTGAAGCAACTAAATGCCTTAGCTCTGAAACCCTTTGGACACTGGCATTTCTTCTGACTGGTGCAAATAGTACCCGGATAAGCTTTGGAGCATTGTCTTGAATCCTCACAGCCACTTTGTCCCGGATAAATTACTAAAAACTGTTCCGAAATGTAATAAAATCCACTGTTCGTTCCTACTTATCCGTTTTATTCCCACCGTTGTTTCTCGAGTTTTATTTAGAGGAAACTATTTAAAGGTGAACAGCACATTATACTGATGACAGATAACTGGTAAGAAAAAATATCTAGATAAGTTCTTGCTTACCTGGTTTACACTTACCACCTAGAACGAGATGGTTTGATAAGCACCGGCATTTGCCGTTGCTCCTGTTGCAGTATTCTCCCTTACCTGTACATTCTGCTGATGTTCTACACTTTGAACCAAGAGTCAGACCTTAAAGCAAACTCTTCTCAGCTTCACTTTTTTTAAACCTAAATATTAAATTAAAATAACCATATCTGTAATGTTATACAGTACAAACTGATCAGTGAGCAGCTGTTGGTTAAACTTTAAACTAAACTTTCGTCAGAAGTTCATAAAAACAGTCAAGTTTACTTGATTTTAAGATGCATTCACCATTGATCGGCTCATAAAAAGGTGCGCAACTGCAAATATTATTAATGCAGAAAGTATTTGGAGCGGTACACGGTGGGTTAGTTGGATCAGAATCACAGTGACTTCCAATTTCGCCAATATGTACTACATCGTTTGAGGAGGAAACTGAATTATGAAGTTCTTAACCTCCACAAAATTTCAGAGCAACATAATTAGAACAAAAAAAATGAAAAGATAAGAGATGGCATGGCTTCTACTATTTCAAAACAAAAATATCAAGGATAGATATAAACGGGAGTTTTTCACGTCGAAATTTACGAAATCTGCTTACCAGCGATTTTTCAACTGATGCTTACTGCGATTTTTCGACACTTATTCGTCTTATTTTTTCATTTTCATTTAATGTCTATTTCTATAGTAACAAGTTATCTTTGCATTCTTCGACAACCGTCAACTTAATTTTATATGGGCAAATTTTCTTTTTGTTTCAGTCTTTTCATGGTAATGTAGTTAACAAGACGAAGGTAACTTTTAGTGTATATTTTTTTTGCTTTAGCTGCTATCGAGCATTTTAAAAACCTGTTGAAATAAGCCGTGTCTTCCGTGAAAGCATTGATATCAATCATGGTTAATGGCTTCGCGAACACATTGGTATGAGTTTATTAATTGTTCCAGACAGCATTCAAATTCTATTTCTTGACAGTTAAATTTTTTTTAGGATGAAAATTTTTGCTTCAATTATGCACGAGAAAGCTTGGAAAGTAATTTTTGATTTATATTTGAATCTTCAAATCAGATGAGAATAATTCCGTTCGAGAGGGCAGGAAATGATAAGTCGTAGATAACAAAGGATGTGTGCACGAGTAGGCTTTGTTTTTGAAATATATTTGGATGAGATGAGACTTTTTAATTGGTACATAAAAAGTGATAAAATGCTTTTTCCTTCTATTTGAATTATTCTTTTCTGAAGCGATGAACTTTTGAATTAGATAAAAAGAGTTCTAATAAAATGATAAAAAGTTGTATTCTTTATTCCTCTAATAATCAGTAGCGGATTTTATTCAATTAGGATAAATTAAATTACTTACCGACAAATAAAAATGATAAAAAGAATGCAACGACCATTTCGTTCGAAAATATCTCCTCAGATATGTTGTGGTTCTAAGTTCTTTTCGTTATTCTGACGTTAGAGGAAGAAGAAGAAAGTGATTTTTGTATAAGCGCGATACTTTGAAGATGTGTAGCAGGTTTAGAAGACAGCTTATGTAGATGAGAGCTGATGGTTAAAACGATAGAATTCAGGGCTTAGGGCTTTTGGATCAACAAATTTGAGTTTATCCTACCTTGGCAATGACTCCCCTGTTTAAGGATGGTGGTGTGGGAAGGATGTTATGAAGACCTTCAATGTTTGGGCTAGCCATATCGTATCTCAACCGTCCAAAATCAGATGATCCGCAGAGTTGGTTCTATATTTGCACAACTGAACCAACAACAAACTCTGTGGCCATTAACACTGTCCAGTACAGCGTACTTCCTATTTCAAACTGTAGAAATAATGCAAACAAATTTTACATATTTGCACAGAGCACACGGAACTGATATATCGACTGCAATTGAAATACTAATTAAAAAGAATTTTATAATAAATTTTTCAGCGAAAGGTTTCGAAACAGAAGTGAAATGCCAAAAAGCAGTCAACTAGTTCTCCTGATTGACAGTTTTCTGATACATCTCAGATTTTTTAAAAGGCGGTGCCGAAGTTACGTAGGCAGATAAACTTAACGACAAAATATCCTGGATCTCTTATTCAGTTCCTTAAGCGAAGAATCAGATGACCAAGTCCTGCTACTTACAGATTACTGCGCAAATCGCGACGCAGAGAGTGGCTAGAATCACCCTACTCTGTTCGCGTATTTCAATACCAAAACGTACCTGAAAACAGAAGGAATGCTCGAACAAAGTTTTAATCACACATTGTACTCCAATTGTTTAATTGTTGGGAAAAAGAGTGCAACAAAAGGAAATACAATGAACCAGAATTGACTGATGTCAAAGTGCTTTCCTTGCTGATTCAGTGGAGAAAGACGGAAGAAGAAATGTCAGTTACATTGCTTTGTGATAGTGGCAAAGTGACAAGTTTCCGGAGGACATCATATGGCTCCGATAATAGTCTGCTGGACTGGCTTTTGCAGAATCGTTTATTCACGCCGTAATTGCATGCCTTGCATGAATCAGTGAACTTTCCCAGCCGTCATATGATTCACATTGATGTGAGAGACAAGGCTGTGCTGCTACTGAAGCGGGATTCCGACTCTTCTGGACAGGTGATATCAGTATTTGCTCTATTTCTATTTTGGGCCAGTTGCTTAGAAGGCTCGCTCATCTTTGTACCGCTTCTGGCTTCCGTTTTACTAGACCCCTGTGAACTACTTTCACTCTTATTGTAAACTCAAGGTACAAGAAGATAACAAGCAACATTTGGCTTGTTTCGTTTCTCACTCACACTGTTCTTCCAAATTGTCTAAATGCCACTGCTCCTTTTTTCAGCAGAATTCAAAGTGAAGTTTCTTCTCTGTTTCTTCCAGAGTGCACTGAGGTAATTCTGCTTTGAGGGATATTTTTGAACAGGATGAGGATTATTTTCTTCTCGTATATCAAACTCAGTAATCGAGCTTCGAAGTGAACCTTACTGCTGCTAGGTTTATTGAAATTTCAAAAGATAATGATATTGGCACTAGTATTTTAGCACACTAACTTTCATATTTTAATCCAAGACTTGTTATCTATTGCTAGAATATTCGTGAATTACAGCTGCTTTAAATGCAGAAATTCAGGAAGTTAAATTGACTAGCGAAATCTTTGTTTAAATGGATTAGTGTTGTTCCGGAGTGGGGACGAAGGAGCCAAGTAATCAGAAATGACCTATCACAACAACGTAACAGCAAAGCATAAATGAATTATTGACAGAAATGAATTCACACTTTTCCTTGCGTAATGGAATTAGGAAACAAAGTATTCAAGTGTAAAATGGCTAAATGTGTAAAATCGAGAGTAAGTGTAAAATAGCTAAATGACCATTGTATTTAGAAACTAAAAAATGATTTAGCACCATCTCTTGCCCGCAGTAAAGCGTTTGGTTAGGTGGTGAAATGGTAAGCAGACGTCGGAAATCGTACCAATGAATTCTTCAATAAGCCTCATTTCATCCAATCCGTTTTTTAGAAGCAACAGCAAAAAAAAAGATTTCGTGGTTAAGTTTGTAATATTACTTGTATTCTCTGCCCATATTAATTTGCCAATATAACGTAAGCAGTATAGAAGATTCATTAATGTTGGAGGTCATCAGAATACCATTTCTATTACATTCCTTTTCTCTGTAGATTCATATATTTATCAGTGATCAAATCACCTTATCTTCTCCAATTCTTTTTTTGACTCGAGCTTAAAAACACCATCGTACTCCATTAACGATTCAGCCTCGTAGTACTTCAAACTAGCGATTCAGAAATTCTTCGTAATCTTTGGATTACTATCAGAATCTCAATGATTTACAATCTGTAAAAACTTGATAACAGGTACTGCGATTATCGTTCAATTATCACTTGTTCCTTGTTTTAGGACATGCTCAACTTCTCACATTTCGTTTTTATGAAATTTACTTATCTGTGTTGTGTTGACGGTTAAATATATTCATTAAGTGCTTGTTATGAAGAGAGCTTGATTGGAGTAGAGCGGTGTTGGCCTGGTCTTAGTCTAAGGGTGCTAGAGAGAGGATGTGAGATATATCCACCACGAAGGGGAGAGCATCATATGTTCGAAATTCGTTTCCCTCATACTACCACCTTGCCAACTGTTCCCTTTCTGTTGTCTCTATTTAATTTTAATCAAGCAAGGCCTATCACTATCCCTACCCCTTATCAATCACACTGTGCCTTGTTTTCCATATAGACGATGCTGTTTATGGCTCGATGTCTTCTTCTCTTTGATAATTGGAAGCAACGCTTCTTGACATCTTCCCATTCCGTCTTCACATTTTTGATGTACAAATCTTTTTTTGCTTTTCTAGAAAATGCTATCACATCTTTTTTTGTAACGAAAGGGTATTACTTTTAACGTTTTACTAGTAATTGGAAGAATAAAACGCTGTAATTATCAGTAAGATTAGTCTTATTATCAGTAAGATAAGCGTTGGTTTTCGTGAATCACTGCTGATAATAGGAACTTTTCTTTAGCTTTCAGGGGCCAACAAACATGGTCTTATGTTCTCTTTCTAAACTCATTTTCTGATTGCATTAAGTTAGAATTGACTATAACATGGACGTCTCATTGTCCTTTTGCTACTAAAATTGATTGTTGAATAAAAAAGCCACCTGAAATAAATCACTTTTCTTTCACATTTTTAATAACTAATTAACTTCGTAGAAAGAGAGAATTGGGGTAAAAATATGAAGAGATATTTCTTCTTCCCATACTATCTTCACATTTTTACTTTGCTTTGCTTCTTGTTCACCCCTATTGTGGAGAACGAGGAAGAAAACTTTTGAAAGAGGATTGTTAGTATAAACCATCCAAAGTTATCAGACCAAAATCGTTTGTGATTTAAGAAATTGAAATATTTGAAGATCAAGTCAAGTCTTTTATCGCTCGGTGTTTTCATGGATATTTGAAATTTTAGTAAATAATNATTATCAGTAAGATAAGCGTTGGTTTTCGTGAATCACTGCTGATAATAGGAACTTTTCTTTAGCTTTCAGGGGCCAACAAACATGGTCTTATGTTCTCTTTCTAAACTCATTTTCTGATTGCATTAAGTTAGAATTGACTATAACATGGACGTCTCATTGTCCTTTTGCTACTAAAATTGATTGTTGAATGTATCNTGGATATTTGAAATTTTAGTAAATAATTCAATGTATCTGAATTTCCTGGTGTGATCAAAATGAGACGGAAAAGCATTCCTCTTGAAATTCAGTGCTATTCAGATTTCTGCCTTAAATTAATTTCGTACCTTTTAAAGTTTTTGAAGCAGATTTAAATCGAATTTGAAATAATATAACATGGACGTCTCATTTTCCTTTTGCTACTAAAATTGATTGTTGAATAAAAAAGGCACTTGAAATAAATCATTTCTCTTTCATATTTTGTTCCCGAAAATCACTGGTTTTTAACTTTTGTTGCCGAAAACATGGGGAACTAACATGAAGTGTTATCCAAGATTATTATAGCATAACAGTAGAATAGATAGTGGCATTCAAACCACTTGTGTTCCCTTGTGTATCGAGTATTATTAATTGTATTTTTTTCAGCTGCAATTGTTGTTATTTCTGAGGGAAGTGTAAGGAGCAGAAGGGACTTTTATCCATTTTTCTTCTTTAAACTTCAATTTTCATAATCACAATAAGTGACCAACTTATCTATTTTCTGTACTTCAGCATGGAAAGTTTTATAAGCGAAGAGAAGTTGCGAAACGCAACGGTGCGAATCATTTAAGGCCCGACAGTACTTGAGACGATCCGTATGATTGGTAGGACTATCGCTTAAGTTTGCATGTAAATAGAAGTGTACGAAACTTGCAAATCAGTAAGATTCTGGATCCTGGACGATGATTGATCGTTCTGTCTCAATGTGCTGCCAAATGATCTTAATTATTTATGGGGTTTTCGCATGTTTAACAACCATTAATTGGCTAGCATAAAAGTGAATGACTGATGGAAACTTCACTCACTTCCTTCATGAGACTGTGATGTATCCATTCCATAACAGTAGCAACAAAAAAGTATAGTGAACTCGATTGTTAGACTCAGCTGGTAAAGGTTGAATGCACTAATTTCATGTCACTGCAATACAAATTCTAACCTTCATACTTGGAAGACAGGGAGAAGAATTGGAGAGTGTCGAGACTTTAAGCATATTCTTGCAGCTCAAGACTGATAAGAGAGTCGTCATCGAGTAGTGTCTTATCGGTTGACCGATCTCTTTATTATTGACACTTTCTCTGACAAATCATTTGTATAGTTTCGCTCATGACATCATGCATTACCTTCATGTCTAAGACGGTACTTCGAGATCCTTCCATTGGCTCATTCTATCAAATGAAAGTCTGCTTCCTTCGAAAGTTCTCAGATCGCTTAGACGAATTGTACACTATCATCGAGCTCTATATATAGTAACAGCTAACAGGAATCCCGAAACACTGATATCTGCTGCAAGCCAACAGGAATCCCGAAACACTGATATCTGCTGCAAGCCAACAGGAATCCCGAAACACTGATATCTGCTGCAAGCCAACAGGAATCCCGAAACACTGATATCTGCTGCAAGCCAACAGGAATCCCGAAACACTGTATTTGCTGCCTCGTCTACAGATGTAAAGACGAGATGTAAAGGCTCTGTGAAAAAGCTATTGATGTACAGGAGAGTGCGAAGAAGCAACTGAACTAAGATGTGCTATTATCCTCTCTACTCGTACATTTTTCCGTGCTGTTACAACTTACTCACTGGGATAATTAAAATTCGAAATACTCCTCAGATAAATGCACAAAATTAAGATTTAGAGATTGGCAAATTTTCCGAAAATACTTCCATCAGTTTTTTTCTTCGCATTTTTCTCCTCTGTCATTACGTCAACAAAGTAGCATTTCGACTGCAGCATGGAATCGACTAATCCTACATATTTTCTCTTTAAGCTTTCCTTCTTTTGATAACATCCAGTATTTTGGACGATTAACTGATTTAGTAAGTAGACGAGCAGAGCATCTTATCCTACGACTTTATTCTTCCCTTACTATAAAAATGAGTGTAACAGAGATGACTTCAGTGATTACGTAATGAAATGATTCTGGAATAATGTGCTTCTGAATACTTCCTACGAATGATTTCGTTTACAGTATCACTCAGTTCTGATTGGAAATATAAATGCAAGAGGATGCCGGTTGTTTCGCACTTCTTCCGTAACTCATGTCACCAAGACAAGACAAGACACCATTACGGACAGGTTGCTGTCGTCAGCGTAGAGCTCTTCCTCAGGTACGGGAAACCTTTGCTTCACAGAGGCTGTCTACGCCTCGACGCTTCACTGTTGAAGTACAGACTTCTTCTGATGGTATGAAGCTCCTGTTTCTTCAAGTATTGATTAGTTCTTAGTGCACGGATATTCAACGGTTATAGTTAAGAACGCTACGCTACTTAATTGCACTGACCCTTGGCCATCTCAGCATCACCCCAAGTAGTCAAATATTCCTCCAAATGCTGCCTCCATTTTTTACTTTGCGTCCAACAGATTTGTTTCTCAAGAGGTAAATAAAGATAGAAATTTCTTTTGGGACCGACTGTTGGAGGTCTTACGTGGCCTGAATTACTTAGCTACTTAGCATGGATGAATTTGAATTTTAGCTGCTTACTCGGAGGGATAATTGCATTCTAGTGGGTAGAATTTGTAAATTCAGCATGTAGCTGTCGAAATTTGACAGCTTATTCTCTTTCACGTCTTAATATTCTTGAAGTTATTTTCATTTCCTTTCCATGACATTGCTCAGACTGCATTTAATTGTAGTATTCTTAGTTCTAGTTAACATTTTTGATTAGAGTTCGTTCGATGATTCGTTACAGACTGAAGTTTTTTGCTTAAATCATTAAGTTTGCAGATATCTTGTCATTCTGTTGGGTTAGTTACTCGCTGAAAGTTCGTGTTATTCTTAGTTTAAAATTTGTCGCGTATTTCAAGTAATACTACGCTATGGGAGGAAGCAACAGTACTCCAAAAACAGACGTGATGATGGATCATCAGCCTTACCCAGACATGAATGTTATATTCAAAAGCATCCCAAAAATGATGCAGGTTACTCATTATGTTTGATTTAATTGCTTGATCATTAAGGAACTACATATCTTATGTATCTTTAATAAAATGCATCATTCCTTTTAACAGTTGAGAACTCGTGTGGAATATTTCAGGTTGCTGATGATATGCATCGAATGACAAATTATATCATGGATTTACGTAACATGACCATTGGTTTGGTGTGCTTATCGATTATTGGGATGCTTTTATTTCTAATTATGAAATTTGCTCAGGGGCGAAATAGTGTTTCACGTCGGAAACGTGAATTAGGGCACCGGAATGAGGTTTGTGTAATAGTGTTTAAATTGTGAAGTTCTGCTAGAAATTTTTTTGTTGAATATAGTAGTCTAACTTTGTTCCAGCGAAGATTGATCAATAGCTACCTGAAGTAATTCCGAAACTGGCAGATTGAGTGAGTGGGAGAAGTTCCTGTTGGGTTTTAGCAAAACCAATTAATGATTATCATGTTTTCAGTTATTGGAGGATCGGTCTTTACCACGACATACTCATTATGGTGCCTATCACGGCTATTTAGATTCGTGGCATGATTCAAGGAGTCAAAAGGTTAGCGCTGTTGGTGCTACGGTTATAGATATTGAAAAAATGCCAATGAATCAGTCACAGGATAATTCGAGTCACAATGAAACAACTACAATACCGATCGAAACACCGAATTTGCTCAATGGCCATGCACATAAAGTTTGACATTTTTCTCTTTCCTTTCTCTTCTCTATAATTTATTGGTCCGGTTATATTTTACATATTTAAAAACTTATTCCTCTCATTAATATTTCAAAAATAATAGTAAGTACTTGCTTTTACCATATCGTTCCTAAATAGAAATTAAATAGTAATACGTGCTGCAGAACATCAATGAACGATGCTCGTCTTCAATATATGAAGGCACATTGCGGAAAAAGACCGAATATTTCTAATGTAGTCAGAGTTGTTATCAAAAAAGTGTCGAAAAACTGTCAGATCCAAGCCGTAATGGTTAGCGAGCAAATTAACTGATTGTTGTTAGTAGGCAGTGTCATTGCATTTAAACTTCGAAATGATATTTTTAGCCATTAGCTTATATCGGTTCTTCAAGCGTAGAACATAATTATAGTCATATTAGTGGGTTAAGTAATAGAATCTGAAATTGACAGCTTTATTCCTTATAAAGTTTTTTTGGTGCGAAAAATATGCGGTCAGATTACTAAGAGATATTTAGTTCACATTCTAGTGCATCCTGCTGTGGGTTAACCATTCAACATCCGCCTATCAAGATTTATTATTGTGGAGATTAGAATAGTTCGATTAATCAGCTCCTGCTGGTTGTCAAAGTTCATAAAAGTATCGAGTATCGTTGGTAGTCAAGCAAGGCGTGACTTGTACCATACCAATACGACGAATGCAGTCTATTACTGTATAAAACTTATCACATGTTGCCCTGTTACTACCAGACCTTTTCATAGATCTGTCTTGAATGTGTTTTTTTTTTTTTTTTCAAACAATTAATCACATTTTACAGCACTGCCGGTAATTTGAACATCCAAAAAATGAACTTTATTGTAGCTCCTGTCTCACTTGATGACGTTTCGACTCGGTGACTCCTTTATAGTGCTAAGCGTCAACTGCCAATAGCAATTTCATAATTTTACTCTTTTAATTTTATTAACAAAACGTTTCTGTATCAAGTTCATTATTATTTCATTCCGTTCTCTTCTTTCTTTTACTGCAGTATTAGGAGCCAAAAAAAACCAAACTTGCTTTAATTATTTGAGTTCTGTTTTTCTTTTTCGCCAATTGCTCCCAGCTGTTTTTTCTTGCGAAAACATTATTGCTTCGATGGTATCATTTTGGTTTAAAAACAGCTGGTTGCGATGCTGCTGTTGGCTCTTTCCAATAAATCGGTTGATGTTACTTTGTGCTCTAATAGCAACATACCATTGAGTCCCTTGTTGATAATTTTCGTTTTCCGCAAATTATCAGTTGCCCTTTTTTTGTTTTTCTTTTGAAAAACTTCTGCATCTTTCTTTCCGATTGTTTTCATGAAAAAGCCGTCTTTGAAATTATTTAACTCTCGAAATCATTTCTCATTATAAGAAAAATTGACCATTATATGTCACATGAAAATAATGCCAAAACGAGATATGGGAATCCAGTTCTTTTTTTTATAAATGAAACAAAATTTTGGTTGTTTATATACTTTTAAAATATGAAATTCCATTGCAGATTATAGTGTTTTTTTTTCCTGCATACTTCTTGCATTTATCATGTGTGTAAACTTAATCTGAAATTCCGATTTTAAATTTGTTTAATTTCAGAGATTGGAGCCGGTGAAGCTGTTAGTGGAGGATTTGCCGTACGCTGATACTTGAGGCTGTTAAATGATTATGATGTGCCTGAAATATGTTAAAAATATTTGCTGTTTGCCTATGTTTGGATCTTTTTTAAAACATTTTTAGTGTATCAGTTATCAAGAACTAGTGATGAAAAGAAATGGTTTTCCATTTTTCTTAGATTTAAATTTTCAACAGACTGCACATGTTGCTACGGAAGGATTCAAATGCTTTTTTTGAACAAGTGCTGCTCAGATGCAAATCAAACCAGCAAGGAATAAACCTTTACTTTTTCATTTCTGTTTGTTTTATATTCTTTAATCTCATTGATGTAAGCTAACTCATATGAAACACATGCGTTTTGCTTAAACAACAATCCCATACGTCGGCATTCCCTTCGCTGTCATCTTCACCACTCCAATAGCTGGAATACTTTTAATTTGGTTTCATTAACTGTGCTAATTTTAAACCTGAATGGTATTTTATTTGTTGTTCTCCCCCCAAAACACTGCCAAATGTTTCGTCCGTACTTGCAATTATACATATTTTATTTTTGCCAGATATCTATCTCACACCTGTTTAGATCATATCGATATTTTTAATACGACTTGCCATATCTATCAGCCCATGAAAAGCATTATTAGTGCATTGCTCGCTATATCTAAGCTGTGGTTCTAAGTAGTGACAATAGACAATTTTTGGATATTGTTGACATTTTTTCGTTAATTTCAGTTCTTAGAAATCAAAATCAATAACCTTTTCCGAGTTTATTTATATTTGTTTGAAAAGATTAGCATTTAATTTGTTAGAAATGTTGCTAAATTTAAATTTCATGCTAATACGAAGTTTTCAGTGCCAAAATTGGAGCACCGGAAAATGATCCATTTCAGTGCATAATATTCATTTCCTTTCAGTGACTTTCTTTATACGTGTAAATCAAACTTCGGTGCTTTATCTTTTGATTTTATTGTACTTTTTTTTTGTCGTTTTGTTATTAATTTTGCCGGATAAATGATTTCTCTTTGTTTGTTTGCTTGCGGCACTACTAAGCCTTCAACACAAATTAACCTTAATTTTCGTAGTATTCCAAGATCGATCAAAAATTAGCAGAGACTAACAAAAAAGTTTCATAATAATATGTATTTTATTCTCTAAGGATCTGCAGAGCTGCAGTTTTCCACTCATGTGCCTAATGCAAAAAATTGTTGAGATTTCTCTTTATACAAATTTCTCATTGCTTTCAGTGCTTTAATGAAATGAAAGTGACTGCGTGGAGGGAAAGTAACGTTTTTTTTTGTTTTAGAGTGGGTTATATCGGTGTTTTAATTATCAGGGTTGGCTTACATGGTGATGCTTGAGATGACTGTTGTTGGATCATGGGTCTTTAAAAAACCAGATTACATCAGAACTTAGCAAAAAAGAATAAGGAACCGCAAAATACAAAAAGAAGAAGGAAGCAGGCTAATTGGTATTTATTTGTGTAATAAGTGTTTTTATGTGGTATTCGAAAGTCCCACTCCAAACATCCATTAAAATATCATTGAGAAACAGGTAATGTGACTTTAAAGCACATTAATGCTTTCAATTATTTTGATTTTTAAATAACTCCATAGCCACATCCTTTTTTAAAGCATATGACGAAAAAGTTTAACAAATGTAAAATCCCAGAAGAAGTAAAAAAATACTTTTAGAACTAGGAGCGGAAACTGCAAGATATTACTTTGCTAGGAAAACAAGAAACCGAAATTATCTGATGCAACTCATGCAAAAAGTTTGAACTACATGCCGTCTTTGCAACAGTTCGCTTCCTCTTCAACAAGACATATAAATTTTACTATCTTATTAATCTCTAAAATTGAATAAGTTTTCGAAACCAGAGCAGATTTTTCACTTCAATTAACCTCGCGTAACTTCTATATTTCCATTGCTCCTAAATCAATCTAACTTTCAAAAAAATCAATACAGCTAACATTTCCAAAACTTTAAAAGGAAAATAGAACTTATTAGTCTGCAGCTTCTATTTTCAAACGAAGAAAACTTCCTAAAATTTAGAATTCTCCTACTCTTGTTTCATTTAATTCTAATTTCAGTTGAAATGAAAAAACCGTGAAGTTAGGATGCAAAATTATGAATTAGAGTCTTACATGTTGTATAAAAAAGCTAGTTTATTCAACTCAAAAACTAAATAATTAATATAAAACGGAATTACAACAAGAATTAGGAAACATAATTTTGACATACATTTCCTTCTCTAAAAATAAATAAAGGCAGCACAATTGTCGGTGAATGCCCTGATTGAGCGATGAATGAAAGACACATACAGAACTTAGAGAAGTAACTGTAAACACCGGTTTGATGCTACCAAGCAGTTGAACTACAGTGGTACATAGTCTGATTCCGTATTTTTGAAGCACAAAGAGACATGTTAAGTAACGCTCATAATTTTGAGAACGGTGTGAATTGCTGACCCGGTTTAAGAGTTATCAGCGACTCGATTCGATATCAAGGGTCACAGCAAATTAAATTAGTAGAAAAGCAGACAAAGTGTTGTTCAAAGCTCTTCTACTCCTTCCAAAATAGTCATTTAAAAAGATGGGATAAACAATTAAAATGGAATTAAAAAAGTTATTGCTAAGTCGCGATAATGAAAACTTATAGCACAATGGCGCATTCAGGCAGTATGGCGCACAAAACAGAACTGCAAAAAACGAAAAAATAAAAATAGAAAAAAAAAACAAGAGAACTGTTAACATTTAAGGAGATAGCAACAGTGAAAATAATAAATGATTATATTCACAACTAACAGGCTGTTAGAGCTTTTACAGAAAACAAGACTTGCTTTGCATAAAAATTGTTCTTTTACTGAGGCATCATAAATTCAAGACATGAGAAACCTGCACATGAACCTGTGATGTGTTTTCCAGAAGATGAGGAGTGCGCAGAAATTCTCGAAAATGAATTCTCAGCTTAACGGCGTCCGGAACCAGTAGATTCAGGTGGCGTAATTGGATTAGATTCAATGAAATAAGACTGTAGCGCATTGTTATTACCAGTCGTTGCCGCTGCGTTAAGTAGAGATGTCGCAGTTGGATAGGCGGCTGATGAATGTGGTTGGTAATCACCTGCTACTGGAAACGATTGCAGCGCAGCATCAAATGATAACTGGCTGGAATATACGGTAAATAAAATATACAGTATATAGTGAAGTCTTTTGAGATAGAGTATTAAGTACTCCGCGATAGGGAGAATTATGTCAGCTCCATGGAATAGAACTATTCTGCTTAATGATGAGACATAGAAGATACAAACTCCATGATTTTGAAAGTTACGGTGGTTTTTTGATATGAAAGAAATACTTACTTCATCATCATGTTATAATCAATATTAGACGATTGCATAAATGCATTAACGCCAGTTGGTGTGCTTATGTTCGTTCCTGGAGTGATTGGACTACCTGATGGTGAGACAAAAATGGGTTGAGCAGCAATTGAACCATTAGGATGGCGTATTGGTGAAACAAGTGTCATCGGCGCAATCAGTCGAGGTGTTTCTGTAATTAATTCAACTGCAATTATAAAAAATCAGGAAGCTTTCGGAAATGCTTAAAAACAAAATTAAAGAGATTGGATGCCTTTTTGAATGGGTTCTTCAATAAAAAATCAACGTAGCGGTATAAATTCTGAAAAGTTCAAATACATTCTTCCAAAGTACGAACGTAATGGATATTTGTTGACAGGTCGGTATGTTCCATTGATAATTGCAAGTTCCATTAACTGTTTGCGTTTCAATTCGTCGGTTCCTTCTGGCTAAATCATATTTCTATTTTTTCACCTAGCCCATCAATTTAACAGAAGGTTTAACGACGTCTGTATAATTTGAAAGACAAAACAGATTATTCGAAAGACTAAATGAAGAAACCGATGGAATAAGTAATTTCTTAATCTGGTCGACAGCAGCCTTCAGCTTAGTGTAAGCACGATTAGGTGTGTCTTCACACTGAACTAAGACATGCAGCTCGTCATCGAGATGTTCCCAGTTTGGCTTGCCGCGATTCATTTCTTCCTGAAATTCATAAATCTAGGAACAAATAAACCCTGTTGTAAAAGGTCACCTACTGCTAATTAAAACACAAAGAATCAGTTTCACATGCACTATTTTGGAATAAAAATGCTTCACATTCTTTGATCTCAGTGAATATTTAGCAAATTCCAGTACCATCACAATGTTTTTAAACTTTAAACTTATTAACCAGAATAGTAAAAACACTATCCACTAATATAAAATATTCCCTACATTTTAAGAAGTAATTAAAACATTATAATGTACCTTTCGGCGATCGCGCATCGATCCACGTCCTCTAACCATGATTTTACAGCCTGTTTCTTGTTCTAACTGTTTAGCGGTCATTCCACGAGGACCAAGTATGCGTCCAACGAAATTGTACTGAAACACGAAATAATCTTTTCATTCATTCTTTGTTTAATTTATGTAATGAAGGGACAAAGATATCAAGGGTTTCGATAGTTAGAAGACATTTAGTTAATTTAAAGAAGCTTACATCAGGATGTTCCTTGCGGGGAACATATACCTTCTCTTGAATAGTAACCGGTTCACCCTCTGGTTCTGGCAAGTCAAGGCGCTCAATTGCGAAATGGCACTGGAAAAGTGCCATACGAACGCGATTTATCTCTGAAAAGAAAGAAAAAATGCAGATTAGATTAGGAAAATACATCGAGAATCGAAGTGAAGGATGGAGAACTACCATTAAATTATCGTTGAAAGGGATTTTACAAATTATTTAAATTTTGTGAATAGGTACACAGCAGTGTCAGGGATTTTTTTGAGTATCAGAGACCAGTGAGAAGGAAAGGAGAAAATAAACAGATCAGAGGAACTAAATTACATTTCCTTTGAAAAAAAAAAAAAAAGATGACGTCAGGTTTGTGTACTAAACGGAAAAACATATATTAAATTTGTTAGGTAGTACAAAGTTTAAGTTGAAACTCGTAATGGTAGTACTTGAAGTCTACCTTCATCGACCAGACGTTCCATATGACGAAAAACTTGTGGGAATACAGCAAGTTGTTTTTTCTCCTTTAGAAGGTCAGCAAGATATTCCATCGTGCATTCCGTACCCGTTACGTCCCCCTGTGCCGAGTTACCACTGCCTGATCCCGTGTTCCCTGCAGCTTCTGCTAATAATACAAGTTCGCTTCTAAATGATGTTTATGCTAGGAAGCATTAATAATTTAATGGAAGTTTGATGAAACGACAAACCTTTGTCACTCCGAAGTGGAAGTAGCTGCTTCTTAGGTGTTTTTGGTTGACCAAATGGTGTGAATGTCTAAAACACAGCGGAAACCTAACAGAACTTGATGCTGAAAATTCACGATGTATGTTTATGAGGAAGAAAGAAACAACGTTAAATTGTTATGATGCTACCTCGAAATCCTTGAACATTTTGAGAAGAGGTTGACCAATTGGTGTACAGCGTTGTCCAACAGATGTTGCTGCTGGTGTTTCCATCCGTTTGATTTACTACTGAGGATTGTCTCGAATTCAGAAATTGTGAAAGTAGCGAGAGAATAGAAGTGGTAAGAGGCTGGAAATGTATGAGTGTTGCGGTTTCTGAATTCGTATGCTTGAAACCAAACTCTTTCAAGATCTATTTCTTAAAAAAAGCAAGTGACCAGAGGGACATGAACCAAACATACACCGCAAAAAAGTAACACACTTGAATTGCATCACTACATTTTATAGTCTCAATTTTTTTATCAACGAAGCAAAGGGACAGAAGGTTAACTGACAGGGCTAGTTGGCTTTTCCGCGCTGGTACTTCTTGTCAGGCTGTTCACTTGTTAGGGTCTCGATATTGTTACTGTCGGCACAAAATCCAAAAACGCCGACGACCTAAAATCATTGAATAGTTCCCACTTTATGGCAGCTACCGTACTCTTTAATATCCTAAAATTTCGTCAGTTTCTCTGGACTGGAAGAATCGAGACTTTCCCCAAACTCGACCTCCTCACATTACAACATTCCAGTACTCTGCTCTCTAAACCTCCAAAGAGTCTTCGAATACTTCAGAATACAGCTCTTCATCATCTAGTTACTCTTTGTCAACTTCATGAACGTACTGTCAGAAATGCGCGTAAGAAAGAGCGGAACGTCATGACCCACGTGAGCAGACCTATTACGTGAAGCAGATGCACAGACAACCCACCTCACGCAACCAACCAATAGTACATCCGGATACCGGAAGTGAAGGAGTAGGAACTCCCGGCACACTCTTCGACTAACAATGCCCAACTCATTTAGCACTCCTTTCTCTCGTTTTTCCTTTCTCTCCCCTCCTTCTCTCACTTTCTCTGTCTCTGCCGGTAGATCATGGGTGCATCTTCCCCTATGAGATGCAAATTTTATCAAACGTGCCTGCTCGGATTTATCAACGCGATATTTTTATTGGCATTTTCCGTTACATCGTACACGTGTTGCGTCACGTAACTTCAAGAACTAGGGTTAAGACACGTGGCAAGTAGTGGATGAAGTAAGATGGAGAGTAAGATGTGCCGTGGTGACCGGTAAATGTGCAGCAAAGTAAGGGAGATGGAGAGAGAGGTTTCAGTAGTGGAGTAGGGCTGTCTTGAACCTGCAGGCTATGAGTTACGTGGAGGGGAGACGGATATCACGCGATCAGCTCACTTGCCCGCCACCTGAAATCTTATGTTGGGCTCTGATTCACGTAATGGAATAGAAGTGCTTGTGATGCAATCCTTTTTTAATTTGCTGCTTGATGTTCGAATGGAAAAGTTCTATCTCGAAGAAGCTGGGGAAGAGAAAGGTCAAGCGAAATGAGGTCATGAGTTAGCCATCACTGGTAAATATTGGTGAAGAAAAGTAAGTATTACCCGTGTTGTCTGTATCAGTAGTAGCTAATTACATCGGCTATTGTGTTTGTTCAGGTGATTGTGGCTGAGATTTCTTGTGCGAATAAATCATGTGAGCATTTACATATATGTCACAATATGAAGTGTATCTTCAGTTGAATATGCTGACCTGAAGGGTTGAACGTGTTCTGTGAAGCTGATATTCATAAGTGATAGTGTTGGGTTTGAACAGCTCTTGCAGAAGCTGTTAGAGCTGGTTACTTAGCTACCACTTTTCCCGTCAACATCGACGTCACTTGAAAAAGAGAAAGAGAAAGAGCTTGAAATACGGTAGTCTGGCTTTAGATCTCTGACGAGCACATCTTTAGTTTGAGCCGACGTCTCTAAACAAACCACTGCCCAATTATTACAAGGAAATATTTACCACTATGGGAGTGGATGATGGGGAGTTGTGGAAAGAAGACCAAATAAAAGGATCTTGATGATGGAGTAGCTGAGTAATGATCGAGGTGGAGGAATAGTTCAAACCACTGAAAGCTTTTACTGGGTGAGAACCGAACATAGATAGTTTTTCACATGAAACAGAACGCGACAGCTAACTGCTGGGAAGGGCGAAAGTAGGAAGGAAGTGTGTCACGGGAATTGCGAGTCGAGATGCTGGTTGTTGCCAGTGCTCGGGCTGGACTCCATGTGCATGAAGAGGAGATTTTGCTGCTGTTCAAGCTGACTTTTGGCTGAAGCATCAATACCAAGTAGTGAACCAGCTGGCGCCAGTATTCCATCCATCCCACAACTGTACCTGTTGTCCATTTCTGCAAAATATTCACTCTGTTTTTGGCAAGGTCAAATAATGAGGCATTAAAGCCACTTGAACGAGATATTACACTTTTGTAGTAGTTAATGATCTCAATTTGATTGAGTCATTTCTTCTAATCCCAAAGTGATCCACTTATTACAGAAATCTGTAGTTGAGAGTATGCAACTCTCCGATTACAGTAAGGAATGATTTGATGCAACTTCTTTCGAAGATGTTTCTGCAAACAGTTC
This sequence comes from Setaria digitata, assembly GCA_003640385.1. NCBI lineage: Eukaryota > Metazoa > Nematoda > Chromadorea > Rhabditida > Setariidae > Setaria > Setaria digitata. Next base: position 3,365 of record RCAB01000008.1, on the reverse strand, counting down.
GGTCTTTACTCATTGGCGCATCACAAAACTAGCACTTTGAAGGATGACATGGCAATCAATATCTGTAAAAAGATTGGACACGAGGAAGTACCATAGCCAACATCATGCGGGCCATCAATATCCAGAGGCGTGTCCAGGTATCCTCCCGCTCCTGAAATATAATTTAACCACAAATAGAAGATTTGGATTATAAAAAAATCAAACAAAAATGAATCTGGCTAAGTCCACGGGGACATAAAGTGCTTACCGTAGACAGGACTTTCGCAAATGCTATCGTTGGGTGATGCACTACCACTGTCAAGGCTTTTTGGTATACCGTATGTTCCCCATTGACGTCCAGCATCTTTCTTTAACCGTTTTTCCTTCGCTCTACGATTTTGGAACCAAACCTGTAAAAATATCTAGCAATAAAGCGACTTGTCTTTCGTTTTTGCATTAAAGAAGCTAAAATGTAATGTGCAATGAAAGGATTCGCGTGCAACGTATTCAGGACTAATACATGATGACAAATATAGTCTGAATATGTGCTTAAATTTGGTCACTTATTGAGAGGCTAGGTTTTCTCGTCTATCACTTGGTAGGAATAGTTACGTCTAGAACCTAATACCGCTTAAAAAATTGACCTGGACAACTCTCATATCAAGACCAGTATCGGCGGCCAATTGCTCTCGAACATGTCTTGCCGGTTTAGAACTTGCTTGATAAGCTTGTTTCAGTGTTTCCAAACTTTTTGCCGATATTGTAGTTCTCGGACGCTTTGTGCTCGAATCAATATCTGTTTCTACAAAGAGTTGTATCGAGCAGAAGATGAATCTCACGCCCAATACTACTGAAATCTCCTTTACTGGAAGATGCTTACAAACGCCTAGAAACAAGTGTGTATATTACCTTAAATTTCCTTTAAAGCAAACACTTTTTTCATCGGACTTATCTTACCGTAGCTAGAGGTAGGTTCAAACTTTTCGAGATTCAAGAGAACAACCTTTGGCTTTGGCCATTTCATAATCAGATTTGCAAACTAAGCGTCCATCGGTTGGTATCAAATAAAATTCTTCACCGGTGTGAAGTTCGCGTTTGCATATAATGCATTGAAAACAGGATACATGATAAACGTGTTCATTAGCTCGCCTAACCACCATATTCGGACAGATTCCTTCATCGCACGTGGAACATTTCGTGCCGAATCGTCTGGAAGTATAGTAACTTGCACATACACCTCAAATTTATATGCAGATCTGTAATAAGATTGCTTTGGTGCTGGACTAATACATTTTGCTGTGGTGACTGCAATCTAACTGAAATCCATGAGGGATCATTTGTCATCTTCGGTCGTGTCGTAAGGGAAGGAGACCCATGATGTTAATTTAATGAGTTGCTAAATTCATTCGCAGATTAAACAGTTTTCTCTCCAACTACTCCAGTCTTGGCCTCTGGCTCACTTCATGGATAGATAGATCCATTTCAGGTTTGGGTGGTTTAGACAGATAAAATAATTACTTGTAGAAGTGGTCCTTGCAGTAAAGCTGTCCACTCTTTAGATAGCATTTAGAGGACAGAAGTTGTTCGCACTGAGCACACCGTAAGCACTGAGGATGGAATGAACAGTCGAGCACTTTGAAGACGAATCGATCTCGAATCGGCTCTTCACATTTACTGCATAGATACACCGTCCCACTCCTACTACTGATGTTTTGTGTAATGGCGGTCCCTTAACTTCACTTTATTAATTAAGTCCTCCAGACCTCGCTCATTTTGGTTTACACATTCAGAAGTATTGCAGTGCATGTCAAAATGCAACATGCAACGCTGAATGCTTCATATGTTGCAACGCAGCAGCACAAGGCTCATTTAAGTAACTGATTATATGTGGTGCAAGTGATGGAAGCACGGTAAGCTAGAAGAACATTGCAAGAGTTACGAAATGTGTCTGGTGGCCAAATTATTACTTTCTTAGTTCAGACTTATTGCGAGAGTCACAGTATTGTTTAATGGTTCAGAATTTACGAGAAACTCGTGTTTAAGACTTAAGTATCTTGTGCTACTGATATTTTCTTCGTGTTATTTGCAACAGCGATTACTAAAAAGGGGGAAAGAGAAAGGTATCGCCACTCTTATGAAAGAACTAAAGTCGTTGCGGTGTAATCGGAGGACCGGGGGATGCATTTGCTTTTTCAAGAATGACAGATAAAAATATCAGCAGACGCAACGAACTATCATTTATTTACGTTATTTCAGTGCATATTATTTAGTTACTGTGTACTTCTCTGAAGTGAGTTCTTATCTTGTTGATAATTAAAAAAATCCAAGAAGGCAATGAGAATCAAGTCGTGTTCCTTCTCTTCAATTCTCCAGAATTTAGACTGTGTAATACTTGATTCATCTTTCAAACAAAGAGGAGTAGAAATTTCGTAAAAGAAGTAATAAACTTCAAACTTATTTAACTAAAGGACACAAAAAAACCATAAAGAGATCTTTTTTTTTTTTATTTGAACCTTAGAACTGTTCTATTTTTTAACTCTTCGTAGTTCCCACTTTTGGAAAAGCAAGATGGCAAGAAACTTCTTGAAAAAATTCAGTTTTTTAAAAATACATCAACTATGTTTGCTTTAAGAAAATATTTGAAGCCACATTTTTTTATGTCCCCTCTCTCTCTCTCACAATAAAAATTTTTAGTCAGTTGAACAAACCAGTTTTTGGTCTGAAGAAGAAATCTTCCTCAGACATTCTTATTAAGTTTGCTCCTAATGATTCAAGCAGTCACATTAAAATTACCACTGAAAGATGGACTATAAAAGATTACGGTATAGCTGCTGATTGAAACACGAAAGTATAAAGTAAGGGTAATCCAAGCTGACTGCTTTTAACATCCTCGTAAACCGCGGTGGCCATATTCGACCTAAGTCACAAGGGAATTTTGGTGTTTCTATTCTTCCCATGCAAGGAGAAATGAAAATTTCATGGGTTTATTCATAGAATCTAATATAAAAATTAAATTCTTTCTCCTCAAGCTTCTTTCTCCCAAGTATGAAGACAGGAAAATCAATAGGTCTAGAATTAATTGTTTTCATGATCGATTACCTCGTATAAGACAACGCTTATAGTAGTATTTTGTTGAAGTACAAGCAACTTTGTGATTACTGCATCTTACAGTTTGCTTGGCCTTTTATCAAAATCTTAGATTTCACAGTAATATTTCAACTAAGTATATAAAGCCAAGTTAATTAATTTCGTTTTTAATCCTCTATCTGTGGTTTTACCAGTTTTTTATCCAAGCGAATTTGACAGACGAATTAAAAGCAAAGGAATTTATTTGAAAAAAGAAATTAATAGGGAATATTGAAATGAAATGTGATGCCAACCATTAA